>BSYO01000038.1:10630761-11230761 GCA_033239525.1 Nepenthes gracilis | reverse complement strand
GAAAATTAGGGAACGAGGGGCCTGCGCTGCAGAGATGCGGCGCAGGGTCAATGCCACAGGTAGGGGGCTCTTGGATTTTATTCGACGGCCCTCGTTTTAATATAATTTTTTTTTTTAAAATCAAAACTGTGCACGTGTGAATGATTTCTCACGCGCACAGTTATATATATATATTTTAATTTGATCCGGAGAAATCACAACCGTTGGATTGAAAACAAATCCAACAGCTGTCATCTTTCATCATTTTAAAACAAAATCCTAGCAGGGCAGAACGAAGAAAGAGGGAGAGAGAGTCAAAGAACGAAAAACGATTTTAAAACAAGTCGTGTTTTAGCTTCGTTGCGGCTTGCATTCTGCTCTCTTCGGTTCGCATTCTTCCTCTGCTTGGGGTTACGGTTTTGGCTCACAAGCAGAAGAAAGACGGAGATGGAGGGAGACGGAGAAGACGCACACTGCTTTTTCTCTCTCTCTTTGTTCGGTCAGCTCTCTCTCTTTCTTCGTTCTTTCTCGCTCATCTGCGGCAGAACAAAATCAAGTGTTTAGGGTTTTTATTTGGGAGAGGAATATCAATCGTTGAATTTAAAACAAAGTCAACGGCTGCTATCTCCCTTCATCAAATTAAAAAAAAAAAATTAACATTGTGGGCGTGCGAACGGCTTTATATGCACACAGTTGACATTTAAAAAAAAAAGTGATACTATGACAGGGGCCATTGGATGAAATCCCTGCGGCGCAGGGCCCCTCGACTCATAAAATTAGTCTAATAAATGCATATAAAACAATGAGGCAGTGTCGGCTGAGCCAACTCCAGGGGCCCTGGTCGTAGAGGACCACTCATTGCCTTCTTTCTCTTGCGCAGGTAATTTTTGGAAACAGGGGCACTGCGGGGCCAAACGCCAGCCATCCCAGAAAACTACGTCGTCTGAACAAGTGGAAGGGAATGGTGGAAAAGTCAGATCGCTCTCCAACGGCATAAAACCTCGTCGCCGGCGGCCTTATACCTCGTCTCCGCCGTTCTAAGTCGACGCCGTTGACGCCGTCGTCAGCACTCAAATTGATCTTAAAAAAGGAAATAAAAAAATAAAAAAATGCAGTACCCCTGCTGTTTGTTCTCCTCGTTATGTCATCTATCTCACCTCATAATTTGTTCTCCTCGATTTGTACACTCAACTTTCAGAAATGTTAGAAGAGAAAGCTAAAAAATAATGTAAAAGGCCATGAACAACTTGTCGGTGTTAAACTATTCTTATTTTGTATGGTATAGTATTTATATGTTTTGGCCTAATACGTTTTGTGGTTTGATCTGTGTTAGACTGATACGACATAACCTGTATTTAAAAATAAGGCTAAAATTTAAATTTTAAAAACACGTCAGTAAAATTCTGGTCAAAATATGCTCATATGCGTATTAGGCATAGGTAATATACGTGCCTAATAAATATTAAATGTTTCTAACAAAAAAGTACATATTTTTTAATTATAAAATATGTTAATGTAAAATATTTTTAATAAAAATAAAAAAATATTTAAAAATAAATTATAAAAAATATTATAAAAATATACTATATTTTATTTATTTGGTTAAATATTTTTGATATTATAATTTTAAAAATTTAAAAATATATTTAATAATAATTTAGCTGTTTCTAAGCTTCTCTTGTGTTTTTATTGCTACTATTTGTAGAATTATCCTTTTAATTAGAACTAAAAATGCTTAGAATTTTAATGTGATATTTTACATCCAATTAATTCTTAAAAATGATATACATTTATATGATATTCGGTATCATCATGTTTTTTTTAACAACTACTCACCCTTGGTATTAAAAGTTGACTCTGACAATACCATATTTGTTGATAGGGTTAAAAGATCTCGTACCAATAATAAAAAAACAAAAAATATGTACTTATTGGTTTTTCACCAATCTAAATTTTAAAATTATGAATTATTATTTGTAATGTTGAAAACTTGGTCCAATTATAAATAGTGAAAAAAATTAACTAGTTTTGCGTTTTTACTACCGGTTGCATTTCACCTCAAACTCATACCAATAAGAATAAATCTTGTTGGCCATTTCTATTGTTGGAGTAGACGGTTTTGATATTGATTATGGTATATACAAGTTATATATTACATGCAAGTTGTGATAGATGTATGCCTTTATTTATTCTGTATTGTTAGTTATCTCTATGTAACACTCGATTTTTCGTTTAGTTAATTTAATATTGTTGGTTTATTTTAGATATATTAAAAATAATCATATAATGTAAACTTAAAGAAAAATTCAGTGGAGGAGTAGACTTGGCACTTGAGGCATATTCGACGTGCACTTGTGCATACTTTTGGTAGATTGGTGTGTTTGATGAGCGTTCGAGGACCGCTTGAGCCAGATTTAAACAATTTGGTGGGTGCTTGATGCATGCCTGAAATAGCGTTTGAGCGTGTTTGTGACAGATTACTTATACTCAAGAAGCGCCTGAGATAGAGCTCATGCATAATTGGGGTTAGGCGCAACGCCTGACACGCGCATGAAATGGTGCACGTACGCCGATTCGTTTATATGATAGAACAGTGCATTATTTCTGTTATGACATAAAATTTAGCAAGTTTAATTAACTATTATTTCTAAAATTTAAAATTTTAAATAAATTTAATAAATAATGTTATGTTTTAAAATTCAAGTGGGATAAACCAAATATATAGAACCCGATAAATCAAAAATTATAAATACGATATGCTCTACAATCATCATAAGAAAGGTGACAAATCAACCACAATCATGATCAATATATAATATAATATCCCAACTATTTTTAAAATATAACAATGGGCCTATATTTGACCAAATCTAAAATCCAATCATATTAAATATCAATTTAAATTATAGTTAAAACTCACTAAATCGGACAAACAATTGATAGATCACGTCCATATTCCCGCAATACATCTAAGTCGTCTACTCTGAAAGGATAAAATATAAGACGTGAATTTAAAACTCAACAAGTATCATATACGAATAAATAGGCCCAATAAATGAAAGGAATAGTCAAGGAATAAATACTAAATCAAAAATATATATAAATTTAAGTCGCTGATACAAAAAACCAATCATCAAATCTAAAATAAAATCTAATATCCAAAGCTAATAAAATTTAATATTTAAATTTAATGAAAGTCTCATACTCAAATTAAATATTTTAAATCCAAATAAATATTCAATCCAAAAACAATCCCCTCAGGATATGTATATAATATAAGTAATTCGAACCGATCCCAATAAGTATATATCTAATATAAAGTTCAATCTAAATCCAAATTTAATGCCAGATCAGCTCGTGGTTCGGGATAGGGTCCAATAGTCAAATGATCTAATCGCGTTACGAAAAAATGAAACAGCACCACAAGTAGATAATTTCAAAGTTCAGATTAAAATATATATTCAAAATCAATGTACGAGATGTATCAAAATCCATCTGTGGGTAAAACTGACGAATCTCAAATTCAAATTTAAATATCCAAATTTATGTAGAAATATAAAATATATACCAAATTTGAATTTCGATGATTTAAAAACTAATTTAAGGAAAGGATTACTCCTGACCCGAAAACTTTAGGCCAAATCAAATGCAGATAAGGTCAGCATGTTAGGCTATCTATGTACTCTATCTCCAATAGGTAAGGTTACTCATTATGTTTTATCACTTGCGATTTTGAATATAATTTTTCAAGTTGTTAGATATATTAGGACGTCTGAATATATATAAATTTCAGTAAATCATTCAAAAGGGATAGTCACTACATCCAAACTTTTCCTTTCAATAGAAAGAAATTTTTAAATATTCAATAATAATAAATTCAAAGATAGTGACTATAATCCCGATACATGTATGTGAAAATACACGGCCATACAAGTTTCATATATATTTTCGTATGCACATGCTAATATAAATATATACAGTATTCAAAAATTATCCATTTTTAAAAAAATGATAAAACCCACAAATATCAACAGAAATTAAATAAAACCCTTGAATAATTGGTAAAAGTGTCATGCATGCACAAGAAAAACGAACTGATTAGTTAAAAGTGCACACATGAGTATAAAGCCTTCGAAACAAAACTAAAATATATCGGATGAAAAAACAGACAAATGATAGGGTTAGAGGATATTTGTCTTGATTTTATACTAAGCAGATTTGTCAAAAAAAATGCTTTGAGATATCCGAACTGTGTACTTCTCTCTCCTCAGCCCTACACTCTTCTATCTCTCTCCTCCTCTCTCCTACCGTGCACCTCTCATTCTCTGTTGCACGCACCATTCATCTAACAGCTCGGCTTGGCATGATGGCACCAGCTACGACAGCAACAACTCTGAAGTGGCTTCTATTGATGTCTCCGGCAATGGCAATGACAGTAGTGGCACATGCGAGCACTGTTGATTCGCTCATTTTTCCCTCTTCTCCTTCGACCAAGCTCCCTCAGCTCCTCTGCCTCTCTCTCTTTCTCCTCTTCTTTATTCCTCCTTCACTCACCAATTAGAACATAAGCTTTATTTTTGGCTCCATTTTTTTATCATCAAAATATTGGCCGATTTTATCAAAATCAATACATGCAAGTAATGAATCGAAATCAAGAAAGAGATAGGAAGGATTTACTTGTCTTAATTTCATCCATTTCTTTCGATGACGACGTGACGGTGGTAGCTAGGCCTTGCTCTGTTCGGCTTGCACCTCCCCCTCCTTCAAACCGCAACATTCTTTAAATAATGGAGGGAAATCAGAGAGTTTCCAGTGTTGATCCCTTCCTTCTCCTCACTATTGTGACAGTCGTGTCACCTTTCCCTTCTTTCTTCTTCTTCTTTTTTCCCCTTCTCTCCTTTCTTTCTTTTTCTTCTACCGGCCCACGGATCCCCCTCTTATATAACAACAATAATAACAATAACAACAACAATAA
The DNA here is from genome assembly GCA_033239525.1 of Nepenthes gracilis. Classification (NCBI taxonomy): domain Eukaryota; kingdom Viridiplantae; phylum Streptophyta; class Magnoliopsida; order Caryophyllales; family Nepenthaceae; genus Nepenthes; species Nepenthes gracilis. Next base: position 11,225,807 of record BSYO01000038.1, on the reverse strand, counting down.
TTATTATTATTATATTTGTTTTCTCTTTTTCTTTTATAATTCAATCAGCGTTCCAGTGCTAACACCAGTACACCTCAGGCGCTAACTCAATTGATTTGAATATTCTTCAAAATTTTATAATATATATAATTTTTATCACATTCAAATTACCCGTAATAATAATTTTATTCAAAATAAATCAAATGAGGATTTGAGATATTACAGTTTTGGTCATTTTGTATGGGAATGAAGAGGAATGAGAGAGAAAGAGATTGAAGGGAAGAGAGAGGAAGAGAAAAAGATGGATCTTAAGACATTGTTTGGTCAAATCTATCAAATTGGGCTTGAAGGTAAGTATTAATAAATTATATCTTTGATATATTTTAACTTTTATTTGGTTTTGTTTATATTTGATGATTTTTTTTGTATATGTATGTTATTTTATTTACCCTACTTTGATTATTCATACATGCATATTATTTTTGTTGGATGTTTCAAGATTTTGTTTAAGTTTTATTAATATTTAAGGATTTTTACTTATTTTGTGAAGATAGATAAATATTTTAAGATTTTATATTTATGTATAAAAATATTTGTATAGAAAAAGTCATGAAAACTTATATATGTGTCTCACATGTGGTATTTTATGTATCTATTTTGGGTCGGGTTTTATCTTGGTATTCGATTTGATACATGTACTTTTTTCTATGATAGAAAGCTTTGGTTTGTACTTCCTGAGTAAAAAATTTATACTTTTTTATCAGATAGGAAAAGTTTTAGATTTTGATATAAAGACATTTCCTGATTTGATTTTTATGAAAATCATCTTAAGGAATTGAACGAAATTAATATATTTAGACGTCTTAATATATCCAGACATATTTAAGACTGTATCTATTATCCATAGGTAATAAAAGAAAGTGGCGTTCATCCCTATTTATAAAAAAATTTGTAGACGACTTCCCTATAAATCTAAATAATAGTAATATGGTCTAAAATTGCTGAGAGTATGTATAATCTTTCTCCAAAGTCAATTTTATGACCTTTGATATGTTTTACCTACATTTATTTTGGATACTTGCAGGTAGAGGATTTTATTAGGAAGATGGTTCAAAGATATAGAATTAGAAATTTCGATATTTGATATTACATTTTGTTTTAGAATAGCAGTCTTTGAATATTTATTTATATTTTGGTTGATGATGTTTGTATTGAATAACAATTTGGAATGCTTCTATCAGAGATATAGTTATACTTGGATATTCTTATTTAGATATTTGTTTACTCTGATCTTTGTATAGGCATGACTCCTTACCTATGTCTTGACATCATAGAAAGGTCAATGTTTTAGTCACTTTATGATGTGGCATTTTTGAGTCCTATAATATATTTATTGATATATGATTTTAAAGTCACATCTAGTATGTAGAGTTTTGGGGTTAAAAAGAAAAATTTATCAATCTCATTTTGAGTCTAATGTTATAATAAAGAAAGAAATTAATGAAGTCAATTGAATTGAAATGGATCAATTTTGTTAATCATTCAGGTTCGGTATTAGTGATAGATATTATTGTTATGGAATTAGGGTTGAAATTATCCTATTATTTGGTTGTTGTGGTGTTTGGCTTGTGTTGGATGGGAGGTGTGATTGTAATATTGGTTGTCACTTTTTTCCTATGGATATTTTGAGTAAGTTTTGTATAATTTATTATCTGAACAGGTAGTTTAGAGAGATCATATAATTGACGATATTATTATTTATTATAATTATTACTATTGGGGTGATATGGATATTTTGTCAAATTAGACCCGAATTTGAGTACGTATTTGGATGTCTTTTGGGTGAGAATTTATTTTATAGATTTCTAAATTTATAGATTTTTATTTATATTATCTACTTTTGGGTCTATATTTGTGACACCCTAATTATTGTAAAATTTTTCATTACATATATACGTCCTGCGTAAATTTAAATGAGAGTATATAATTGTGGCAATACAGGTTGATATTGGAGAGTTTCTCAATAATTTAAAAAAATTATAAAAAATATAGTTAAATATAATATTAGTAAATATATTATTTTTAATAATTTTAATATTTATTTAAAATTATTTGTGATACATTAGGTCCTAGCGAACCCTAATTAATGTACGGAAGTTTTAAAATATTAGTGATACTTAAATTTTTTAAAAATACAACTCAAAATAAAGTTATAATAATATGAGATATTTAAACTTTTTTGTGGATCTTATTCTATTCGTGTGATTTAATGCCATATATTTACTCCCTAAATAATTTGGTAAGTACTATGAAATTATCTGATAATGATAATATCATCATTATTCTTACTGTCCTCCTAAAAGTTGTATCAATAGTATGTTTATACTATTTATAGTACCCTTCGTCAATAATATTTCTGATATTATCTCATACGATTGTTACAAGTTTATAAGTATCTTATATTAAAAATAATCAATCTTTATCACCGGATATAAAATGGATATCGAAAAAGTGTAGACTATATTAAAATTTTAGAGACTCTCATTCTGCTAGATACCATATTATTTTTATACGCTCACTTTTATTTAGTTATATAGTGTAAATAATGCACTTGCGCGATTTAAAAGGAACACAAAAGTAATCATAAACATTAAAAAATAACATAAGCACTTAAGTACTTTGCGTGACCACATTTCATTAAGATCATAACATCTTCTAATTAACAAGTATAACCTTAAGATTTTTTTTCTAATTATCCTTTAATCAATTACACAGAGTAACGATTTAATAATGCATTCACTATAGTCTTAGCCTTACCTCATAACTCATTAGAGATCATCAAATTTTCTCTTTTGAATTTTTAATTTGTTAAGCAAAAACTATAGAAATCCTTTTTCATTCAAATTATTTAATAATTATAATTATTATGTACTTAATTTTCCCCTTTACTCCTATGGGTTAGACTGTCATCTTATAACTTACCATATTAAATTTCTATCTTTTTTAGCATGAAAATTTATTATGTATTATGAAAATAATAAGGATATAAATTAACATAATAAATGTACAATAAATACAACATATACTTGTAATTTCTTTCTTAGGCACATGGCCCAATTAGTAAAATAGAGAATATTTGTTCTCTTATCTTTTATCATCTAATTAGTGTATATTTTGAGTTATAAAATTGTGTAATTAACCCTTCAACCCCTCCAATTACATTCAGCCTCTAGGGTTAGAAATGCCACTTTTAAGTCATTGCTAATTTGTCAATTTAATTCCCATTATTTATATATATTTAAGGTAATTATGGAGTATCGTAATATTTTAAATAGAAATTATCAATCTCTATTATTAGATTTGAAATTCGTGTCCCAAACATATCTTTAACATACAACTAGAATCAAAATAAGACAATGAATTCCACATTAGAGATGCTAATTATAAGGTATGAATTAAGAAAAATTATTTAATATTTTTAAATTTAAATTAATTGATAAACTTTTTAGGTTATTTATAAATTTATGTTAAAAATTAAATATCAGACCTAGGTAAGTAAAGTCAAATAGTATTACGTGTGATTATGTTTCGGATAGAATTCGACATTAACAGGTAAGTCTAATAGGTGCTCTTGCACGGTACATATTAAGTCTCTGAGCCTAAGTTATGCATGATTGGTGCAAATGTGCAAATTTCTTATAAATAAGCTATCTGGCCGATTTTAACTTATTTTCAGCTGAGATTTGAGACAGGAGAGAGAAATAGAAAAGGAAAGAAGAGAGAAGAATGAAGAATGAGAAATTGAGGAGAAATTAACTGCTTTTTGGTAAATTCTAAGTGAATATAAATGTACATAAGCCATTTTTTTTCTTTAGTAACCATTTTTTTTTTTGAAATCCTTAAGCATTATCTTGTTGTAATACTTATACATTGATTAATTTTTTATTATAAGTGATTTTACTTTATATTAATATGAATCTATTCTCATATCATAAAATTCTATAAAGTTAATATCTTAATTCATGTAAATCATATTTAAGTACTTCAATTTTTGTATAAATATTCTTATATATTGTTAAATTTCACACTTATATTTTTTCATGCTATTAATTTCTTAATATTTTTTATTTGTAAGAAGATGATAAAATTATATAAATTATGTTAAAATTTTATAATTTAGTATAACTGGTTTTTGCATGTCATAAACTTTATTCCATCATTTCTGCATGCCATAAATTTGATTCCATTATTTCCTACATGTCATATATTTAAAAAAAATTAAAAAAACTTTACTTAGACTTTGATAAAAGAAATTATTCATCCATATAAGAATACATGTATATTTGTATTTTTATATAGATATTAGTTTTAACTAAAATATTGACCATTATAAAATTGACAAAATATATTTAAATATATCGTAATATATTATTAGTAAGTCAAATATCGAATATAATATTTATGATTTAGGAAAGTAATATTTAACCATATTTATAAAAATAATATGTGATCGGTCCAATCACGGGTTGTTAATAGTACCGTATTACCTTTAACTATGTAGAAACAATAATAACTTGAATTTTAATATTCATTTATTATTGATGAGATTATACTAATCGTTGATTCTTTATATGTTCGTATTATCTTTATAGATTTTATATTTTTACACATTATTTGATTTTCACATCTTATTCAATTTTGGCATAATTTCTATAATTATACAATCTTTGACATATCTAACAATTATATACGGTTTCTATATATTTTATCAAAAAAATGACATAATGGGCATTGCGGCCTTTTAATTATGACATTATTATTAACATGTTTCATTTGATATATTCACATCTAAAATTATATATATATATACTTTATTGAACATTAAACTTATTCTTATTACTTTTTGCTAACATTTTAAATTAACAGGTGTGGTAAACTAGTAGGAAATTGAGATCATGGGAAGGTTTTTTGAATATTAACTTCTAGGGCATTAGGATGATTAAATATTATGTTATAATCTAATAGTTTACATTTGCAACTTATGATTTTAGATTTTAGTTATTGTTATCTATGGCCTCTGACCAATTATTACATTTTTCAATAATTTTTGAAAATTTATAGATAGATATTTTGATTTTAATTGAGATATTTTTTTATTACTCTTTAGAATAAAATGAACAGTTGTTACGTTTCAAAGCCACTATCAGATGTGATTGTTAGATCAAGTATTTGATTGCTATTTCACTAATCGGGCCATTTAACTGTGTTGGTTGCAGGTTCTTATCTTGATATTCAATTTTAGATTTAAATAGGTCAGTTAAAGAATTGATTTTCTAGGTCTTGACTTAAAATTTGATTTAAGTTCATTAAAACTTATGGTATAAGTTAAATTAATTTTTGGATTAGAAACTTGACACTAATTCTTAGCCAACATTCTCAATTGTCCTTTTTATTCAATTTGGCCCGTTAATCATATTCACTTAGGTATAATAAAGACAGAAGACATGAATTTTCACAAAAATAATCAAAAAATTAGATAGTAAAATATGAAAGATTGCAAGTAAACTTATATTAGGATGGATCTTTCTTGCTTTCTTCTTTTTATCATTCTACGTTTACTTCTTTATTGGCAATCCATTGCCACCTCTTCGCCCTCGGCCAATGAAGAAATGTGGAAATAATGGAATAATGAAAGACTTAACAGGTTTAACAGAGAATAGAGAAAAATGGTGAAATTCATTCCCACTTTAATGTTTGAAAATGAGGAAAAGTGGTTAGATGGCTCCCTATTCGACCAAATTTGATTTATGAAAATACTCTCCACAAACACTACTTTACATCGCTAAATAATTTTTACCTCTAAGACGAGCTAATTAACCACCAAAAGAATAGCTAACTCCCGTAAACAAGGCTTCTGCAATGGGGCGACTATAATGTGGCCGAGGGGCCCTACGTTGTATTAATGCGGTACAGGACCTGTGTCACAGGTTCTTGACTGTTTAAATTAGATCCAACGGCCGATAACTACTTTATTTTTTCTTTTTTGTGGTTTGAAAATTAAAAAGAAAAAACAAAACATGCGGCAATTGAATTTGATCCGAACGGTTGAGGACCGTACAGCGTAAGGTCCCTCGTCTCAATTTTAATGACCTATATGGTTAGTGAAATCCTCAATTAAGCTTTGATTTTTAAAATATGTCAATTAATAACTATAATTTATTATATAATTTAGCGTAGGATCTTGAATTTCTTCTTGAAGAAAATCGATCAAAGTCAGTGTTTAATCAGAAAATATTATATAAAGTTTAGGAAAAATAAAATTGTACTGATATAAAATTATGTCTATAATTTAAAGTAGATGATATGTTATTATCATGTACCGATGTATGAGCCCCAAATCCAATTATCATGGTTTATAAAAAGGCTATTTTGAGATTGATTTTAGAGATTATAAGATAAAATTAGATTTAATAATTATGTATTTAAAAAAGGCATATTAAAGGTGCTAAAATAAATGGGGCTTAGTGTGTAGACTATCTTGCACTATAAACACATAAATGGTAGATTATATGTAATTTTATCATATATTATAAAAAAAATAAAATTAAAAGAAAGAAAAAACAAATAAAGAGCACGTGCAGATCACATGTCCATCCCAAATGTATATGAGAAGTGAGCAACGTTTCAGTCTCTGCCCTTTACTCATCCACGCTGCCCCAGCTTCCTATCTCTATTTCTCCTGGAATCAAAGCCGCCGCGATGCCGCCGGCGCCACCGCGTAACCGTTCCGTCGCCTCACCTGCGGCCTCCGCTAAACCCTCCGGGAAGGTTCATTATCCTATCTCCCTCTTTCAATTTGTTTGAAAATTTTGATTTGTACGATCTCACTTTCTTCCCGGAAATCAACGCATCTGTTTGCCCCTTTTTATGCTTCGGTCTTAATTATTTCGTATTTCAAACTATTTTATCGCACATTGATGAGTAAAGTTTTCTATCGCTTATGACTGTTTTGGATCAGGCACCGCTACATCCAGACTCCTTTTTGAATGAACTCACAGCCATGTTTGAGAGGAGTGTTGAGAAGGGTTCTGTTTGGGTCACTTTTAAACGATGTAAGAACAATTAGCATTATGCCCGATTTTCAAATTTTCCTTTTCTCCTTGATTTTTCCTTTTGGCAACATAATTTGTTTATTCGTTGAATTATTTTCATGTCTGAATTGAAGCTTCATTGAAGTCAAAGGCTCAAAGGAATAAAATGGGGGCAGCCGGCGAACCTATTGAATACAGATGCCTCGTTCGCGCTACTGATGGCAAGAAAAAGATTTCGGCTTCGGTAATTCTTAATTCTTCCTCTTATTATTGTTTGCCTTACTGTTTGATTCTGATGATTATCTTTTTAATTGTTTATGGTGTAGTTTGTTAACTTATTTTCTAACTTATTTTCCTAGTTGTTCTATATAAATTATGCCTTTGTTTCAAATCACTAAATCTAGTTGTTGGTGCGATGTTGAACGCTAGATCCTTGGAACTGAATTTAGTTTTGTAAGCCTAGATAACTTCTCTAATGGTAATTGTATTAAGTGCTGGCACTAAAGTGAACAACATTAAATTTTGTCTTAAACTCCCATCATTCCCATTTCTGATCCAGTTAATTTTCTGCAATATTAGTTCTTCCCTTCGTTCTGATTATCCAAGGTTGAAGTCTATTGATTGATATATGTAATGGTCCATTCTTTTTATTATTATTATTTGGATAGGTTTGTGATCGATATATAGCAATTAACCATTAGATGCAGGTTTAAGCTATTTCAATTCAGTGAAAATTAAAAAATATGGTAAAAGCTGTTACACATTTCAACTGAAGATCTTTTCTGGATTTTTCACTGAAACGAAGTGTAAACATTTCACATTTAAATGCAAAAAAAAATAAAAATAAAAATGTTTTGAGACTGAAAAGAAGTTTATTTGATTTTGTTACTTGAATTAATCAGCTAGGAAGTTTTTGTTTTGTGATATCCACGATAATAAACTGCCATGAAATTAGAGGCAACTGTGTATGGTGGAAGTAAGTGAAGGACTGAAACCTTTTTTCTCCATACTTATGCAAAGCTCTTGGGCATAGAAGATGCGAATACTTTCCGTGTTTACCATATAAGAGATGATTGTCATGGTTAAAGACTTTGAGCTGACTTGAAGGGGCCGATTTAGCATAATTGAATTAAAATAATTAGTCTTTGGATGTAACAAGCATATCATTTGTGTTATGACTAGCATATGGTTTTTGTCTTTCATATAGGTGCACTAATAGAGATATAGAAAAGCACAAAATAAAAGCCTTTGTTATAATGTTATGAACAAGTCCATGGGCAGCTTAGAGCTAAAGAAATTACCTAACCTGATATTATAACTAAGAAAAGGAGCTATTTATAGGGCTAAATCCTGGATCACCACTCAAAAATACAAAAATAAAGGAGGAGAAAAAGAAAAAGAAGATTGCGACGCTATGACACTGTAAAACATTTACCATTTCTTTCTATTATCAACAGGCTTGATGTTAACAAAAGATTTCGCAGAAGTAGGTTGGATGGCAATTTTTCATAAAAATACTAGCCTTGCTCCATGGAGTTTGGTTCTTTGGGCTGATATTAGAAAAGATAATGGATGAATCAATTTATTGTCCATTTTATTTATAGAGATCTATCCTAAGAAAAGATCCAAACCGGATCTAACAAGACATTCCTCTACTTTCACTCCGAGCCTACGACAAAAAAAAAAAAAAAAAGATTCAGCCCTTTCAGTATTTTAAATTGAATGGGAGAAGCCTATTTGCTAGGCCAATGGATTTGTTTCAATCACCTCCAAATCTGCCTGTCCATTCAATTATCAAACCTGACCACATCAAACAAAGCATTTTCTCTAAGTGGGATACATATTCTTCATATTCATTCAGCTCTGTCGTATGCCATTTTTCTTCCTGCATATATTATCTAAATAAAAAATTACTAAAAAATGACTATACATCATTCACAAGTTTGCTTAGGCTGTGGATAAGAAATTATATTTCTTGCAGGAATAAAAAAGGGGACCTTATGCTTTTAAAACGTAAGAAATGACAATTAATTTTCTTCAAGCGATTCCCATTTACTTCCAAATTATTTTAGTTCATTGTAAAGAAATGGGATGCAACAGGTACAAGATATCTCATCTTGAATTGCAGTAGAGATCCATGGCTTGTATTCTCCTTTAATTAAAACATGGAACATTGTTCATCCATTGTTTACACAATTCAACAAGCAATCTATGTAAAAGTTTTTGCATTTCTTTCTTAAAATATGGCTTGGAGCTACTGATTATGGTTTGCCCATTAGTTTGAATCTTGAATTTGGTTGATGGAGCAGATGGACTGTTGTTGAATGAATGCATGGAACTTTTGTTCATTAATTTCTGCTCATAGGCAATCAAATGGGAAAACTGCCAATAGAATGAACTTTTGTTCATTAATGTTACCTGTGCTATGTTTTGATCTTGCTCACTAGCTTGGGGGGCTGTTAGAGTTTTTCTATTTGAATGTCTTCTCATACTCTAAATGGGCAAGATTTGTCCTAACAATTTGGTTGACTAAGATTATAAGATGATCCTTATGGTGTGAGGAGGGATAGAAAATAGACAATCTTGAGACCTTGTTTGGTTGGGCCTGGAATTTGGAATTCTAGGCTTAATTTGGATTCTGATGTTTTGCATCAAGTATAATTTCAATTTTGATTTCTTTTTTAATTACTTAGAATTGAAAAATAGTGTATGATAATTTTATGTAATTTTTAGAGGTAGAGTAAAAATTGTGATTCTAAGACCGATAATTATTTGTCATTTAGATATAATAAAATCAAACAAAACAAGACCCATTTGATAAAATATTTTTGGTCGTTTGGATCAAATAGAGATGAGCCGATGATAATTTTATTTTTAAAATATTTTTTAAGTATTATTTAAAAATTTAAAACTAATATTTTAATAAACAGTCCTATGTTGTATAAAAATATCTTAAAATAATATACATGTATAAAATATTACATTTATGCAAATATGAGATATTTTTTGCAAAAAAATTATATTATATTAAATTTCATACATAAAAAATTGAGAATTTAATTTAAGCTATATTATGTATGAAGTAAAAAATTAATGATTCCCAATCTTTACTTTTGTCCCATAGAATTGTAATTTCTTATACAATTCAAATAATAGAATTTGAATACTACTCAAATTCCAATTACAACTCTAACTATTCTAATTCTACAATCTAAATGGACAATTGACAATATTTTCTTTCTCTAGTGATCTGATTGGGAGCAAAATAGGTGGGACCAAAGGGTCATTAACATTGTCATTTTATTGCTAACTCTTGTGATTTGATGGCTGAATCTCAAAATTATAATTTATTATACAATTCAAATAATAGAATTTGAATTTTATTTAATTTTAATTCCAACCAAATTGAAATTAGACTTACATTTTCAAATTTCAATTCCTATTTCAATTCTAATTCTGCAATTGGAATAGACCCTAACGATATTTTGCTTGCTCTAACGATTTGATTGGATGCAAAATAGGTGGGTGCAAAGGATCACCAACGTTTTCAAGCATCATATGCAACTATCCTCAAGGCTCACATGACTGCTTTGAAGAAAAAGGATAGGAAAGACAGAAGAAAATCTGCAGAGGCTGACAAAAAACAGAAGCTTACTACTAAGAAGCAGCCTCCTCCTCCTGCAAAGGCTTCTTAGTTTTCTCCATTGCCATTTTTTTAACTTTTCCTCCTGTCAGCTTTTACTAATAGAGGAAACAAGACACAGGGCATTGCCCTTCAGGCTTTATGGATGGTAAGAACACAATTGCTTTTATTGATCAAATGGGGTCGATAGATCCACCCTTTCCATACATGCTTTTGGCAATGTTCATTTCATATTAGAGTTTTTCTGTATTTCTAGTGGTAGAAATTTTATCCCGATAACTTGGATAGCTTGAAACGTATGCAGAATTTAACACATTTGATAGGTTGTCATAACTGTAGCTGCTTAAGGTGTCAGGATAAATTACTTACTATTCAGAATATGAGGAGGGATGATAGAAATGGCAGGAATCTATTAGGACTTTTTGTTGTTGAGTTGTAAGTAAAAGCCCCTTCTTGGGTACAGAAGTGTATAGAAAGCTTGGTATTATTGAAATGTTCAATGTTTAGTGGTGGATTATCGTTAATCTGGCTATTTTTTTTTTATTTTTTAAAAATAATTAATTGATAATTATTTATTTAAAAATTAGCGATCAAAATTAGAAGATGGAGAAGTTGTATTCCCCTGGGAGATGTAGCAGTGTAGATGAATTATGGCATTCCATTGAATGGAAAATTGATGAGGTCATTTTCATACACAGCATTTGAAACTGAATGCTTAGTTTATCCATGAGAAAGTGTCTAGCTTGTCAGTATTGGATTTGGGCATTTATTGGTTTGAAGAAAATTTCAGGAAATAAAAACAATAAAAACATGAAAATCATTTGTTTTGAATTTCTCATAAAAATAAAGAGAAAGAAAAAATAAATTTTCAATAAAAAAATATTATCTTTATTTGATTGTCAAGAAAAATTAAAAAAAAAATCTAAGTTCAAAGAAATATAAGATAAAACATGAGATAGTGTGAAAAATATTACTTTTTCAATTTTTTTTTTGTTTGTTTAGCTTACATATTTTTTTATAAATCAAATTTTAGATTATAATTCTATTATATTTTTTTCATTCTCTTAAACTTTTTTAGAACCAAACATAACACAAATTCTCTCTGAACAGCAATATGCTCAACCATCTGTAACTATAATTTCCAGTATCCTCTATCACTTAAAAATTAAAATAAAATTCATCATGAAGGAATTTTTCTATAAATATATTGAATTTATGTTATGATTTATCATTATTTTCTTCACTCCTTCAAATGGATCATGTACATATAAATATAAATACGTACAAATAAATATAAATTCACACCCGATCAACCATTTTCTGTAAAGAACTAAAGATCAAAAATTATTTGAACTGATAAACAGTACACAGAAGACAAGTATTTGAATTGATCTTAGTAAACAGGAGCAGCAGCAGCAACAAACAAAGAAAAAGAGGGAAGAAAATCACTCGTTCTGGGAGCCTTTAGATTCCAAATAAGAATCAAGGATTGCCCTGTACTTCTGGGGGCTATCCCACCAAGTTGTGGTACTGACAATTTCACGTTCCAACCAGTGAGGATCGACCTCGGGTTTCTGTGTGAGACTTCTGAAGAAGCTTTCCCATTCTTCCATGGCACGAGTCAGCCGAATGCTCTTTTTAGCTCCGAAGAGATACCTTATATAATCCTTTGCTAACCGGGTCAGCTCTTGGCCGTTGATGATGTAGATGTACTGCAATTATAACAATCAAAACAGAGACAGACAATGCTTAAACCCTAGATAGCTGTAGAAAGGATCGGACTATTTTTCGATCTAATATACGCTGTCTTAGCCCATATTATGTAGGCCGCCCTTTGGATCATAGTATGAACACTCTAATATTGCATTAGGACTAACTTCTGCTACGTTCCTTGCGTTTTTTGTCATTCCTTGTACGCCTAATGGTGAGGATTTTAATGACAGCTTGGACTGCTATGATATATATGATATAGCTGTCCAAGTTGTTGGAATACAATCCTCATTATTTGGGGTATAAGAGGATTTTAACAGCAAAAACAAAGCCTTAAGTCTCACTAAGCAAAATTAGTTATATGAATCTGTTTTGACCATCTCGCTCGAGTTGATGTAATGTCTTTCGAGAATAGAAGTAATTTAAAAGCATTTTTATCACATCACTCTAAGTTTTCCCTAAATCTACATCTTTTTCTCTCTCCAATCATAATCAATTCATAAAAGCAAAATTCCGCTTCTGATTAGTTGCTTAATCTACCCGCAAAATCGTGTGACTGGAAAAATATCAAAAAATGTTTTGAACTATTACTAAATGCAAATAGACTTAAAGATGATGGCACATTATTTAAGTTGTTACCAGAAAGATAAAGCCGATGGTTGCTAAGACCACTTGCACTACTTCATCCCATGTCCCGGAAGGATCTTCATCACCTGATCCACCACCCCCGCCGCCGAAAGGAGGTCTCACACCGCTTCCACCGTCATCATAGTATTCTTGTTTCTCCATCTGTTGTCGCAATAGATCTTCTGCAGATTGTTTCTTTCCAAAACTTCCCAAGGCTTTCTCAAAAGATTTCCAAATAGGCTCCTGATTATAAATTGAAATCCAGCACAGGAGGTGAGTCAGCTGCTGTTGGATGAAAGAAATAACGAGATATATATATATATATATATATAAACTTAGAGTATGGTAAAAAAGATGATTTAAAATTGCTACTCTCGGAGAATATTGCAATAAATTAACTGGAATGACTTATTCGGATGCATAGAGTCCACTTGTAGGGCTTAAGACTTCATTGTTATTTTTGTTATATTCAAGGAAAAAATCTTCATATGTTGGAAACCAAACCTACAAATTCCTCCTCTTTATATGAACAAAAGTAATACATTATCAATATATAAAAACCACTAGCATAGAGCCATAAAGGACCCCTACAATTGCTATTTCCATGGTTGAAAATATCAATATTAGTAGTGGTATCATCGTGTCCATATCGATATTGGACATATTGAATAATATGTATTAGATATACGGAAAGAAAAATATTTCTAAGATTTATAAACTGACATGGCCATATAGGCCAATGTATCAGCCAGATATTAAGTGTATCTGCCGATATTTTGGATATCAATCAATATATTATGATATATATAATACAATAATACAACGTGATATTACAACGATATCAAAAAATATTGATATTAGGAGGCCCGATACAGATATATATCGGCCAATATTTATGTATCCATTGGGGGGGGGGAGTCTAGAGACAAATTTCACCCCTAAACAGCATATCTAATAACATTACTGACTCTGCTGGTTAGTATGCTTTGTAAAGAATTTAAGAACAAACCAAGACAATCATTTATTTTCCAAAACTGACAACTAATAAAACATTGAGAAATGAATTTTTCTTTATTAGTGGCTGAAAAAGAATTGGCAAAGGAATTTAAGTATTCCATTGACAATCTAAGGAGCCGAAACATGGATGAAAATATCGGTATTGGTCACAACCACATCGCATGATCTGTATTTTATCTGCCAATAATTTGAATATCAATGGATATATCATGGTATATCATCAATACAGTGACAACATGATTTTATTGCGATATCAAGGAATCTTATGTTGATATATGTTGGTTGATATTTCATTCCAATATACTTTTACCTGATTGTTACCCTCTGACTTTGCCTTGCTATGGAACTTTCCCCTATTTGTAGTTAGTCTCGGAAAAGTTCTCGGGAGTTGATGGGCATGCAACACAGAAACACGAGGCCATGACAGTAGCCCATGCAATGAACACAATGTTTTTACTTTAACATGAGGCCGAAAGGAAGCAACCTGCATGCAGCTCATCTTATGATACGCTCAGGACCTCATAGATCAAAAATCTGCCCTGCATATAGTGAGACTCACAATAAGCCAAAACCTTACATGAAGAATTAGCATGGATGAAAATATAAGTACCAGTATCGGTATTGATCATGGCTGTATTAATATCAGACATGTTGGACAACACACATTGGCATTAGATATATTGGAATGAAAAAATTCTAAAAATCATAAGCTAATGGTGCTGAATTAGTCGATAATATATTGACTGATATATCATGATATTTTACTTGTATGGCAATATATCACAATATTATCACGGTGTTGGCAGTCTTGATACTGATACATATTAACTGATATTTATAATATCGGCCAATGTTTACATTAGTAAGAACTTGCGTTCTAATAAGTAAAAGTGAAAAATTAACTTGCATCACAATGAATCAAGAAAGAAATCTGAACCTTGAACGCCAAAACCATTGAAAAAACTCTATTCAAAGTATGAAACAACACAGACACATACCATATACAGCTGAAAAATTCCTATATTAGTTTTTCTTAGTAAGAAGAAGAAAAAAATACATTTCTAAATCTTTTTTGCCTATGCCCTGTGGAATTCAACCTAATCAAGAAAAACTCAAGTTTGCATGCTAAGTTCCTTCAACGTAGGACCACTCCTAAATCCAAACAAACAGGTGCTCACAATGCTATAACTTACTCTACTACTCATTTGTAATATATAAATATATATATATGTAGTAGTCAAAGGTAATGTGCTTCAATGTGATGAAGAATGCAGTAAAAAACAATTCAAGGTTCTATCTATGTAAATTACAGTATCCTCCTTTTAAAATGTAAAACTAAGTAAATTAGGGTAAAATTAAGTGATTTAAAAAGTATGTTAAGTTTGGTTAGCAGGAATAAAATTATGTAAATCATAACTGCAGAAAACTATTATGATCTCTAGTCTTATTTTATCTAAGTAGGAATAGGACTATAGTTTTTCATCCATGGTTTTTCACAGTTTTTCTCATTAGAAGTTAAACCTAACACAGCATTTGGAATCCATAAAGGATTTTTATCTTTGAAACCTTCTGCAACGGTCAGTACCAGAAATCACACAAATAATCGAAGCCTTTGACATAATAAAATGCTGTTGCAGTAGTTAAATAGAGGGATTTTTTTTTTTGGGGGGGGGGTAAATCATCTGCACAAAAGTCCTTCAGTCATTCCAATATTTTCTTCGTCTCTCAGCAACTTTCTACACTTGCCACCACAAATAGGCCATCATAATCCCCGACTACTACCACAGACGCGTAATTCCTTTCATTATATACCACCTCCCTGCTGTCCCCAATTGCAACGCAACAAACATGGGCAAGCTCAGATTTTGAATGCATAATCATCACAATATGAGCATTTCAAACCCTAAATACCTAAATTATATAACGGGCTTCTTTCCTCCAATAAGCTTGCATTCACAGCGAACACACCATCAACAATCAAACAAACAATCCTAAATCAAGAAACACAGGGCTCCCAGTGATTGTCCAAACGCTTTATTTTATCTTTTGCTTCACCAAAATGGGAAAAGAGAGAGAATTTAAGGGTTTTCCGAAACACCAAAATGGTTTTTTTCCTGAAATACTGCAAACTAAACGGCAAAGAAAAACTTACAGTCGATACCTTAACTTCGTTGCTGGCCGGAATGAAACCAGAGACCGCTGCGATTCAAGGAAGTGTGATCGCTGTGATCCTCCTCCGTTGTGGATTGCAGTATGCCCTAGGATTTGGAGCAGTCATTCAGGCTCAGTACCAGCAGCTTTTCTAATTTTTTCTATTTATATTTTTGCATTTTATTTAGATATTATGATAAAAGTTTACTTAAAAATGTTTTAATGAATAATATTTATACAAATATTATTAATTATATTTAAAATATAATTTATTAATTTTTTAAAATTTAATTTCAATTTATAATGTAAATATAAATTTTATAAAAAAATTATAAGTTAAAATGAATCATTTTAGCCCTTCATTAAAATTTTATTAGATTATTTGCTCTAAAGAATAAATCAAATCTAATTTTTTTAATTTATATTTTTATAATACTGATATATTTTAAAAAATAATCAAATCTAATTATTTATATATTTTTTATTTAACAGATCGATATTAATTTGTTAAAAAATAATTTATCTTTGAATTACATGATATAATAAATCTAAAAAATTGGCTATGAATCTCATATGATTTATTTAAAATCTGTATAATTTTACCAATTATCATATAAATTTTGATAACTTATGAAATAATTTTTAAATAAAAATATTATTTAATTTTTTTTTAAAAAAATGTTGTTTATCTTATTTTATGATGTGTATATATTTTTTTATTTGTAAATTCAATGAAATTTTTACAAATAAAATAAAATAAGTTTTATGTAAAGTTATATAATAAAATAGCCGCATTTGCTATTGTCTTCCTATCTCGCCATTTTCTTCGATTTCCCCGGTGCTTGAGCTGCTGGCTATGGATGTGGAATCGAACTACGAAATTGATCGAACTGCCAATTATATCTTCAGCAGAAAATTCACCAGAGTTGCTCTTCAGGTCATATTCTTTCAGCTTGTGCCATGTTTTACAATTTAAATTATCAGTATTGTTTGTAGAGAACTATAAAACCCTAGCTGAAACCTATCCTCAAATCACCCCTTATCTGTGGTCATTTGGTAATTCAGATTTCAGAGAGAGCAGGAAAAGGAACAAAAACAGAATTTAACTTTTCTCTATTTTTTTCCCAGATGTATAATATTGTTATTGATTATCTGAGCAATAAAACGGTGGTTGCGTTTTCTATTATACTCAGTATCGTATATTTTGCTTTGAATTTAATGCAAAAGAGTGACTTATGAATTGAAATCATTTATCAGTTCCCTGATGAGCTACTGAAAGATGCCACGAAAGTTGTCAGAGCTCTACGGCAAAAGCTAAGAGCACTCGTAGAATGTGATGAGAAAAGCAACAGAGAGGGACGAGAGGCGGGATTATTTGTTATGGCTGATACAACATACGGCAGTTGCTGTGTCGACGAGGTTGGAGCATCTCACATTAATGCCGAATGCGTTATACATTACGGTCACACATGTCTGAGCCCGTGAGTATTTCCTTCTGTATAAATGGCGAAAGTATTAGACTCCATTTGAACTTGGCTAATGCCGGAGAAGTAAAATTAATGCGATCTTTGTTCAAAATATTTTTTTCATAACAAAAATTATCCTTTCCATCCTTTTTATATGATATTTCCAAGGCTCCACTGATGTGTTAGTAATTGATGAAATTTACTCCCTGAAATTTGTATTGAAAATTGGATTTTGAAAGTAAGGTAAAACAGTAAATTGCATAGAATTTTGCAGTAAAAAAGTTTTGACAAGCATTATTGATATGCAATTAACTTATTGATTTGTGTTGTATGTCCTTTTTTGGACATTATAAAATTTTTCATGCTTAATCTTTGTAGCGAGAATATGCCATGCGTTGTATTACCCGGTAAAGGTTGCTTCCAATATATTTATGTGGCAAGGGAAGCAGCATAAGATCTAAATTCTCTGTATGATAGAACTTCTTTTTGTATTTCTACATGCATGGATAAAATCAGGAGGGGGTTGTGTAGAGAATGTTTCTTTATAGAGAAAGCTACATGCAGGGTATAATGCATGGTTTACTTTAGTTAATAAGATAAATTTTCTTTAATTTATTACGTTATGATATCTTTTTGAAACAAAAATTTTTAGCTCAGGAGAAGACTGTTATAGCTGAAGGGATGGAATACAGAAGCTTTTGGAAGTGAATTTCTAGGAAGATTAGTAGGTGACTGAATTAAAGAAATTAGTTATGTAAAAAACATGGCCACAAAATCTGCCTTGAGAGCAACGTAGTCGGTCAGGGTGAATCATGCCAAAATATGGAGTGAAGGGTTAATGTATGATGGAAGAAATAAGGAGTCAAGAGTTAATGTATGATGGAAGAAATACCATTGCAATTGAGAGGCTTGAGGCTGATTCACGTTAGACATTTTTTTGTCTAGGTTTTTGACCCTTAGTGTCACTGTAAAATCGCTTGATTGTGATCTAGAGATTACGAGTTCTAACCACAGTAAAAACCTCTTTGCAATTTAGGAATAAGGTTGCGTATATCTTATTCTTATTAGAATCCATGGTATGGGAGCCTCATCCATTGGGCCCCTCTTTTTAAAATTTTGAAGATTTCTTGGGGGTGGGATATCAACTTGTTAGGTTTCACGTTAGTGTGTGAATGTTTGTTATTTTTTAGAGGTTTGAAGACGATAAGGTGTGTAAATTGTGGACACAAGCGTGAAAGGTTGAAGAAGATGAGGCATGTGGATGCAGGTGTGCAATTTAGGTGCGGAATTTAATGTTTTGTGTGACAAATTATTTTTTCCTATGGTCATGTGTTTCTTTTTGGTTAAATTGAAGTGCAAGGTACAACTTTTGTAGAGGCTGAGTTGATATTCAGTTTAACTTGGTTCAGAGTTTGATCTCTGGGATAAACATGCAAGATGGTCAAGACTGAGCATCCTTTCTTTGAAAATCAATAGAAGTTTTTTTCAGGCAAGTTGTCAAAATCAGCTTTGGATTGACCTGGATCAATGTGCTCATTTTGATGGCAAATGAAATATACTACTGTTTTTTAATAGAAACTCTGGATGTAGTGACTTGGGGGTATCTGATCGATTATAGCAGGTTATCTTTGTGATGGCCCAATAATCTATAATTGATTGACCCAACTCCTAAAAGAATTTCTGAGGATGCACTCTTGCCATGAATGAAAATACCGTGTTGGTATCGGTTTTGGACATAATTGTATGAAAAACATTTATACGAATCATAAGCGGATTGGCAAATTCAGCCAAATATCTGATATATCGATTGATATATCCTAATATATTACTGATACGTTGATACATTGCGATTTTTCCATGGTATAAGGATGATTGGTATTGAAGAGCTCCAATAATAATAGATCTTGACCGATATTTCATTCCATAAGTCTGATAGAACCACTCATGTTACTGGCTTTGGAATCTCTGGTCAATCTACTACGGGGATCATGTAAAGAATTTGCATTCAGTATGGACTGCGTATTCTCCATCACTTGAAAGATGCTGGGATCAATTTTGTTCAAGTTCGTTTGAAGTTGGTGGTTTATGGCCATGATCAAGAAGGTTTTGATTTTTGCTGAAAATGATTTTGCAGCAGAGAGCTGATTAATGGAAGTATCTTTCCAGGAAGGATGATTATTTCAGGCAGGGACAGTTGTCTTGGGGAGATGATGGTGATGGTTTTGAGTTTTTTGGGGATTTTTATAATAATTGCAAGAAAGCTATGGAGCTTCTCATGTCTCAGGAACTCTCATGGGTGATTTAAAAAAAGGCAGAAGATATGGAGGCAGATGACAAACTAGAAGGCTGGAAAAATTAAAATATTCATAGGTGATATAATATTGCAATGTTTACGTTTTATTAAAGCAGTCTTGTTCATGAGTAGATAACGACAAAGCAGAGGATAAGGAGGTTCTTGGTATTGTTAGGGAAGAACTTATCTAGGCAAAGGAACTTGTAGAGAGAATTAGACATCTGAAGAGTTTTGTATTTAGCATCGAGGACTTCATGAGAGGGGTTTCCTTAAGAAGTGTTCTGAGTTTTATTGGAATTGTTAGAGAGAAGTTGACATCTAAAGTGGTTTGTATTTAGCATCGAGGACTTCAGGAGAGGTTTCCTTAAGAAGTGTTCTATGTTTTATTGTAACTTTGCACCCTCTACTTTTTAGTTTACTGGTCCTCATTGTGTATTCTTATTTTTATAATTTTTCATTTCCTATCTAGAAAAATAAATGGTTGTGCTGTTTTCCATCCTTGTGCCTTCATTATTTTCTATACTTGCAGGACGTCAACTCTTCCAGCCTTTTTTGTGTTTGGAAAGGCTTCTATTAGTGTTTCAAACTGTGCTGAGACCATTGGCGAATTTGCTTCATCTCATGACAAGCCTGTTTTGGTATGGAAGTTATTTGTTTCAATAATTCTCTCAACTATAAGCAAGTATAGTTAATTTTCTGATTATATGAATAATAAATAGGTCATATGAATTGCATCCCTGGCACTCTGAGCTCTTTGAGAAATCCCAGCATAATCGTTTTGTTACACCACCCTGAAATCTTGATTTAAGTCCTTCAGATTCTGCCTAATACATATATTTTAGTACCATTATATTCTCTTTCCCAAGCATCCTTACTACATTGATAAAAGCCTCATGATGTTCATAAACTTGAAGGCCGTCTTGGCTGCTCCTGTTGCCTTCTTGAAAGCCTCTCTAACATTGGATGATATGTGTGAAGCATCAGCCGCTAGTAAGTCTGCCTCAGCATTTTCAAAAGCCTCCATCCATTTTGAGTTGCCAAAAATTATATAGTTT
This sequence comes from Nepenthes gracilis, assembly GCA_033239525.1. NCBI lineage: Eukaryota > Viridiplantae > Streptophyta > Magnoliopsida > Caryophyllales > Nepenthaceae > Nepenthes > Nepenthes gracilis. Next base: position 11,204,775 of record BSYO01000038.1, on the reverse strand, counting down.
GCAGCAAACCCTTGCTTGCCAATCTTGCCTGTTTGTCCAGGTATATGAGCACCTTTTATACCTTATATCAGAGAAATTAGCATACTCCAAACACTTCATTAAAATCTTCTATAACAAGCTGTGCTTTATCCATGTTATCAGCAAGTTGTCTCAGATTATCCCATAGTTCTGGTCTTGCATTGGCTTATTTCGGTGCATATACCACTGCTAGGTTGTATAAAAGAAGACCATCATATGACTCACCTCAAATGCATAAATTGATCTGAGCTATTAAGTTATTTGATTTTCAAAATATTTGGATCCAGAGAATCGATATGCTGACATTAATGGCATGTAACTATTCAAGTATTGCCACACAAAAAAGATCTACTAAATGAAACACTTCATTAAAATTCTTGGGTTCACCTTTCTCTCTAAAGGAGAAAAAGAGAAAAAATATTCTTCTAGATATAATTTTTGATTTTTTGTCATACCCATCACATTCCATCATTCCTGATCCTACTAAGGTACTTGATTTTCAAAATATTTGGATCCAGAGAATCCATATGCTGGCATTAATGGCATGGTAGTAACTGTGCAAGTATCCCCACACAAGCAAATCTACTTGACAAAACACTTGATTAAAATGCTTGGGTATCACCTTTGCCTCTAAAGGAGCAAAAGGAGAGACTTTGTTCTTCTAGATATAATTTTAGATTATTTGTCACATCTGTCACATACATTCCATCATGCCTACTCCATATGTCCTCTGAGCCTCTATCTGCATTGGCTACATTCAGCACTTTCAACTAGTCGTAAGTTCCCTTAAGACAGTGAAGATGGAAAAGCTTACTGGAATTGGTTGATCAGGCATAGCCAAATAGCTGTTGCTTCACAACTTCCCGTTGTCCCTCTTTTGCAGGTTCTTTAATCACATTGGCTCTCTAATTCTTAGCATTATGGCTGTCTCTTCCCCCAAATGCTGACTATGCTTTGGCCTCCAGTCATAAGCAACCTGTTGATTCAACAATTCTCCAGAAAGCTGTTTAATGTTGACCTCCTCAGCTAGCTCAGCTTCTATATGTACTGAAACTAAAGTCCTGGCATCAGTTATCTTCCCCTCATGACAGTGAGTGCAACTGCACAAGGAGTCTTTCCCATACAACTTGCAATTTTGCTGAATATTGCGAATTTAGATGTGGAAACCGATTCCATATAGGAATACACAATCTCATCCCCGTCAAATATAAAATCAGGATTCTGCACTTTGACAAATAAGGCTCACAATCATAATGGGAAATACCAATTTTGTGTATAATTTTCTCTCCTCAGAAACAAATTTAAAAACAAAATATCCGCTAGTATGAGGCAATTTGGTGGTATGACAAATATTATTATGCCAGTCATTCTAAATGCAGCTAGGCATAGCTGGATAACCACCTAGCACATAGTCCATGATACTTTTTAGTGATTGAAGCTGCTCCTATTCAGTTTCTTCTGCACTAATTGGACCATTAGCAATATTTTTAATGGCATGCAAAAGTTACATACCTTTTGCGACATCTTTATTTCCCAATTCCACCTCACTTGATTTTCAATTAATCGGAGAAGTATACACAGACTAATGTTCTATTGGCATCAAGCTTCACATTCATAATCCTAGATCAGCTTTCTGGACTGTGTCCATGGTAGCATTTGTCTTTTTTTATTCGAGATGAGCTGCCGATCCTATCCACTCCATGGTCTTGGATGTGGCTTGTCCTATCAAGTTTTGGGCAATCAAAGCCAATTGGGTAATCATCTTGCAAATCACTGCTTTTTTTTGGCATACAAGCCTAAGAAGGGTGAGACTCAAACCTGCATCAAGCATTATTCCGTAGGGATCAAGCACCAACTCTGTTACTCTTATGCCTTGGTAGTGTTAGCTCTCAAAACATTGTGAAGCCCCTTTAGTGCTGTAGGCTTCTTTCTCTTCAGCATGTGGTGGAGGGTAGCACATGATGCAAACCTGTCATATCGTGTGCCAAGATAAAACCTCCCCCTCTGTTCACATGTCACAATTATCTGGGAAGGCAATATAAAATAGGCCTATTATAGAATAGACAAAGGAATACTAAAGAAGAGTTTTAAGGAAATCACTAGGCATGATCTTATCCAAATAGTAGGGCACATTGGCCTACAACGATTCTGAATGGAGTCAAAGCATCCATATAGCTAACTCTATTAATGGGAAAGGGCTTTGGCTGTCTTGATTTTCATAGATATCCTAATGATTTTTTTTCAATGTTGAACCAATGTGAAGGCCATTGGTGCAAGGTGCTTCCAGTATGATGACCACGATATAGCTCTAATCCTATTTTATTTGGCTTTAATTTGAATATATGGTTTAGCCTATTTTCCTCTTTTGTGTTTTTACCCCTGAAAATTGTCTGATGATGCTTGGCATACTCATATTTTGCTAAGATAGCTGACTTCACACTTCTTTCTGCTTTCTTCCCTTCTTTGTCAATCAAGATCCTTTTTGGATTGGAATATGCACATGCAATGCAAGATATCCAAGAAACATTAGTGGCTGAAACATCCAAGTTGTGGAGGTCTACTTCCAAACCAAATATCTTGTATGCTGAAGTTTTGTGTTCGACCAAGGATCCGTTGAAAGATCATATGATCCCTAATGGTCAAGCCGAAATTGTTGGTGGTCATAAAGCCAATGGAAAATGTAATGCTGAAGGTGAAACTGGAGCTGGCATAAGATATTGCATTGGAGGCTTGACTTGGATTTTGTTGAATGGTTATAGAATAGAAGATTTCTTGCTTTTTTGGATTGGTCCTGATAATTCAGCATTCACAAATGTTGTCCTGAGATTTAATGGCTGTGAAATTGGTATGATTCTTTCTATATGATATTACAGTTTCTTTCAATTGCCTCTGAGTACATTTTTCTTTATTCCTTGGAAATTATTTGATCCCGTGGCCTGGACCAAACTTCTTCATGATGGAGTTGGATGTGGGAGATTCCTGCATATGGTATAAATTAAAGCTAGAGAGTCTTAACTGTGTATGTTTTAAAGTTTGAGAAAAGTTATATATATATATAAAAAAAGAAACAGAGAAGCAATGAGAGAATATGACAATGAGTTGTTGCTGATTTTGGCAGCACTATTACAACATATTTTAGCCTCATACAGGTCACCACGGTAATCACCTGGCATATCTTGGTTCATAGAAACTTCTTTTCCAATCGATGTACTTTGAGCTGTTTGGATGAGATGGATGTTCTTGGTTATAAGAGGGACTGGGAAACTTCCAAACAAGGTTTAACTATGGTTCTTTTTGTACTCTTAGGGTTGCACTTCATAGGATCTTTATTTTTAAAAGGAGATTGCACATCGTTGATGTCTCCCTTTTTTTGGGGAGGGTGCCTTTTGATATTGTTTTTGGTCTATAAATAGTACAAGGGAGATTTTGCAGTTTGGATAGATCATGATGGAGGATGGTGAAGTCTAGTGACATCCTAGAAAGAGGTGGTATTTTTGCTGCCAAGACTTTTTTCCTTATCTTTGTGGTTGGAGCAATCGTTCCAGCTTATGGGTCCAATTTCTCACAAGTGGTAGACAAGCTTTCAATAGGGTTCTTTTCTTAAGTTTTTTAATGATGTCAATAGTGTTAGTAAGGCCTTCGTGGTGATAAGATGGATCATTGTCACCTAGATGTCATAGGTTCAAAGAATGGGAACATTTTTGCACTTCAAATGAAAGGTTGCAAAGACCCTATAAATCTGGAGTTTCATTAATTTGGCGGCCTTAATATCCTCAACAGTGCAATCCACTGTATGAATTCTACCTTGACTCAATCCAACACAATGCATGTGTTTTTCCAGTGGTAGCCACACATTAAAATGCTGTTTCGATATCTACAATTATTCATTTATTGATTCAAGAAACTTAATTCAAAATTTTCAGTCATGTTTGTGTTGACATGGCTGTTGATTGCTTGTTAAGTTTTCTGTGTTGAATTCGTATCTAAAGTCTTCCATGTTAAACTATATCTTGGCATTTATTTCAGTCAGATATGATGCAGCAGAGAAGTGCTTAGTGACAGACTTATCTCAGCAAAAAAGGATTCTTAAGAGAAGGTATTTCTGACTCGTTGGCTGCTGTTATGCTCTAAATTTTTTCCAAGTTCAAGAGATGCTTATATAAATGATTAATCTTTGCTGTAAGGGCAGAAACTCAAGGGATGCAAAAATGCTTTTCTAATCTTTCTATCTAAAAGATTTAACATTTTTACAGATATTACCTGGTGGAGAAAGCAAAGGATGCTAACATTATTGGAATTTTGGTGGGAACTCTTGGTGTAGGTATTGCATCTTGTTTTCGTCAATTAATTTCCAACATTCATTTGTGAGGGGTCAATTTTCTTGATTTGTTCTTCAAGTTTAAATGTGCTTAATTCTGCATAATTCAAATGTACGTTCACTGCTTAATTTAGTATTTACTAATGTTCCTTGGGATTTGCAACCCTTCATAATTCAATTCTATAGCTTAGTATATTAAATAGTGCAAAACTCTGGTCAATGCTTAATTTAGTATATTGTAATGTTTGTCACGTTCATTGTCCTTACAGTCACCTGATCATGATATGCTCTGATTCCTAGTACAAATGTGGGAAGTTGTTACACCATTTAGCATTATATAAAGTACTAGGATAGTAGGCATAATGGCCAGCTATCCTGGATAAGACTGGAGTTCATTTTGTGGGTTGCTTTCCAAATAAGAAGTTGCACAATGAAAATTATTTTTCATGCCTTGTAAATTGTTGGATAACGTACTTCATCTTTAAATTTTCCTTGCTGTCATCAGATTGATGTTTTATTTTATACAATATTCCTAGAAACGCAAGGGTACAAAGTGGCTAAAGCATTAGTGTTCTTCTATTTCTTTTATTTGGCCATATTTATGAATTTGATTATACTAGAGCCTGATAGAAAAATATATATTTCACTTAATTTTCTTGGGTGTCTTCACTATATCACAATCTGCTACATAGGATCCAGATTGTGGTTCCAGGGATTAACAGGGATACCAGTATCTACATTTGTTCCATACACAGTGGATATAGAGGCTAAGATTAATTATACGTGGATATGCTTACTCTCCTTGCACCAAGTAAATCTGGTTACTGGGAGTCTTCACTAGGAAGCCAAAAATGCAATATGAGGTGATTCGGTTATAGGAAAGTTTGAACAAAAAGAAAAATCATAAGAAAAAAATACAAATGAAAGAAAATAAAAAGAAAATCATTGCAAATATGAGTATTTAATACATATTTTTCATCATATTTTTTTTCTTGGTATTTTCCATGCAGTCCAAATATAGAAAAGTATTTTTTTCTTCAGTTTTATTTTCCTTGTATTCAATCTTTCCTAGATCCAAATAATTCATTAAAATCATTTGTGGGGAAGATACGCTCCGAGAAACTTACTGCAAGGATGATTTGCTGGGTTGAGATGGCTTAGTGATAGTCCATCGTGATATTCCTTTTTCTTTTGGTTGCTCGATATTCCTGTTTTCAGTACCGTTAATCTTTCGATGCTCCAACCGCCTCTTAAGAGTATACGGAAAAGGAGAAAGATAAGGAGAGAGAGTTAATCTCATGATCAATATATTTTTGGTTCTTTGACGCATGCCAGACATGAAAGTGTACCTGATCTTATAGAATTATGATGAGCATGGATGAAAATATTGCTATCAATATTGGTATGGGTCACGGTCATATCAATATAAGACAAAACATATCAGCATTGGGCATATTAAAAGAAAAATATTTTCTGTGAATTATAAGTAAATAGAAAAATATCACCAATACAGTAATATATTGCGATTTTGCCACAATATCAGGAGGTCTAATATATATCGGCCAATATGTTAGATATTGGCCAATATTTTATTCTATGCTGATGAGAATTTTTAAGAAGATGGGATGAAGCTGGTAGGATATACAAAGGTTGTGCAAGGTGATTTGGATTCAGATTCCAGGAGTGTGTGTGATATGAACTTAAAAAAATGAAGGAAATAAGAAAGCATATAATTCCCCATTTTGTTGGCCATCTTTTATGTGGAAATTTTCAATGTTTCTTAAAGTTAGCATTACAAATTTATATTCCAGCTTTACATTCATGGATAAAATGCTATTTGATTATATTGAGTTTTTTTTTTTTATAGACGAAGAGACTGCATTGTCATTTGGGGTTTTCACCGACTGGCACAATATATTCACATGCACAATTGTAATTTATATTTGAAGAGTTGACTCTTTTATGTTTCCTTCTAAGATGCTTGATATATCGATCTGTGTACTATTGATGCAGCTGGCTATCTTCCTATGATCTATCAGATGAAAGAACTTATCACAAGAGCTGGGAAAAAGGCTTATACTCTTGTTATGGGAAGGCCAAATCCTGCAAAACTTGCCAACTTCCCTGAGGTAGACTAGTGTAGGATCGGGGGGCACTGTAATGCATGACGCTGCTCCCCACCTGTGAATATAAATCATTGGTGGGTATTTTAAAATATAAATATTTAAAGATGGTTTTTCTTTTAATATTAATATCCATTGAATATAAAATTCAAATATGAAAAAAATACAACAAAACTATTCAGTGGACCATTTTTAATGTTCAAACATAATCCCTTGGATCCCCCTCATCCAAGGGATGGGAGCAGCATCAGAGGCACTGAGCTGGTTCGAGCATTGCAGCGCCCCTCAATCCACTATTGTATAAGTTCACCATTTTTAAATTAATCAATCAAGCATAATATCCATAATTCCAAATTTCATGATGTGCAGTGTGATATTTTTGTTTTTGTTTCGTGCGAACAAACTGCTCTTTTGGATAGCAAAGAGTTCTTGGCTCCAGTAATCACTCCTTTTGAGGCTATGCTTGCTTTCAGCAGGTATTGTTCTCTTCATTAAGGTTAGGATACTGACTGATGAGGCGGTTATTTTAGTTAAACCATGATGAAAATATTTGTATTGGTATTAATTGCGACTGTATCAGTATCAAATATATTAAATAATACGTATCAGTGTCCATACATCGAACAGAAAAAATTTTCTGAAAACCGTAAACTAGTGAGGCCGATTATGATGTATCACTAATACAGCAACATATCATGATATTGTCATGGTATCGGGATATATTGGTATCGGAGGGTCCAATGCCAATAGTTATCGGCCAATATTTGCGCAAATGGTTCTATCTATTGTTTTCACATATTGATGAAGTTCCTTCTTGTTGTCTTCTAATTTTGTCTGTCTTGCCTTCTTTTGATGAACTCAATTATCTTCCCTATAGCGGATTAAAGTTGTATGTTACAAAATGAGTTTACGCTTTATATAAAGATGCCAGTCTATATATGTAGTTTTACTGAGTATTGGAAGGTGTAGTGGTGAATTATCCATGATAAAATGACAAAATGTTATGATGTTTTACAAAAAAGGAAATAGATTGCAATCATCTTTTGTTACAAAGCCCAGTTGTGTGGAGTCATTTGGAATTTCCTTGTTTGTAGTGCTTGGAAGACCTTGCCTGGTCCACTTTCAGTAGAAGCACAGACACTTCTCCTCGATTAGAGTGTTTGTTTCCACATGTCAAACTCTGACTCTCTTCAACACATCAGAATATTTCATAGTTTTTCTTTTGACTTTGACACGTTTTGGACACAGACTGTTGCATAAGTTTTAAAAAATAGAAATTTTAATATAAACTAAAGAAAATAGGAACAATTTGGTATTTTAGACATAATTGAAAAACCTAACCGCCCATTGTTTTTCCCCTATATTTAAGGTATGTCAAGAGCAACTTCTTCATATTGACTTATTTATATATTGATTCTTCCTGTGATTTTTTGGAATGATAAAACAAGAAATTTATATTTTTATTGGTAATTTAGTATAAAATAGTGTTATTAATCAATTATGTTATCATATAAATAATAACCTATGAATTTTAGTTAATGTTTCTCCAGCGTATGATATCCTCGATTTTAGAAAATTAATGCGTCAATGTCACGTTCCATGTCAGTGTCTGTTCTTCTTATCCACCTACTATGAAGAATCTCTTTTGGATGAAGATTGAGTTTTGGCAGGGCTGATGGTGCAGATTGTGTTTTATACTTCTCTTGGTCCCATGGATAAAAATATTGTATCAATATTATTATCGGTATTAGTCGTAGCCATATTAGACAAAACGTATTGGCATTGGATATATTGGGGAAAATTGAGAATTGTAAGCTGACAAAACTTTATTGCTGATATTTACGTAATATCTCTGATACGGCAACATATTGCGATATTATCGTCACATTAGGAAATATTGGTAGCAGGGGTTCTAATACCGTTACATATCAGCCGATATTTTTGTCTTTGCTTTGTCTCCTTCTACATGGGATTTTTCTTGGTGTATCTATATCAGATTTCCGGTGAGACAGGAGAGATCTGCCCCATTGATATTGTCATCACTTTCTTGTTTTGTAAATTCTTCCTTTTGTACAATACGAGTAGCAAACTTTGTTTACCATTACAGAAAGAGAGAGAAAAATAGTGGTTGCTAAGAATTTCTGATTGCTGCCATTTCAGAGGGAGTCAATGGACTGGTGCATATACAATGGAATTCGGGAGTTTGATTAATTTGCCATTTGAATCTCAAGTGTACTCCAATGAAGCAAGGTTTTCCTTCTTCCAAGGAGGATATGTGGAAGAACAGGATGAGAAAGGTACTTACATTTGATAGTGCCTGTTGTTTTATAGTTTGAGTTTTCCTCTTCTAATGTGACATCAATAGTATGTTTGGTAGGATGGAAAGAACTATATGATGAGAATGAAATGAATAATACCTGGGAATAAACTATAGACCTTAAATGCTAAAAAATATTACTAAATGGGTTATTGTATAATCATCTGGGAATTAGGTTAGAAATGGATGAATATTACCTCCAACCAAACAATGTGTTAGTAGGAATAATTGACAAATATTGAGTTCTAGACCATAATTACAGTAGTGTTTCTTTTTGGCTGTGGATATCTGGAAAAAATTTAATTGGATTTGTTAGCAGAACTGGAATTTGGTTAGAAGAGAAAAGAAAAAAAAAATAGAAATACTGAATTCGAAATAAGATAGAATTTGAAAAATTTTGTTGCAATCTAGTAAATATAATCAAAAATACATAATCAAAAAATTTTAAACTATGTTTCTATTTCTAATTGCAGTATTTGATTTCCATGTATGATACTCTTCCACTAGACCCTCAATTTAATTTCCTTTCTCCCTCTTATTTACCAAGTGAATTAAATATTTGATACTTACACTATGATGAAAACAGCAATATTTTACATGTTTTGATTTGAGTTGAAAATTAACAATTCACAGGTGATTATCGCTAATATTAGGCTTTCATCTCAAAAGGGCTGTTTTTTCATCCTTTTCAATGACTAAAAGTAGCATACATTCCATGAATTCTCACCATGATTTCATTGTTTTCTTGTTATTTTATGGGCAAAGCTGAACATTTGGAGTTTATAAACAAACATGTTGGTAATTGTTTATTTCTTAAAGAATCAAACTTAGGAGTTTAATTGGACAAGAGTATCAAAGAAATTGTGATGCTATGCTTGTAATAGATGGCAATTTACTGAACTAAATGATTAAAATGTCTATAGATAAGAAGCCTTGTCATTGCTTCTTAGAGATGGATTCATGGATGAAAATATCAATATCGATTGTGGCCTTATCGATATTAGATATATGAGCCGCAAATTTTTTACCAAAATTTGATAGAAAAATATTGGTTAAATATTAAGCATATTTGACAATATTTTGAATATTAATTGATATATTGTGATATTTCACCGATATAACAATATATCACAATTTTGTCGCCATATTGGAATTTCTTTATTGGAGATCCCAATACTAACATATATCTATCAATATGCGCAATCCAATTCATGGTGTAGCTCCTATTATTGGTCTTTCCCTCGGTTTTGGTTGCACAATGACTTGAAGTTTTAGGGAGCTGTTAGAGTCCTTCCACACTCTTGACAATGAGGATTGGCCTCAACTATGCGTGGAGTTCTAAAAAGGGTTGACCAATTTTAGGTTTATTGCATGCAATCTTTCCTTGTATTATGCAATAAGTCAATTTAATGAGTCAAACCCCATACCATCAGTCGCACAGCTATAACACTACCTTTGATTTGAATTGAGAAAGGAAAGTGAAAACTTTTTGTTGTTTAGTTTTGGGTTTCTTTAGTATCTATCTTTTTGTCTTATTTTTTTCTCATCAAAATGAAATGCCTATTTTCTGAACTCACTTTCATTGCCCTGCCAATCATTAAGCTCACTTGATCATCCAACGCCTGAGATAATTTTATAAGTGATAGAGGATAGATGTTGAGATGATATTTTGATCTGTTGTTTTAATCTCAGCCTTTCACATTACAACGATAAATTTCAGTTATTAGGAAGATAAGAGAGTCTAATATTGAGAATGACCCCAACAAAACCCCATTTGGGGGTATAGATTAATCTAATAAATTTCTGATTTGTTGCCTTACAGATAAAAGTGATGACCAGGAAGAAGTTTCTGCATTGGCTGTTGCAACAGAAAAAACCCTACAGGTTCGCAATAAATCCCCAAATTTCCTAGTCAAGGGAACTGCAAAATCAGGAGCCGAGTATTTGGCTGCACGATCGTATCAAGGTTTAGGTGCACACGATGATGATTCATTGCCGATGCCATTTTTGATTGGTAGAACAGGGAAAGCTTCAGGATACGAAGATGAGAAACGGTGACAAGAAAATATGTGGTTTCTACCGCCCAGAAAAATGGGATCAGATTTCCCTAAAATTCAGGTTAGTGAGATATTGGAGCTTTTTCTATTCCGCAGTTTTATAAAAGAATATGATGTCACACTTATTGAGTGGGTCAATTTACACCATGTTTGATTTTGAGAAATTAGGTGAAAATAAATGACAGAGGTGATATTTATTATCTTATTCTGATTACCTTGTTTGGTTGAAAAATAACGAAAAAATAAATATTACTTGAGAATATTTATCTCCATCGAAATGTAAATAACCAATTCCATATAGAGGGTGTGTTTATTATTGCCTGACAAATGAAATTATTAATTATTAATTCCTCTCCGCTTACCCTGTAATCGAACCCCTGTAATCACACCCTAGTCACCCATAGCCACCAGCCCAAACCCAGCAACCCCCCGGCGCCAGCCCACTTCCATCCATCCCACTAGCATTGGCCCACCAATGACACCAGCCCAACTGGTCCTTTGTTGCCATCACCTCTCGTTCAACCACCATGGTAATATTCTCACCTTATTTGGGAGGTAATTTCATTTCCCCACATAAATCAAACGACATAACATGCAAGAAGTTCCACACCCTAAGGCAACCCACAGTCACTGGAGAACTGTTAAGGTCTTTCTATGTTTTAGGCCCTTTGTGAATCTAACGGTTAGGATTGGACGGTGGAGAGGTAAATGATGGAGATTAAATACCTAGGTAAATTATTAGATGTAACCTCTACCATTCATCCTATACCATATCGGATGTTTTCAGTTTAGTTAGTTCGGTGCATTATGTGATTACCTACATAATAAAATATTGCTTAGAAATAAATTAATTATAGAAAATTAATCCAACAGGCAGAATTATTTGTCATGGGCCGTGGAGTTGAAAACTTGAGGATAATTAGAATTAGATTTAATTGTACCAAGAACTTTAGAGATATTGAATTAAGGTGAGTCGTGAGCATGATGTATCAACCTTTGGGCCGATTTCCTATCATTGTTGGAACCAACTTAATAGATAATCTATTTATTGGGTCAAATATTTTGGGCCTTGTAGACTTAATATTGGTACGATCATTTCTAAAAATATACTGCAATAATTGAAATTAAGGAAACATTAATAAATTCAAGACTAGTCATATATGCATTCCTTTATTTTTGGTATATATTTTAATAAAGAATTTTAAAAATCCATGTTAGAAAACTAACTAATATTGGAAAATTTTCATTCAAAGTCGATTGGAATGTTGAGAGAAATTCGAAACCCTAGCTAGCGACTTCTATACTAATTTGGGAGCTTTTAACCTTAGAGTTGTCAGGGAGATTACATAGCTAGCTGGAGAGATTTTGGTGGACTATGAGTAAATTAGTTTGGAGACTATGTTAATTGCATTGAAGAAATAATTAAGGTCTTGATTTTTTTATATAAAAAGGAGCTTGACTGATTCTGATGGTGTTGTGCAAGTGGTTATTTTAATTTTTTGTTAGTAATAGTCTAAGATTATATTAACTAAATTAGGTGATTAACTAAATTTTTGTTTGTCTAATGTAAGTGGTTAATTAGTTTCAAATTGAGAAGATTTTAGACTGCTATGCACCCCCAATTTCGAGATTAGAGTAGGAGAATAACCACCTAAGTCTAGCTTCTTTCTTATTATAAAAATCCTTGAAGCCTCTCATTTTCACCTTTGATATTTTCGCCCAAGTAAAAGAGAAAGGAAGGGGGACATCCCGTTTTGGAGAAATGATTCGAGTAGAGGGAAGAAAGAAAGTGAAGAGCATTCATTCTTTGAGTCAAGTGGACTTGTGACATTTCTTTTTTATTTTTTCATAATTCAATACATTTTACTCTTTCAATTTCAACAAAGAAGAATCATAAATTTATAATAGAATAACATTTATAGCCATTTAAAAAAATTTGTATGCATGTAATATTCAAATTTGATGCGACTTTTGATTATTGTTCGAACCGACATTTGAATGCCACCTTTCAGGCAACATCATTTAGGCACCGGTCAAACGCTAGTTGTGCTACCGTGCATATATGATTGCTTACTTGATTTCAATGATTGTATGTTGTCTTTTATTCAGTGTTATTTCGCATTCAAGATTTACTAATTGGCAGTATAGACGGGCATGTACCTATACTTGTTTTTATGCGTGAAGGTAAATCCAAAATAAAGGGTTTTATGTCCGATATTTGAAGGTTGTTTGAACGCAGGACAATAGATTGAAGGAATTTATAAATTTGAGTGGTTTGATTAATTTTCTTTGGGAATGACTGAATATATAGTTATATGGCCTTAGTGGTAACAATAACAATGTAATTGAAGAATTAAATTAGGTTTTCTTAAAGATTTAGGCTCAGCATCGATAATGGCTAGGCTACTGTTCAAATGCCAGTATTAAGGTTCAAACGCTAGAGGGATAAATTCATAATCATGGTTGAAATAGTAGGTTTTGATTCCTAAATTGAGATATCAGTTTGAGATGAAGTATTAGGGGATATTTGTGGGCTTTAGTAAGAGGTGACAACTTAGGATACTTAGGTACTTGTTATGGTTCCTTGTTTTTTCTCGTTTTTATAGTTCCATTTGCATTTCTTTTTGAATCGCCTGAACATGTTTCTTGGTACTCAATGATTAAGTAAAGGAAAGCATATAAAAATTCTAAAATATTTTGTTGAATGAGAGCCTATAAAACTTTAGCATAGTTTATAATTTTTCAATAAATATTTTATTTCTTGTAGTAGAGGTCAATTAATTTTAAGATGGGATATTTATAGCCCTGTGACCATCGTATTGAGATGATATTTGGAATACCATATATGAGGGGCTTTACAGATGACGTGGTCATAATACAGGTACAGTCTCTAGGAGGACTGTAGGGATGGTGATGATACTATGAGATGTTAGAATCTCGAGGTACATGTCCTAGTGAGACTTTTGGATGTATGAGATGTTTTTGACCTTAGTAATCGTATTTATGATTATATTATGAATTTGATGATTCTTTTGAGATTTATGGTTTTCCACCTAGTCGGATCCCAAGTGGTGGTCATATGCCTGTCCGGGTCGCCACACATCTACCCAACTTCTAATATGAACCGTTAGGTTCACATGAGAGTATAAAATGTGGGAAGACCTTCATAACACTTCAATTGCTGGCCCGCCTCTAGCAACCCAAGCATCAGCCCACCTTCGGGTACATCTCCGGCATGGGCCCGCTTCCAGCCATCGTTGCCCCTCTTTCCGCTACCGTGATGAAATTCTGACCTGATTCCTGAGGTAGTGTTCTAATACAAACACGCAAGAAATTTACACTCCCAATGACCAAAATACTGATCTTGCTACTGCTTAAAAGCGCGATTACAAGGCTGGAACCGATTTTTAGTTCCATTTTCTATGCATATTGTCTGCAAGCAGGAAGAAGAAGGTCTGGTATATGAACAAAAACAATGGAGTAAGGATCAACTCTTATAGGCTCTGATGACTTGACATTCACAGCTTCCAATTTAGGAATCCCTCCAAACGAATCTATAGTTAAAATCTTTCCATTAAGCAGCATTTTTTGGCTCTGTAAATCCCCACCTTCGGCTGTTAAGTGATACTCCTCTCTCTCTGTTTCTCCATTGCTGAAAACATGGTGTCTTCTTCCTTGCTTTGATCCGTATCTGTGCTTGTGGTACAGAATCCGAGTGCCATCAATGACAGTTTTCGCTTCAACGGTGGTGTTTCCGTCCAGGTTGATCAACAGTAAGGTGATTCCGCGCTGCAAGACAGAAGCTGCAATGGTCAACAAATCAAGCGAATACGCGAACACATTTGGTTTTAAGTTCGACTAACCGAGGGTTTTGCACAGTGAGCGTAAGCCCGAATCTTCTTTGTCCCGGAAAATGTTGTCGATAGAACCTTTCTTCCCATTAATCGGTGCCACAGAAGGGCGCTGCAAAAAGACGAGAACAATGAAAGCCTCGGATTGACTTGTTCAAAACTCATGCCCGAGCTTGTTTTTGAGTAAGAGCGGTGTTTGGGGATATACTCGGGTGATTCGGTGATTGTCCATCCATATATATATTTTTGCTCAATTTTTCCTTTCTTTTCTCTCTAATTCTTCTATGGCTCAAAGCCCGGTTCAAGTATTCATCGTATAAATACTTTTCTTTCTATTAAAAATTGGATCATTAAAGAATTGACACAAAATAAATAATATAGAATTATAATATTTGATTATTTTAATAAATAACTAAATATGTGTCATATCATTTGATATATTTCTAACTCTACTAACCTGTAGTAGTCCGGATTAGGTACAAAGGTAGTGGTGTCGAGCAAACCGTAGTTTCCTCCGATCAGAGTTTGTCTACAGTAAGTTTTGGTATCGAAACTTGCTGCCATGCCGAGCTGGTCCAGGTACCTGTCATATGGTCCTCGAATGTTTAGAAACGTTCTAAAAGCAATAAAATCGAACCGAAATCATCAAAAAAAGCTCACGTTACCAGAAACTAAACACGAATGCGTTGGTAACATGATTCCTCCCGCTGTTGTAAGCGCCTCCCGCCTCACCGACCCACGCGACTGCAGAGGTTCCGGAGCTCTTCAAGATGCTTTGAAGAGAGCTGAATGTTTTGGCCTCTCCGTCAAGATACGTCGGATCGAGAATCTTCTCCACAAGGTGCTCATCAACTCCTGAATATTCGAAAAAGATTCGAGATTGTGGATGAGAATATTCATTAATGTTTAACGTAGTTATATTGATATTAGATATATTTGACAATACATATCGATATAAAACATATCAAACGCAATAGATTTTTGCGAATTGTAATTTAATAGATAAATTTATTAACAGAGAAGTAAGAATAAATAATTCTATCAGAGAATAATATACCTGGCCCGAGGTTATAGATATGGTGTGTGAGAGCGTATGAGGGAACTGGTGTTTTGTTTACAAAGTCACTGAACCAACCCGAGTCAAAGAATCCTCCTGGGGCTAAGATCGACGGCTTAGATTCATTGTTTTTGTAAAGATCTTGCACCATTTTATATAGAACGTTAAAATCTGAGGCATACTGATCTGCGGCAACGCTTGTTCCTACGCCGCTGCCGGACAATTCATTTCCTAGAAGCCGGAGCAATCTCGTACCAGTTAGAATAACATACGAACCCATTTCCATGAACACGACCCACTGAATAAAAGGATAATACGACACCACATGTATAACCATTTAATAAATAGGTCATATCCGTATAACACTATGATAGCAGACACTAACATGCAATACTACAAGGCATGTGCCTGTAATTAGTGACTCATTACACGAAAGTGCGTTTCATATGCAAGATTAATTGTGTTATTTCAGGCAGACTAGTTAATACAGATCCAAACGTTGCTATTGACATGTCGGTGTTGGTGCCGGTGTTGTCGTTTTGACAAAATGAGAGAAAAAACCAAAGTCAAAAGGGGAAAGAACGAACCGAAGATCGGAGTTTATAGCCGGAGGGTAATTTACCTAGCTCCCAGCCATGGATCGTATAGCCCTTATTGACCGTATATCGTATGAGAGATTCGGCATTGGATGGGTCCCATGCTCCTGTAGAAAGTCCGTCCGGCCGGCGACTTCTTCCGGCCAGAGCATTCAGGCCAAAGATAACCTCTACCCTGCATCATTAAAAAAAACCCAATGTGGGGCATTGAAGAATAGCAATATATATATATTGATTTAATTTTTTTTTTTTTTGGGTACCCAGTTTTTTGGAAGAAGGAATTCAATTCATCCCATCTTTGTATTGGTAAGCAGCCTTGAGTGAACCCAAACATTTCCGTAGGGCTCTTGACGAACTGGCCGCACGGCTTTCTGAGGTCATTGCTTTGGTATGTGACCTTATCTTGGAGGGTCCCCCCTAGCCTGAGCTTCAACGGTGAAAATGCTGCACAAAAGAAAAATTATAAAATATCGTTTATAGAGTAAGCCTCTCCTTGTTTTAAATAAAAAAAAATTAAAAAAATGTATAAAAAATGTTTTATTATACCTAATTTATAAAAATAATTGTAAAAATGTAAAAAAATTATTATAGTAAAAATATTTAATGTTTTTTTCTTTACTTTTCTTTGGTAAAAAACCAAAAAAATATATATATATATACTATTCTTGGTAACCTAAGATTCAGTGGTGAAAAAGCAGCAGAAAAAATTTGAGTTTTATAGATCTCCTCTTATCTCCACCGTTGAATTTTTAGTCAAATGATATAGATTTTAAGATATAAAAAAATTATATATAATATTTTTTATAATTTTTTTTATAAATATTCATAGTCATTAAATATTTAATTTAATAGTAATAATTATACACCATTCATAGAGTAAGTGATTTTATAGGACAGACGGATATTAAATTAGCGTAATAAAAAGATATAATGGAAAGTATTTTTTATATGAAAAATTATAAATAAATATATATATATAATAAAATGTAAAAAAAAAGTTTTTTTAATAGCCAAATAAATAAAATGCCACGTGTTTTTTCGTCAATATCCAAACAACAGAAAAAAAAAATTTATTTTTCATTTTTATTTTTATTTTCTTTGGTGATTTTTTTTTTTCCTTTAAAATATTTTAGAACCAAAGAGAAGATGAAATAAAATTTAAGGGATACTTAGGTACCTTTTATGGCATTCAACAAAACGTTGTTACTGAGATCCTGCACCGCAAAGCAACAATAGATACAAATCAAATTCAAATTCGTCATATTTTATTTATATATATTAAAATTATTATTTTTAGTGTAAAAATAAATAATCAAGAGAATAAAAATTAAAATAGAATAAAATTTATATCTATTTTTAATAATTTTAATATAAATAGGTATATAAATAATATTTCTCTTTTTTTTAATAAGATTAATAACAATTTTTTTTTAAATATATTTTGGTGAACCATATTTAAGAAATTTTTATTTTTATTTTTGGTTAAAAGATAGTGAAAATTTAACTAATACCTAAAGATAAGTAGATCATAATAAATCGAATACAAAGGGAGAGTCTCCCATCAACATAACCATAATTTTATCATAATTTGAAGGTTGATGGCTTAATTACATGCAAAAATCTACTAATTTAACATACGAATATTATAGAAAATATTTATTATAGATATAATTTTACCAGATTGAGAAGTGAGGAGTGGCCCCAGCTGCAAGTTCCATAGTCACATTTCTCAGGCGGCCACCAATCCAGAGTAGCACAGATGAAATCATCGTCAGTCTCTGCAACAGAGGCTCTCCCTTCAATAACAACGCTTCCTTCACCATCTGCCATGGCTGCAATCACACAAACGAAGCTGAAACTCAAAATACACAGCCAAATACTGATACCCATTTGACGAATTTGAGAACCCATTTTGGGATTCAACAATCTCTCTCCAGATTTCCTTTTCCCCCTCTCTTTCTGCTCCTTCTCCTCCTTCTCTGAGGTTCACCATCTGTTCGTTAATGGCCGATGAAGAAGTGAAGGTGGGAAGGTGAGGGAGGCCATAACAATGGTGGATTCAAGGAGCAGAGGAGACTCTGAGAATAAATGAAGGCTTGATTGAAGTGATGGTTTGTTTGTGGATATCTCCTTATAGAAATATTTGTGCGGTAGTAGAAAGAAGCTTGCTTGATGGGGTTATTCAGATTAGAGCAACATGAGGATTCGGTGCAAGTGGGGCCCTTGCTTTGCTTGTGCTTTCTTAGAAACGCAGAAAACAATTTTTTAATATTTTTATACAATATTTTATTTATTTAATTAGTGTAAATTTATCAACATCAATTAATAAATAAAATAATATATTATAAAATTATTTAAAAATAAGACATGTCGGCCTGTTATATATTTCAAATTTTAATAGTTATTTAAATAGTATTAGGTTAGTCTTTAAAATTTTTAATTTATATCTTATCTCATCATAATAATAAATAAAATATCAAATGATATGAGATTCACTTTTTAAAATATCAATTAATATTTAAGTTAAATATCTTTTTAAGAAAATAAAAGATAATAAGTGATCGAGTATTAAAAAGGGAGTAAGAAATTAATAACTTGGCTTCGTAATTTTTAGATTTGTAAATATATAAATGATTAAATATTTATACTTATTATTTTTATGAATAATTTGGATTCCGTCTCCTTATTTGAAGGAAATAGACGTATTTATAATATTATTACTAATTTTTATATCTTTCATGAAAATATGTGATTACATATTAACTGATTACTTATATCGGTTGAAAATTAAATAGTGAAACAGTTACATAAATTCTAAATCTAACACCTATCTGTTAGGAGTATTAACTGGTCATTTGATTCGACTGTTTATTTCTAAATTTATATAACTATTTATCAAGATTAATCGTTCATATTCATTAATCAAACAGTCGTTTCGTAGCCCAATCTTTTATACTACAAGTAGTCTGACCATTAAGATTTTCAATAGTTCAGTCAAATTTTTTCAAATTTCAAACCTAAAAACTCATTTGATTCATATTTTTTAATAGACTGACGGTTTATAATTTCCACATAACAACAGGCCAAGCTGATGTCATATTAAATCATACCAGCACCATTCCTCTATAGTCAAATGTCAAATTCAAATTTCAATTTATAGAAAATACTTGTGCGGCAGCATAAACAAGCTTGCTTGATGGAGTCATTCTGACAACAGCAACGTGAGGATTCGTTGCAGGTGTGGGGCTTGGCTTTGCCTGTGCTTTCTCAGAAACGCAGAAAGCTAATTTTTTAAATATTTATAAACAATGACATATTTATTAATTTATTTAATGTAAATTAATTAGCACCAATTTATAAATAAAATAATATTTATTATTCAAATAT
Organism: Nepenthes gracilis; assembly: GCA_033239525.1. NCBI lineage: Eukaryota > Viridiplantae > Streptophyta > Magnoliopsida > Caryophyllales > Nepenthaceae > Nepenthes > Nepenthes gracilis. The sequence goes on along the minus strand of BSYO01000038.1, from coordinate 11,185,051 downwards.
TTCAAAAAGTAATTAAAAAAGATATTTATTTATATTAATGATAATTAATTAAAGGGTGGGGCTCATTGGTACGTGCGCAGAGACAACTGGGGAAGAAAGGAACACAGCCTTTCGGATAATGGGCATCAAACTTTTCCACCATCCAAGAAATAAAAATAAACTAATAATATATATATATATATATAAAATTAAAAATAGGTGTAAATTTTATTTTATTATAATTTTTTATATTTAATTTCCCTCTCTAAAAATAAATTTTTTAGCAATTTTGATAAAAATAGGGGTATAAGTGGGTGCATAAATATTATTTTTTAAAATAAATAAATATAGAATATTAAAATGTATTTATGAAATATATTTACAAAAAATATTTAAAAAATATATTTATAAAAAAATATATACTTTTGTAATATTTTGCATAGATTTATGAAATAATCGTACTACTTTTGAAATATATATTGAGTTTAATTAGCTGTGATATTATATTATATTTATTTGCATTTTTAATTATTTATTGCTATTATAAAGTGATATTTTGTTATAAACATACTACATAATTTTTTTATTATATTTAGTTGGGCCGGGCCCAGCCCAATAGAAATTTTCCTTTTTTTGTCAAAAAAGTACATCTGCGGCAGCCCATAATTGAACTCGCAAAATCCGTGGTTTATGCCGGTGTTTTCATGCTCTCCGTACACTTAATATTTATGATGTCATTTAATGACGGGAAAACAAAAAAAAAACTAAAAATATTTATCTCGCATAAAAATATTTTAAAAATATGATGTCATAAAGATATTTTAATATGGGATTTTGCATGAATTTCTTATAAAAATAATATATTTTCGTATAAATATATATTTTTAATTATTTTAGATAATATTTTTATCTAAATTTTATATTTTTTAAAACAATCATATTTTAAATAATAATAATAATAATAATAATAATAATAACCACGAACCTTACTTTTAATTGTATTGATAAGAAAATGTGGTTGGTTTGGTGAACCAATGTTGACTGCAAACCTAACCTAGCAGCAGCCCATTAAATTAAATATATATATATATATTTTTATATATTTTATATATCAATTTTATTTTATTTTTTAAAATATAATAATATTAACATATAAATAATGAATTATAGATAAATTATTAATGATTTAGACAAGTATGATTACTTATTAAATAATGTCATTTTTCCTTGTTACCCACTACACCATCTGTTCCTGACTTCTAAATAAATTATTTTTTAGATCTTAATTATCTATTTTTAAATAAATAATTATAATTTAATTATTTTAAAAAATTTTAAAAATTTTAAAAAATAATTAAAATTAATTATTAACTCATAACCATCCACTTAAAAAATAAATAATCTAAATTTAAATAATAATTTTTTATCTTTTTAAGAGACAGAGTCCTCTTATTTCTAGTTCTAATAGAGCTTAATTTTATATATTTTTTAATTAAATCAGTAATTTTTTAATTTTTATATAATATATTTGAAATAACATGATATATTTAATTTTATTTTTATTTTTATTTATATAAAAAATTATTTATATAATATAAAGTAAAGTTATATATAATAAATAAAAAAAATAAGGCTTGATAGGGAAAGAGGTTCAAACGCGTTGGCTCGAATTTTAATGCACATGCTAATCCATTTCACCAAATTTATTAACTTTTCTCTTAATTATTTTAAACAATAATTTATTTGCTTTTATATCTTCAATTAATTATTTATTTTAATATATAATAAATAATTCATCAAAATAATTGAAAATTATAATTTTATATAGTTTTATAGTATTTTATTAAATTCTTTATAATATACTCAATTTTTAATAAAAAATAATATTTTATAATTAAAAAATTAATCTTTTTTTTATAAATTATAAAAATATTTATCCTATATGTAAATAATAATGAGAAATTATTTTTCATATTTGAATTAAAAAAAATTATTTAACTTATTTTTGTTCTATTTTTTTTATAGACAATATCTCCATTCATAAATTTTATACTCCCTCACAAAGATAGAGATATTATAATAAATAAAAAATCAATTTTTAAAAATTTCTAATAAAATGCCAAGCACAAATTTAAATATATCATTAATATTTAATTTAAAATCATAAAATGCTAAAATAATATAATAATTCTAACCATTTAAAAACTACTTTAATATCAAATGGAAAAATATTAAGAAATAAGAATAAAGTCATTTATGAATTGAATTAAAAATTTATTTTTTTATTAAATACACATATTTTTATTTTTAAATTTATCAAATAATATTTTTAAAATATTATTATATAAGTAAAATTTTAAAAAATATTGTTATTTTTAATTTCATACTAATTTTTTATTTTAATTTTTAATTTTTTAATTTATATAATTATTCGAATAAATAATTTTATTATTTTTTTTTTAAGGCATTGTATTTTCAATTAAATTATAAATTTGAATATATATATATGGAAAAATAATAAACACTAACCTTCGTCAGGTGGAAGGGGTAAGAGGAGGAGAGAAAGCAGGACGATGCTTATTTTCTTCATCTCTTGTGATTGTGTACTGGCGAAGAATTGATGAAGAAGTAATGTGGATGGCTATTTATTTTAATTCAGAGTTTTAATTAAAAATAGGAAATAAATTAATGTCTGATTCGGGAAATTAATATTTGGAGGAGGAAATTAATATTTGGAATCTACCCAAAAAGTTATATGTGCAAGAAAAATAAAATCTAATAAATTAATGAAAACAATAATATTGGAATTTTTTTAAAGATAAAATATACATATAATTGGTACGGTAATAAAAAATAAAATTAAGTAATCAAGTATACACAAATTTTATAATAATATTTAACATGTAATAATTAATATAAAGATATTTGGTTATATATATAATAATAATAAAATATTTCATTATAATCCATGTAGATGATCGATTAAATATAATCGCAACACATTAACAACTCATTAGGAAAGATACATGTAGAAAAATAAAAAACTCAATGGTAATAAGGATATAAATAAGAATACAGCAACGTATCTAAGATTGATAAAAAATAAAATTAAAATCGGATTTCAACCGGGTATTAAACATCTCCTCATTATCCATTTTTCTCTATTCATGTGACGCTCCTATGCGTTAAAAATGATTTCGGATGTCCTAAAAATTTGGTCATGGCCTTTTGATATTTCTATTTAGTTTTTTTATATATAATTAAAATTATTAGGTCTAATATCGGTGAAACCCATAACTCACAAAACCCAATCCAAGAAGTAGAAGCCCAAATCAACTATTCAGCTTGGAACTCTAAGTAGCCTATGTGGCAGCTCAGCGATCGCCAATCAACGCTTCCTACAATTAATTAATGCTACTACATGCAACAGGCACGATGCAGCAATATGAGCCAATGAGAAAAGGGTCAACCTTACTAGTCGCGATTTGCACTGTCCCCTGTGACTGACCAGTCAATCCTCATACGAAAGGTAGACCAAATGTGATCAGTGTTGCACGACGGCCTCCTCACTGCCACAAGGCAACAACTAATATCACCGACCGCCACCAACAAATCAACGACCGACGAATCCTTACATAAAAGATCACCGTGCTCAAAGTCCACTCCCTGGAGCTTATAAATTCTCCTTCCTCCTACAAGAGGGGGGGGGACCGATTGTAAAATCTTTAATTTGAGCTTGGGCACTGAGACATATACTCCATGAGTTCCAACTCTCAGACTTACGTCCAGTACTCACAGCCCCTTACGGGCTACCAAAGTCGGCTACCTGTCACGGTGTATACAAGGAGTTAGGCCTCCCACCAGCCGTTCATTAAATCAAGCTCTTACATTCATACACTCACACCGCACACTCAACATAATTTTTCGCACCTCTAAGCGTGTATCCCCCCTTTTCACTCGTTATGGAAGGTTATTGATTTAAGTATGGAAGTGTTTTCTGTGGGAGAAATCCCGCCGACCTCTGATATCTTGCTTGTTAGTTGTGTTGTGTAAGTTCCAGGTTAATAGCGACAGAGACCAGACAGACTCGTAATTACCTCCAGACAACGAGGAATCCAAATGCTACTTAATTCATACGACAATCAGGAACTTGGAATGCAACAAAAATAATATAATTGACAAATAATATGATTAAAATTAATTTTTATAAAGTTGTATTTAATATGGATTTGAGTTTGTTTTTCCATATCCACTTATTATTAGCCAGACAAAGTTCAAAAAAAAAAAAAAAAACAGAAAAGCGTGTTTTTATTTTATACCATCGTATTTTTTAATATATATATAACTAATTATGAAATATATTAAATTTAATTTATTATTTTGCTAGGTATATCAGCAACTTTCCTTTTTTAATGAAAATAATTTTATTGAGAACGTTGACAGGCGGCACCATTATTTTCAACCATGGCATTATATTTTATTTAGGCCTTTTGATATATATTTTTTAAAAAAATTTGTTTCTTTTTAATTTAATTTGGTAGTACACAGTGTGACAAGCGGTGAGGTGCGATAATATATTAAAAATGAATTTTTTATATTTTTATTATATCATTATTAATTTATACTTAATAAAAATTTTAATGACTATATTTTGAGTAATGTAAACAGTAACACATTACGTCAAGATGCATCAAAAATTATACTGTTAGAGTATTTTTTTTCTTAATTTAAATTATTTATTTGTAAATAAATAATTATAATTTAGTTATTTTTTTAAAAAATAAAAAAAGTAATTACAATTTATTATTAAATTTTAATTATTTATTTAAAAATAAATAATTAAAATATAAAAAAAAAATAAATTGTCACCCTTCTCTTGAGAGGAATCAATCCGTCCCGGAATAGGCGCTGGAGGAGAAGACAGAGAGGAGGAGAGGAGATGCTGAGAAGGAAGCCCAGCAAAATCGAAGTCAAGATTGAAGACAAAGAAGAACTTCAACAAACTCGCTCGGTAACTTCTGCCACGACCGGCGCCTCAGAATCGTCATCCTCCGCCGCCGCCGCTGCCCTCCTCCACCACTTCGACCGGTCCTCCAACGACCAATCCAAATCCCAACGCATAGGCCTCTCCTCCTAGCTATACGAATCTTTTAAGCCCTCGGTAACAATTAGTGATGGAAATCGAAGTCAAGCTCCGCCTCCCAGACTCTACGGCCCACCAATCTCTCTCCTCCGTCCTCTCCCCGTTCCTCCTCCACACCCACCACCAGCACAACCTCTTCTTCGACTCCGTGGCGTCCCATCTGTCTTCCCGCCGCGCCGTCCTCCGCCTCCGCTTCTACGGAGACCATCTCGCTACCGCTGCCCGCTGCGTCGCTTCTCTCAAGGCCAAGGCCATAATAGTCGATGGCGTTAGCCGGGTTGAGGAGGACGAGGAGGAATTGGATCCGGGTACGGGCAGGGCGATCTGGGTGGACCCGTCTCTTATCGGGTCAACGACGGGGTCGAGGGTTTTGGTTAGAGTGAGAGAGGAGTTTGGTATTGAGGGTAATGAGTATGTTTGTTTGGGAGGGTTTAAGAATGTGAGAAGGGTTTATGAATGGAGTGGACTGAAGTTGGAATTGGATGAGACTACGTTCGATTTCGGCACTTTATATGAAGTTGAGAGTGAGACTGGAGAGCCAGAGAAGGCTAAGGAGTTGATCGAAGGGCTGTTGAGGAAGAATGGGATTGCTTATTCCTACTCGACGATGTCTAAGTTTGCTATTTTTCGCAGTGGAAAGCTACCAATGTGAGTGATCTATGAGCTATTCCGAGGACTTAATCTGTGATTATGGCTTAATCTATGCCTTAAATTATAAAATGGGCTTGAATTTGCTTGTCATGAAAGATCAGCTTAAAGTGATTGGCTTATGCTTATAGTCATGCTTGTTAGTCTAGTCTGAGTTGGTTGTGGTTTCATTTCAAACCTCTGAGACGTCCAAGTTTGCTATTTTTACTGCTGGAAAGCTACCAATGTGAGTGATCTATGAGCTATGTTGAGGATTTAATTTAGCTTGAATTGGTTGTTAGTTTAGTCTGAATTGGTTGTGGTTTGAATCCAAATCTGTGAGATATCCAAGTTTGCTTTTTTTCATGATGGAAAGCTACCAATTTGAGTGATCTATAAGCTATTTTTGAGGACATATTTTGTGATTATCGTATAATCTAGGATTTAAATTAGGAAATGGGCATGACATATCTGTTTATATGTAGGGAGCTTGGCTTGAATTTGTATAGTCATGAAAAATAATCTTATATTTGATTCTGAATACAAGATTATGTTGTTTCCTGTTTAACTGATCGAGGTTATGTTGTATAGCCATGCTTGTTGTTTGATTCTGAATAGTGATCGCTTTTTGAGAACTTGATATGTGATTATGGTATAATCTAGGCTTTAAATTAGGAAATGGGCTTGACGCGCTTCTTTATATGTAGGGAGCTATGAAAAATCAGCTTTAGCTGTCCCCCCCCCCCCCCTAAGTGATTGAGGTCATGCTTGTTAGTTTATTCTGATTGTGAGATCCTTTTGATAACTTAATTTTTTATTATAGTATAATCTAGGCTTTAAATTAGGAAATGTGCTTGAATCACTTGATTATATGTATGGAACTTGGCTTGAATTTGCTTGTTATAAATCAAAAATCAGATTAAACTTCTTTTGTTTAAGTGATTGTGTTATGCTGTATACTCATACTTGTTTGTTTTTGTCTGAATTAGTTGTGATTTCATTTCATTCCAAACCTCAAAAAAAGTTAATTATTTGGTATTTGGAAGTAAACTTCATTGCCGTTCTTATTGCATTTCTTAAAAGGAAAGAAATATAAGTGCCTTATTATCGTATAATTTATGTTTGGGGGGATAACGTGATTGTTATTTGTAGTTGGCTAGTTGCTAATTATGTCATGTAAACTTTGATGGTTCACTTGGGGGCTTTTTTTTTTTGGCTTGACCATTTGTTCTTGCATGATCCAAATTGAATATGTATGATAACTTTAGGAGATAATTGCATACCTGAATTTTTTTGAACTCCACGATTGTTGTCTTTGATATGTAAAAAAATAACAAAGAAAAAAAAGAACTGAAAGAATAAAAATTATCTTATTGTGTTGAAGAATGTGGAATCAAGTTTATCTTCTTTTACCCTTTCTCTTGCCAATAATGAGGCACTGAGATTGTATGTTGAAGGTCTTGTTAATTTGCAAGAGAGTAATCACCATCTCTTGCAAAACTGATGAGACCGTATTATTCGATATATTGTAATATATCATCAACATATTAATATATTGTAATATTATTATGGTATCAGAAAATATCAGTATTAAAAAGCTCTGATATCCCGTATATATATTTATATTAGTGCTTTACACTCCAATTGAAGGGGTTAGATGAAAAATTAAAAAGCATATTATCATCAAACCCACGCCTCTCAATAGCTGTCTTATTTACCTTTATTCTAACTTTATAGATATATTTCGATCACAAAACACGTGTAATCTAACAAACTCATATGCAGCTACGCATCAAATGGAAGCTAATTCTTATAAATAACAAACACGTGTTATTCATGCATGATTCTTCTGTTGTTGATATGTTAATGGCTGCTAATTCTTAGCATTATTCATTTGCAGGATTCAGAATGAATGATAATCTTACTTGGAGAGAGTAACGTATGCTGATTGAAATCATTTCCTTAACATAAGAGATCGTTGATTGTATCGTCACAAACAGCTAAGCTGCTGCGACTTTTAGCTATTTTTGGATATTTCATGACAACTATGAAATGATTCTGATCATGTGGTATTTTTTTCCAATGAAATCCAAATGGGTTGCTTTCCCTGGTTATTATCACGACATTTGCAATAACATGGTATCATCTTTCTATCTATATTAATGAATTTTATAAGAATAAATTGATAGATGAATGTAACGTCACTAGAAGACATCTCAAGGGTGACTAAAGGATTGATTTATTTATTTATTGAGTTATATTGTGTTTAATAGATTATAAACTCGTAGCTTTTAAGATGGAAAAAAATAGTTGTTTTGGGTTTGATTTCGATATATGCTAAATTATTGAGGCTTTATTGAGCCAGAACTTTGGTAGGTTTAAAACAACAATGGGGCACAAATGAAGTATATAAATGGATAGATGAATAATATCACTCTAAGTGTAAAATATCAGATTAAATTTAAATTTGAAATTTTCTTGACTCATTGCCATCGATAAGCAATTCAAGTTTAGCACAGCTTAATCCCATTTGCTTCTAATTCTAGCAAAGAATGTGGTAAGGCTGAAAAACATGAGAAACTATCATTGGCTTTTTTTGCATTTAAATAATTGTTGGTTCGGGTGAAACTCTAATTTCTAAACTCAAGCTCCAATTTTGCTCAAAAATTAATTTTCTTTAAAAATTTTCTGCTAAGTGTAAACTCGAGAGCCCATGGCTTTACTCTTTAATGCTCAAAGCAGGTCAAGTAGAGCTAAATGCTTTTTTATTACACCAAGTTAAGCCCTTCAACAAGCATGTTCATAAGGCTACAAATGAACCCACCAAGTTGTTTGAAATCAAAACAAATTAAGCTCAACAATGTTCAAATTTAACTCATTTTTTGAACGAGTATTAAAAATTTTAAATTGAGACATTGCATTTTTTGTTTATCAAATCGAGTTTATACCCACATCTTGGTTGTGGGAAAGCCGAAGGTATTTCAAGTTTCTTATGGTAGAGAAAGATCAACTTATTGATATCTTTCTATTTTGAGAAGTGACTTAAGAATACCCTCGAATGATAACATTTATTCATTCATTAATTTATTCATAAATTTATTATTATATATGAATGGATATCTTGTTACTAAACGATATCTTATTTTATAACTTTTCTATTTTTTTAGAAGGTTAAATTCTAACAATATTAAGATTGAAGAAAACACAAATAGATTTTACTGAATTTGATACGATTGTTTTTTAGATGTACCTCTTCTAGCCATCCATTGTGATGAACCCAGATTAAGATCAACTTGCACTTCCAAGGGAGTGAAAATGTAAAACAACTTATAAAATTCAACAAGATAATTAAAAGTATGTATCATAGCAAATAATACATAATTTTGTTGATGAACTAAATATTCAAAAACACGATATCCAAAATAACACCCTTTGAGTTGCTAGTCGAGCACTATTTGATTGCTACCTCTATGTTACGCTAATACTCAGGCCAACTTTGACCACAGATCGAGTATAAATGAACCTAACACATTGGACCAAGATCACACAAAAGGAAAGGATCGATCCTTTACTCCAATGCTCTCCTAAATGATACTTGCACCTTTAAGAAACTCCTTCAACCGAATCGGTATGGATGAAGTTCAACATATCATTTATGATAAATCAAAATACTCAAGCTTGATTTGTAATTGCTTGGTTAAACATTAAGCAGAAAATATCTTCGAAAAAATTAACTCGTTATAGAAGAAAAGCCTAAAAAGTGCACTCAAATTTGACAATAAGGAAACAACAAAGATGAAAAAGCAAAGCAAAGGGCATAGAAAGTTGAAAAGCTCCATGCAACAAATGAGATAAGGAGGCTTTTATAGTCGAAGGCAAACTCAGGTTTTATTTTAGAGAAAAATTTATCAAGTAGCAGTTAAATCAAATCCGGATATGAGTAAAAAAGAATTTTTTATGGATTTTTCTAAAAATTATAACATTTATTCTATAATAATCACATAAATTAATTATTAAAATACTAAAACTAGAAGAGATTTTTAGTACTTTGATTCTAAATAACAATGGTTTTAATACAAAGGGTAACTAATAAAGAGCCTAACAAAATCAATCATAAACCTTTAAATAACTGAAGGGACTACAAATAAACTCATGTAATAGAAAGAGCAAGGAATAAGGCTTAGATTTATATCAACAAGTTTGCTATTTCTTTTAAGGAATAAAATAAGAGCTTTATAATATCATCCTTGTTGCCACACAAATTGGGGTCCATTTAGATTTTTTCATTAAGATCAATACAAAAGGGACTTCATAAAACCATTACTAAAATTTATTACTATAATTGTTTTGCTATTTTTCAACCGAATAAATTTAAAATAATAATATTATTGCTTTTGATACAAAATATGGTAATAGTTGAATAATCTCATAGAGATAAGTAAATGATCAATAAATGAATTAGCATGGTCAGTGAAAAATTTAGTTATGTTATGAGTAACAACAAAAATTATGACCAAAATTTAAACATATGAGGCACCAAATTTAAGCAACTTATTATCGGTATGAGAGTTACGTCCACGGACAGTAAAATGATAATAATTTTCACTATCAAAAATGTACAAGTGCTCGAATCACTCCATATCCAAGTTCCAAAGAGGAATGGAACTCAGATCAAACTCTCATGTACTAAGCTCTAACATTATGCTAGAGTGTTTACTAAGGTAAAATGACTAGAATTTAAACATATAAGGTACTAAATTTAAGCAGCTTATTCTCAGAATGAAAGCTACGTCCCCGGGCAGTAAAATGACAATAATTTTCACTATAAAAAATGCACCAGTGCTCGAATCATTCCATATCCAAGTTCCAAAGAGGAATGGAACTCGGATCAAACTCTCATGTACTAAGCTCCAACATTAGGCCAGAGTGTTTATTAGGGTAAATGCATTCAATCAATCACATTCATCTTATTAAATAGATGCATAGATTGTACTATTGTGTTAATTACAAGTGTGGGTTTTCAAAATAACATAGATAGCATTAAAAAGCATTAATCTTTAATTCAAGAAAGTTTTCATTATCATCTAGTCATCATTGGATCGATTGAATGTCCTTAATGGTCGAGTTATAATAACCAATACCAATAGCGACTTCACCAAGCCCACCTATTGATAAATTTATATGTAAAGTCTTATAAATTATATTTTTTTGGCAGGATCAACTGACCCACAAAGCAATTTTTGTTATGGTCCTCCCAAACACTCCAAACAATTGAGATTTATCCTAAGAATATAAGACACCGAGACCGAAATAAAATTAAAAAACTTTTATTCTGTAACATTAGTCACGTTTAAAATGATCACAATCACCAGAGAAGATGGAAAACCTCCCGTTTAATAAGACCACAACAAAAACCCACTAAGCATAGCATAGATGCAAGTTACATTATAATGAAAGTGAAAGAGGAGGGCTGCACCTCACTAATAAGGTACAATGGCCACGCCTCACTATTTAGTCCGTTGAATATATCCAACGGCCCAAATATAATGTCAAAAACAGACTGAATATAAAACATTTTTTTCTTAATAAGGGGAAATTGCGGCCGTTGAATTTATCCAACAGTCCTGAATTAGAACTACAAGGGAGCATTTTATTCTACAGCATGGAAATATATTTATCACGATAATAAGCATGTTGTTGATGTCCTACTCTAAAAAGATAAACAAACTGATCCATCAAATCCAATCCTACAGCAAAGTTAAAAGAAATAAGCCGAGCTAATAAGACATTTCAGACAGAATTTACTCACTTTTTCTTCTTTGCAGGGGGCTGCAACTCTTCTTCTTCCTCGTCCTCGTCCTCATCTTCATCTTCATCCTCGCCATTCTCATCCTCATCACCATCGTTGTCATCGTCATCATCTTCATCATCGTTCCCCCCCCTCTCCATTAGCCGTGTATCATCTTCAGGATCTCCATCTTCGTCGTCGTCATCACCACCGCCACCTTCTTCTGCTGAGAAATCCTCATCACCCACGTCATCGTCGTCATCATCTACGCCATCTTCGTCGTCATCTTCATCCCCATCATCTGTGTCACTGCCGTCTTTGTTCTCAGGGACAGTTGGTTGTGTTCTGTAAAGCTCGTCGATTGGAAACCTGTTTGGTTTATGTACAACAGAGAAGGCCTTGTGAAGGGAAAGAAATGCAAAATCCAATGAAGGTGGCTACAGTATAGTACCTTTTCTCCACAGGATTCAACTCAGCCGATGAATAATTTGAATCATTCTTCAAAGATCCAGTCTGAGATAACCTTGGCTTGTGTTAGTAAGATAGATAAGGTAAGCGACGAAAAAAATCATGTGAAAATTTACATTGCACTTTTGCATCATCGGGTGGTTAACCAAGTGAGTGTCTAATAATATCAAAGATACAATGAGTAGGTAAAGGGTTAGAGCTAGAATAATTTACAGGTCACATATTTTCAAGCATTATTCAGGAGTTCTTTCCAAACCCATACCATAGCCTTTTACATAAATGCTAAGTCATGACTATTGGAATTACAATGAAATGTGAGATGAAATAAACATGCAAAAACACCGCCAACGTATGGTGTAGAACCCACAATGACAAAAGCAACATAGCTTTAGGTCGTACTAACTGTTTTTGTCATTTTACACAATTTAGTACAATATACTCCAATAGTAGTAACAATGTTAAATACTATTTTTTCACCTCATTCCGAATTTTCATATTTCTATCTCTTCCTTTCTTTTTTCAAACCACAACTAACTCCCATTTTCTCACACGTGCTTCAATTAACATACATTTTAAATATTCAAATCACCTTAGATACCTTCTATATATGCAATTTATGTAATTTTACGGATATTATTGTTCCATATATAATCTTTTAAAGTGATTCCACATCCATTTTAGCATTCCATTCTCTTAGTTGGTTCGCATAATACTAAGATCAATAACTCCGTAGAGGAAAAAAGGAATGTATAACTGCTTAACTTATCATTGTCAAGGCAAATAGATAAGGTATCAGAAAGAAAATAAAATGAAGTTAAAAAATATGAGAAATAAACTTTCCATAACAGAAAAAGGAAGCATACAAGGACATTATTCTTATTGAATCCAAGGAAAACCAAAAACAACAAACACATGCCTTCCATTTAACTCAATATTGGACAAGACAATGGCATTATAATAGGATACACACAATGCCATACTAATAATTCTAATTGTGTAGGGGTGGCTTCCTTGCAAACAAAAACACATGGCCATTTTCAATTTGCAAATTGTACGAGACACAAAATGTGTTAATAGGAATGGCAAGCATCAAAGAAATGCGTTCACATGACACATAAGCTACTAATATATTTTCTCAAGCAATTATGGCAATTCATTCTTGAAGTTATTACTTATTAGTGTTTATGTTTCGTCCGTTGACCATTCATTTTCATTGGATGTAAGCCTGGAACGCCAGCCTTTTTCAGATGGCAGAACAGGGAGATGGAGAGTTGTGTCCATCCTCTCTCCTTAGAAAGTGGCCAAGTGGTCAAAGCCGCTGTAAATCCATTGAAGTTTTTCTATGTGGGTTGTCCTTCCTTTCCTCTTTTCCCAAAACAATTCGAAGCATATCAGATAGTTAACTTGATCAAAGGACAGGAATATACAACAAAAGAGCATACACTGTACCCTGAATTTCACTCAGTGGGTTCACTTACTCCTAATGGATACACAGAAGGAACGTAAAGGAAGGTGCGTTGGGCAAAGATAATAAAGCAATACGAATGTTTACGAGACACTAGAGAGACTTTGAGAAAACATTCATCTATCCATCCACATTGGGGATATTACCATGAATGGATGTATAAGACAATATTAACGTTGAAGGTACACTAAAGGTGGTTAAAGAGTATCCTTCAAACCCATCACAAACCAAATCTCTCAATATACAACAGGACAATAATAGAAAGAAAAAAAAAACTGATAGCACAAGACCCAAAAGCGAAAGCAAATAGGATCTTTCAAACAGAAATGGGGCCTCTTCCCTAGCAGACTAAGGGGGAAATACAAATTTTGCCTAACAAGCACGAGGTTTTAAGCCTTACCCACTTAGATTCATCAACAATTTCGAAACCTAAATCCCTAAAAAGATAACAAGACAACTTTTAATCTGTAAAACCCTGTAACAGACTGAACTTTGCAAACAAAAACAATCAAGACCCATCAACAAGCAACAGAAATGAAAGGGAAAAAAGTCAGAAACAGGAATAAGAGAGAGAGAGAGAGGAGATGAAATTATACCATCATAAGAAGGCAAGCAAGAGACTTCCCAGCAAGCAAGAGGGTGTCAGTCAACACAGCTTTCATCATGGAGAAAACCATGATTTTGCCCACCTCCAAGCTGTAACCTCCCACCTCCATTGCTGCAATTACACTGTGCTCAACACACAAAATGAGAACCAACAGTAAAAGTAAAAAAAAAAAAAAAACAATTGTAAAATCAAGACCGAGAGAGAGCGATGGAAGAGAGAGAGAGAGAGAGAGAGAGAAACGAAGAGTACAAACAAAAGTGAGATGCCGAGAAGCGAGAGGGCAGACAAGACGAAGAGAGAGAATCCTTGGTATTACACAACAGCTCGGAGTAGAAAGAGATGGCGAAAAGGGTTAACTTCAAGTCCTAGGGTTCGTTTTGAACCGTTGAAAATCAGCGAATGAGTTAAGATAAAAAAAACAAAAAACAAAATTAGGGTTTGCTCGCTGTGAATTGGATCTGCTTTTACAGCGTTTTCCCTTTCAGAAATTTCTGGACATGTCCCTCTCTCTCCTGTGGACTCGCTCTGTCTACCCACTGTGCAGCCATTGCTTTTCTTTTCCTTTTTTCCCCTTCATATAAATAACTATATTCATGCTGTTTTTTTTCAACGATCATTTTCATAAAATTAGTTTAAAGATAAGATTTATAAAAATGTTAAATCTATTTCAATTTTCCATATTAAATCAGATTATTGATAATTGTTTAATATATACACAGTTTTATTTTTAAGGCATTAAATGTATTAGATCACTTATGGTAGACACGGTCTATCCTCCCATGAGTTTTGGCAAGCATAATTCGTGATAAATAGTTTTAAGTTGTACATTATATAACTCAATATTTTAGATTGTGCTGGACAACACGGTAGACAATTCCTGGTACACACAATATGGGACGTTCCTTGCACGGGCTAGCTTGCATACTCCTTCCCGAGACATTTTCTCTCGAGACTTTCCCTATCAGTGTATCTCGCTACTTTCCATGCAGGGTGTCATCAATGCTAAGCTTACTTGAAAAGATTTCGGGGTAGCCTCTGAGGTTTAGCGCTAATCTGTTGTTGATGGTGCTGCAAACGGGACCCTTTGCATTAATAGCTTGTCGACATTTATTCCGATTATAAATTGGGGGACCTCTCATGCCCATTGCATGGATCGTTCTTTCATCAGCCAAGTGATGCGAGCGATCGAGTAAGGAGAGGGTCCTGAGCCGCTAGGGTGGAGGATCAGTGGAAGTCTTCTGGAACTGGAAGTTGCACTCAAAGCTCGTTCGGAGTCCATGTTGTCATTGTTCGAGACCGGTGGAGGTCTTAGAAGGCTTGAGACTACAATCGGAGGTTGTCGCCATATCCCTTTTTGGGTTGTTCCCTTACCATGATGAGGGTGGCTTAGTTGTTGGGCCACTTCTGTGTTCATCCTCCATGCTGGCATCCAATGGCGAAACCTCTGGAAGAATTTCGAGGCGTGAGCACTTTGCTTCTGCCATCTCAAATCTAGGGAGAGTGCTCGGTTCTCAATTTCTTTTGTCGGAGGGTTGCTTGTGGAGCTTGCCAAAGGGGGTGCTTTAGGAGTTCTGTTGAGGTCAAATCGTCGATGCCACTATGGGTCGGACTTTACCCTTGGGGGCTACATTCGGTCTTGATAGAGAATCTCCTGGTGGGAGGCCTTCCACGCGTGGACGGTGGCATCTCACCCCTCCCTTCATTTGGGAATGGCTTCCCAGTCATCTCTTGTGGCGTTCAGCCTTTGATCTAGGCGTTTCGACTAATAGGTAGAGGACGGTTGTTGGGCATCTCAGTTGTAGCTGTTTTGCCCAAACCTATCCTCCCATACCATATTTTCAGACCGGCATCGCTGGGTCATCGTTCCATGTTTTTCATTTTCCTTTTTTCACTATGTATATATATTTTGTACTTTGTAAATGAAGTTAATAAATGGAATTTTAGAACAGTTCTCTTTTTTTTGCCTTGTATTTTCTGTGTGTTTCATATAATTTTTGGACAGTTAAAATGCTTACATGTAGTCGTAATTTGCTAATCGTTTGCCGACTTGGCGATTTAGTCTTATGGGAATTTGATGCCCAATGGTCCTCCTTGACTCATGGTCAGGGGATAGTTAGTCGGATTGGCCTCGAATCTGCCAATTTGGATATTGTTGGCCGATCACCTCTGAGACACGGCACGCTCAGGGCCGACCCACTTACCTGGAGGAAGAAATTGCTCTCATCATTTGGGTGAGTGCTACCTTCGGGGTGAAGGAGTGCCAGGTTGTCATTGGTATTGCCAGAGCGCTTCAGAGTTAGGGGTGGTTCGGCCTCATTGATAGAAAGTTGTCCGAATACGAGATGAGATCTCAGGGAGCTCTAAAGGTTTTGGATCAAATCGTGTTGCTCAAGGATGAGTTTAGGAGTGCCGGCGGTGGCCTGTTGACTTGTTGGACACATGCGTATGACTGAAGGGAGATTGAGGGATTTCATGCTTGCCTTTCGGATTCTAGGAATGCTGGCACTCTCTTACTATGCGCAACCTCGATATTCTTGCATGTTGTGAATGGTGGGAGTACTTTGGTCTTCTACCCCATGCAATTCGGATCTCTAATATTATAACGAGTGGGCCCTTGAATGCCTCTGTCTTTTGACGGATCGACCTATGGCCTCTCAACTCAGTGTCCGACTGGGGATGTGGCAAGCCGTCTCAATCTAGAGCCTATTGAGGTTACCTGCCACTAGTTTGTGAGTTGATAGTTAGGGCTCGGGATCCATTGCTGACATTGCGTAGCCGTCGTATCAATCAAAGCGATTGAGCGCATTGATTGCAGAGGCAATGCGACACCTGCCACAATGACACATGCGAAGGGATGCGTTACAGCACACTGGGGTGAGGGCACATGTTGCTGTCATTACGGAGATGCGAGCCCTCAACTTCGCTGGAGCTGGCTATATAAACGTTGTGCCTATCCCTTTCTTCGTTGTCCCTTCTACTCTGTGTACGTCTTTGATTCTTTTTCTTTGCGACTTTCTGTTAGCGTTTTTCATTTCCCACTTTGCCATTGTTTTGGTGCTTTTTTGGATGGCTCATCACGATGTTGTCGGCATTCCCATTCTGATTGCTTCCTCATAGGAGATGCCGCTCCTTTTTTGACTCCGAGCTTTTGATGGAGGGGGTAGCAACGACGAATGAACGACGAGAGAAATGGGAGCTACCATCTTGGAGAGCATCGTTGTTGGTGGCTCTGTGCTCCACTGGGTGATCACACTCTGGGGTACTAGGAGGTTTTGGGGGACCTCCTAATTTTGAATCTATAGCATCTTCTTCCCCCCTGAGTCGCGAGGTAAGATTCGACGAGTGCTTACCCTTTGCGGTTTTGCTTTTTGGTTATTCTTTCGTCCGATTCTTCCTTTTCCCTTTCTTGGTTGTCTCAGGGGATGCTCCGCAAATTGGAGAAGGATGTCCATTTTCCGGAGTAAGAGGTTGCCCGCCTCCTATGGGATCGCGTCGACAAAGGAGAGATGGAGTGGAGGGTTAATATTGCTATTAGCAAGGCGCTTCAAAGCCAAGAGCAAGCTAATTATCTCATCCCAGCTCTATTTGAGTCCGAAACCAGAGCACAAGGCCTCTCCGACGTTTATGCGTAGGCCATAGCCTAGATCGCCTCGCTCAAGGATGAGTTTTGGGAGAGTCGGCAACGACTCACCAATCTAATGGGCGTGAGTGCCGAGTCTGAGAGGGAGCTGATGTCCAGTCTCCGTCGGGATGAGGCGGCTTCACTGCTAAAGGGGTGATTTCAAGCTGGCGTCTGTTTCTGTTGGCAGATAGTTTTTCCGACTGTCTCGGATTTCTTTGTTGGTTATCTTGATGTGAGGAATGCTGGAGCCAGACGTAGGGAGGACTTCATCGACTTTCCGGCTGAGGGACCACGCTCTTCTATGAGTGATTGCTTTGGGTAGCTTGTAGGCGCACATAGCTTTTTTATTTTGTTCTGAGACCGCTGGACATTGTTAATGTATAACTTGACTTTTAATAAAATAATCTAACAATGTTGACCATTATGGTTGTATTTTCCCGGTGTATTGAGCTCTTTTGCCCAATTTTTGTTTTGACTATTGTTGCATGTGTAATATTTTAAATTTTTATCTGATTTAATTGAGATTATTTATTATTTTTTTGGGTAATATAGGTGTAATAAAAATTAATTAAATATTATAAGATTTTAAAGAATGATCGGAATTGTGGAGTGGCGCTCAGAGTGCGCTCGTACTGTTATTCGAGTATTGATTTAAATTTTAAAATAAAAAATGTAAAAATAAAAAATATATAAAATAATATATATATATATATAAGTAAATTGAAAAAAAAAAAAAAAGGAAAAGGGGGAAGCCATGGGCCGAAACCCACGGCTGGTTTTAGGAAAGGGAGGGGGGAAAATTAAATTAAGAGGAGAAGGATGTCTGCAGTGGCAGGAGAAAGTAGAAAAAAAAAGAAAAGTAAAAAGAAAGATGAGGGTTTGTCACGCCGGGAAGAGAAGGGAAAGAAGAAGAGGGAAGGAGGAGAGGGGAGAGGAGGAAAGAAGAGATCGGCACGGCGGTGGTGCTCGGCAAAATCTCGAGCAGTGCGGGCGGAGTTTGTGGCCAAAGGAGAGAGAGAGGAGGTTAGCTGCAGTGCTCAGTGAGAAAATCGACGCCAAAAGTGTCGATGACGGCTCTTTGTGGCGGCAGCGGCGACATAAGTGGCCATGGTGGTGGTGGCGGCGACGGCGCTAGAGGCCGGGCCTTGCGCAGGAGAAGGAGAAGCCGCGCGGGAGATGGGGGCGCAGCGGGGAGAGAAAGGGCTTGCCGGGAACGGACGGCGACCGCAATGGGAGGCAGAGGTGGCGGCAGCTCACGGGTGAGGTAACGATGGTCGTCGGCGAGGCAGCTCAGCGTAGAGGAGAGAAAAAGCGCGCTGGTAGAGAAAGAAAGCAATCTAGTAAACTGAGAAAAGCCGTTCGGATATTTCGGAATATTTTTTTTTTTTCATATCTGTGAAATATAGAGTCGAAGAAAGGATCTATACTGTATTTTCTTGGTTTGATTTAATATCTGATATATTTTAGATATTGTTTTAAAATTTTACTAATATACATTTATTTTTATACATCCATCTATTTATTCTATACATGTATGTATGTTTTGTCTGTTGTTCGGAGGTTTTATACTGGTATTCGAGATTTAGGGGATAAAATGTATCATAAATTATATGTTATTTTTCAATATTTGGTTCCTATTTTATAACGGTAAATATGTCCAAGGTCTCTGTATAATTGAAATTTAAGAATTATGATTTATGGTTTATTTATGTTAAAATCCATGATTATTTGCATATTTGCCTTTTATGAAAAAGTATCTGTTAAAGTTTAAAACTTAAATCCAAATGAATATGAAATATGTATCTGTATTCTCAAGAATATGAAATTATGAATTTGTATTAAGTAATTGGAACTCTACAATCTGTTATCTATTTTGGTATTTTCTTCTGGAGTGAGAAAATCAAGGAAAAAGAATTATGAATATCTTTGTAGAGTTCCAATATGAAATATGAAAAGAAATCAAGAAATTAAATTAAGGATTTTAATTTTAGAGGATAGTACTCCCTGATATGCCTTAAGATATTATAGTATAGATCATTGTTTGAATAAGTATCGCTGTGCGATTTTAATCCCGTCTATTGGAATATAATAAGTAGTACCATCCTGTTTTCGAGATGTAAATAAGGACAATAAGGCTTTTGATTGTGTGGAGTGAATGTAATTTAAATATCAATCGAACGCTCCATTAGCTGGTAAAGTCTACAAGCCATAATCCCTAAATAATAAAAGAATTTATGTATATTTTAGAATTTAAGGAATCAGACATAAAATGTGAAAAAAATTAAATATATTTTAAAAATACTATTTGATCATGTTTTATGTTATATATATATTATGATTCTACTCAGTTTCTTCGATTTATTTTAAAATATACTGTATTTATTCTTTATTTATATTTATATCTTATTGAATAATTTGCTCACTTCTTTACTATTTTTACTAACTTTTATATGAGCAGAAGATACAGGAGTTCATACCCAATAAGAAAAACTAGAGAATCATTTCTTAGTTTGGGGCTTGGGATGATGTATTTTGGGATTTGTGTTTTGTATTTTTGATATAGATGATTCTTTTGGACAAAGATGATTGTATATATATGTTTTATTCTTTTGTATATTATTTCAGAAGTGGTGATGTGCTCTAGTTAGTATATGCTATATGGGATTATGGATTGTTTCCGCAAGTTTTTGTGAAGAGTATTCTGAAGCTTAATGGTATCTCTCTATTCCAACGGGATGTCCGGAGTCATGAAATTTGGAGCCACACATATATTGTAGATTTTGGATCCTATGTTTGTGATATTGTGGTTGTATATGTATGTTGTTCAGGATTATTATAGATTTTATATTAGACCAACGATTATATTATAGTTAAAATTTTGTCGGATTTTCGGTTGATAATACAGTACGTCACAACATAACGTGTGCCGTCAGTCTTGATATTGTCTTCCTGCTGCTCAATTGTTGTTGTCCGAACCACGTGAGCTGTCGGGGGTTGGGTGGCAGAAGAGTTTGAGGATGCCGCTAGGGCTGCTTGTGGGGTCATACCTGAGTCCCCAAAGTCGGAGGCTTTGGAGGTGGAGAAACCATCGAAGCCATGGAGGTCGCATGGGCATCTCCTTCAATGCCACCGGGAGTTGCGGTCTTGGCACTGGGAAGGGATCTGTCCCGTTGGTGGGCAATCTAACTAATAATGCTAAACTTTTTGGCCATTACTTTCCATTTAATAAATGCTAGTGCCAATAGGAGTCGGAGCCGAATAGTTACACCAGGAGCACCGTCAACCGTTGTCTCGTCCCATGAGGAGCCCCTAGCTAGAGGGTGGTCTCCCTTCGGATCGGCAGGCAGCTTTTGCATTTTCTATGGGCGGTTGGCCTGTTGTGCATGCCTTTTGGACAGGAAGGCTAGTGCGAGCATCTTCGTTGGCACCGCTGCTCTTGGGGGTGATTTTTGCCTCCACCCTCATTTTTTTTTTTTTGTGTGTGTGTGGGCGCCATGGCCCTCTTGTACTTGTCTTCCCTTAGAGAATGTCGTGGCACAGTAATAGGTGAGCCTTGCTCAATGTGACAAGGTTTTTAGGCCACAACTACCAGGCTCTGGCAGAGTCGTAGGTCGTTACTCGCATGCTACCACTTTGGCGCTCTATCATGTCTAGAGGATATCGTTGTCCACATGCGTTTGAGCCTATCCCAGCCGAGCAGCCTCCTTATAGGAGGTTCGACACTGGTCTTGTGAGCCCCTTGGGTCGTGAATTTTGATCACACTTGGGCCGCTCGGCTACCTGAGTCGAGCTTTGATTTTGATTGCATATGGGCCACTTGGTAGACGAGACTGAATTTCCTTGATCGTTCATAGGTCGGTTTATGAACGAGCCGCAACTCGCTAGACTTAAGGGTAGCTTAGTTCATTTGATTTCATGTAATGTCATGCAAGTATTCATACAAATATACGTATATTGAACATAATAGTTATTTTATTAGTTCAAACGTGACACATATTATAAGCATATCTAGTGATGTATATTAGGTGTACCTGGGTTTGACACGTGAGAGCAGGTCGTGCCCTTTGAGGTGGGTGGTGCTTGGCACCTTAGGAACTAGTTTATCACCTTGGGCGTGTAAACCTTACACTCCGTTTTGGAGGATCTCTGAGACGAGGGATTGTCCTTCCCAATTTGAGAGGGTGGCCTGTACTCATTGGTGGTCTCACCGATTATTTCTCTTCTCTATGGAACTAGGTCTCTCAACTCTGATTGTCAGGGAGACGCTCTTGGGTTACGACACCATGAGGCTCGCGTTGATAATTTGCTGCATGTATTTTGGCTGCGCCCTAAGCTTCCCTTGGTTACCTTGGGTGTCGGGGGCTGCCTAGTGGATGGAGATTTTTGATCTTGAGGCCAAGCTGCATAATCCTTATTAGGACGAGGCCGTAGTGTGGGGGAGACTCCCCAGCTCGATAATTCCCAGGGCCCCCATTCTACATTTGCCCTACTCTACCAGGGGCCTACCCTAGGTCCTACAAGAACTCAGCGATGTGTCCTTTCTTGATTAGGCTCTTGGTCTCCTTTCGCAGCGTTTGGCAGTCTTCAGTGTCGTGGCCCAAGGACTGCTGGCATCTGCAATACTTCGACGAGTCTCCCACCTTTGGGTCCTTGATAGGCTTTGGCAACTTTAAAACTTCTCATCTCGGATCCTCATAAAGATGTTGGTCTGGGAGTCATTCAGGGGGTTCCGGCTTGAGAATCTAGACCCCCTACGGGCCCTTGGTGCCTTCCTCGGTCGCTTGTTGGGATCCCAAGTCTTGCCACGTTCTCGACTTCTTTTCTTCCAACTAGCGGCGAACTGTAATAGAAAACTATCCCGAGCTCCTGAAACATTCGGATGGAGTCTGGTTGTAGGTAATAGAACTAAACCCAAGCATCTCCTCAAAGCATCGTGGAAAATCTCAGGCATATGGCAGTTTCATTTAGGCCCCAGGAGCCTAGTAGGGCTCGAAAGTGGTTCAGGTGGTCAACCGGGTTGGAGCTCCCACTATAAGGCTCCATGGGTGGTATTTAGAGCTCGTTGGTGAGTGTTTGAGACCGAATTTTCATTGCGTGTGGCAAGCTTCCTAGGTTTGTGGAGTCTCTATCGAAATTTCCCTCGAACCTGCACTGTCATGTCTCTCCCACCCTCTCCTTCGTTTGAGGGGAGGACGTAACCCTTAAGACGTTGAGGGGGGTTCTTGTCCTCATCCCTGAGTGGTTCGAAAAGGGATGCGGGCCGGTGTTACTGCTAGCCCATGTCTTTCGAGCGCTACGGGAGGTTTCTCAGTGAGTTACAAACTGTAGGACACCATGGGAGCGGTGTGGATCTTTCTTTAGGCTTCGGCTTGGTGCTTTAGGAGCAGGTTGAACCTCCTCCTAGAAGCGAGCCCTTCCGCTTGGATCCCTCTTGATGTTGAGGTCGGCAGGCTGATGAGACAGGATTCAATGGATTGCGCTTTCCTCCGACTCTATCCTTTGGGCATGAACGTCGCATGGGGGCGAAAGGAGTCCCCAGCTGCATGCACATCGAGGGTAGGCTGCATGCCTCCCTCGCTACCCCTGGGGGTTGTTGCCAAGGGAGGCGTCATTTCTAGTTGAGATGTGTGATGGAGCATTGACGTTAGCTGCACTTGATCGGTTGGTGAGTGGTGATAAGACTTTTAGTCGAGTTTTCACAGACGGTGCCAATGATGTACTCCAAGATTCAGGTTATGGTACGAATTAGGAAGCACTCAATCTTTCTCTGCGGGTTGAATTGGAATGGGTTTGGTTTCCATCTCTGCTAACCTAAAACCTGCACACTACAAACAATGAATAAAAGGCTAGAGGATTGGTAGGACTTACTTCCTATTTTATTATCTGATACTCAAGTCAGAAAAAATCTTTCTCAGGAAAAGAAAAGATACAAGGAGAATGTGAGAAAATATAAAGTTGCATTTATGTGGAAATGTGAGAGGAGAATTAGATTCCAGTATGCGCTCGGTGGGGAGCGGCTTAGAAAGATGGAGGACTAGGCTTTAATGTATGACACTTGATGAGTGGCTCATTAGAGTGCGTTCAACGGGGAGCGGCTTAAAGAAGGAGAAAGGCACCCGATTGGAATAACTTACTAGAAGTACACTCGATGAGTTGCTTACTAAGGATGCACTCGATGAGTTATTTATCGTCTATTTAATGAGTTTCTAGTTGAAAGTTCTTAGTTTAACGTTTTCCTATCGACCTGTTGTCTTTAAATCATTGTTGTGGTATGTTATTTAGTTATTATAATTCTTAGGAAGTGTTATTTAGTTTAGAAATTAAAAATAAGATTGAATTAATTTTATTTTAATCTAAGAAAAAAAGAACTTATATTATTTAGGATAGAGTTTAACTAAAAGTTATGCATAGTTTGAATCATTTCAGTCATGTAAAAATTAATAAACATTAGTTTAGGTTTAATTCATGTTTAAGTTATTTTTAAAATTAATTTAATTTAGTTGAAATCTATGTTTATTAAGTTTAAAATATTTCACATTCCAAATTTAATGTTAAATTTTAATTTATATTATTTTCAAGCACATTCATCGTTTTTCCGACCAGCCCAGTATTATATTAATATTATAGCATTTGGGTATGCAGTAGCAATCAATATGTATAACACTCTAATATTTTGATTCAAAATTTTAGACTTTTGATACAGATAAGGTCATTAATGAGGATAACTAATAAGCTTTTAATTACAAATAAATTTAAGTTAAATTTATATTGAGACCCGTCGGATCAAATTTATAGAATCATTTGATTGGCATTTTAATAGCTTTTTTGTCGATAATTAATAATTGCTTTTGTACTTTAAGTTATTAATTAGGGTTATGTGTGCTAATGTAGTTGTAGAAATTAATAAATAAAAAATTAAATATAAATATAATCTTAGTCATTTGTGTATGATTCAATTTTTTATTTATTTCTACGTAGCATTTAACTGGTAAGCTAGTTACCATTCAAATGCCACACTATTATTTGTTCAGTGTTTTAAATGAAGTTTGGATGCCATCGTGTGTATAGATAGTTATGAGTATTTCATACTTTTATAATATAAATATGTTTTTTAATATATTAAAATACATGGTGTAGGTATATTTATATCTGACCTTATAGTATAAGACTATTTTGATGTATGATATATTGTTTGTATGATATAAATTAATAAATTTATGATTTATGTGTTTAACGTGCAATTAACACGGACTATGATAATTATTCTTGAATTATGCTAAGATGGTATGATAATAGTAGGCTAATGGAATGTCATATGTCAAGTATTTAGTATATCTAGAGAGTTGTTCCTCTTGTGCATGATCATTGATTACTTTCCTTTGCGTGACCTTTGGATGCCTAAATATGTTCTTATTATATATAATTAAGATAAAAAAATCATATAAAAATACAATGATTTTAAAAAAATATAAAACTTGTAAAAGTTTAGTATAATCTATAATTATCAAACACTGTTTTTTTATATTTTGATAGGTTGTCTATGTTTGTGGATAAATAGTTATTGTCTTTTGAATAACATTTAGTAAGGTATCAAAAATCTCACCGATGAATATTGGATTTGATATGTAAATTGAGATAAAATATTCTATTTTCTATTTGGGAATGGCTCGCAAATGAACTATGAGAATACAAGCGTAATGTATTATGAGCTTGCCATGATGGGTGGCAGGGATATTATTTTACAGAGTTGAGTTTAATATTTGTTCGTCACATGTGGTAAAGTATTATGAGATGATAAAGTTGGTTATTTGTCAAATTTAGAAGTATCAGTATCTCGGAGATATTGTTTGACAGTTGTTGGCAGGTGCATAATTGCTAGTTAATAGTGATAGGATAAGATTCGAAAAGATTATTATCATATTTCATATAATTGTAACCTATATTAAGTTATGTCTGAATGAACATATACTCTTATTAATATTTGGATTCAACAAAATCTTGATTGTATTCATGATATCGTTTTTCGGTGAAAATCCTTGATAGTTGCCCTTTTAGTTTATGAGTCATGATGGCATTGAGTTTCAGGTATATGATGGTTGATTACATATTGTGATTACTCTCGTATGTTTTTATTCTTCTCTTAGGTGTTCATAAAAACATATATTTTGAATAAAAGCATTCAACAAAATTATTAAAATTGTTGCAACTCGTAAACCCAATCATTCTTACTGTACAAAGTTTACTGTTCCAACTTAAAAATAGGTGCTCTTAGATTGAAATCCTTACATACGATTTCAACCAATCAAGATCCTAGAATCCTGCATTCCATCATCCGCATATTAATCAAAATGGAACATCTTTCTATCGACAGTATCTTCACTCAAACATCCAAAACCCTAGTAGCTCCATGTATTTTTAATAAGTCATGAACTATATTCAAATCATTCTCTATAAGTTCAAAAGAAATTATCTCATTTTGCACCTAGGGTCCTTGTAGAAGCAAAGATCTTAAGCAATTGTTAAAGCATAATAAAATAAAATAAAATAAAATAAACAGTTAATATCTCTACAGTAATTTTGAGTTTGTGCGTCATCTAGGTCTGACATTTTTTAAACTATCTAACCAATTGTTTTATGAACTATATACCAAAAATAGCTTGTTAAATTTCTTTACTTATCTATATTTATATGATTATGAAGAGAACTTCACAGTGCAAGGAGAAAATAAAAGGA
The DNA here is from genome assembly GCA_033239525.1 of Nepenthes gracilis. NCBI lineage: Eukaryota > Viridiplantae > Streptophyta > Magnoliopsida > Caryophyllales > Nepenthaceae > Nepenthes > Nepenthes gracilis. The sequence continues at coordinate 11,158,619 of BSYO01000038.1, read as the reverse complement.
GAAGAATAAAGAACTGAAGAAATGATATCTGCAACACGGTGGATATATAAAAAGGAATATAAATAGGTATATCGTTAACACATTAAAATTCATACTGTCTTAATAGATAAAATCGAAGAGAAGAATAATAGAGATCATTATCCTCATGGGCGTGACCATAATATATTTTTTATAAAACATTTGCAACTTCATTATCAAAACGGTATGTTACTCCATGGCATTTGAGAGCATCGATGAATTGAAGTTGTTTTGAGGGCGTATGGCCTTCAAACTCTATTTTTTATTTCCTCTTTTAGCTTCTCCATGGGTTTCAATTTTTGGGCTTGGGTTGCCTCATCTTGAAAACAACCAATTACTTGTCTACACGTAAGACATTCTTTATAAATATACTAATTATTCGAATAGGTTTTTATATAATTTTTAAACATAAATAATTACGTTAATTTTTTTAATAATTAATTCGTCAAAAAAATAATTTTAAATTTTGGGCCGAGCAGGTCGGGCCCAGTCCAGTTTTGATTAGCAGTACGGCTTGAACAAAAGGGCGCTTTCACAATTAAGCTGGCGCGGCGGCGGTTTACTCGTAACTTAAGGCCGCCGCCGGTGGCGGAGCCAAAGGCGAATCCGAAGAAAACGAGTACCCGTCATTCTATCATCACCTCATCTCCACTGTGAGCTCCGCCATCGCCGCAGCGGACTCCTTCCACCGTAACGCCGAGCCCCCTCTCCTCCCCGCCCAAACGGTACCCCTCGAATCAACGGTCTCCTCCTCCTCCTCCATTTCTCTTTCCAGGCTGTCCTCTCTCTTCCATATCGACCCCACATTCCCCTTTTCCTCTCTGCCTCTCGTCCGTCGCAACCACCGCACAACTGCTGGTTCCACCACTTCCTCCTGTCCGCCACCGAGGATTACGACTCCCGATGGCTCCACATCTTCCGCATGTCCAAACCCACTTTCCCTCTCCTCCTCTCGACTCTCTCCCCTCCTCTCCATGCCTCACTCCCCTCCATTCCACCAAACTACACCCTTGCAGCCGGCCTCTTTCGCCTCCTACGCCTCCATCGCCCGCCGTTTTGGCCTCCGTTCAGCCGACGCCTGTCGTGGATTCTTCACTCTATGCAAGGTAATTTGCGATCAGTTAGGTCACTTGTTTGAATTTAGGTCCGATATAGACAGAATTGTAGTGGGTTTTGGATGAAATTCCCTCCCCAATTGTTGTGGGATTTTGGGGATTGGCCAGTTCACTGTGGAAGGTGAAATGCTGGGCCAAAATGGATATTTGATGATCCAAGCTTTGGTTGATTCACAAGGCAAATTCATGGACGTTTCTGCTGGGTGGCCTAGTTCTATGAAGCCTGAATTCGTTCTAAGACAAGCTAAATTGTTTGCGAGTGTAGAAGAATTGAAGGAGGTTTTGAATGGGCCATCCTTCGGGTTAATGGACGGAGATTTTCTTCCTCGATACATATTGGGGGCTTCTTGTTTCCCCCTTCTGCCATGGCTCTTTACTCCTTATGTTAAACGGTATGCTGAAGATATCTTCAGTCCCATGGAAATGGCATTCAATGACGTGTTAGACCAAAACTCGGTCTTCCACCTTCAAAATTATATCAAATGAAGACCGAATACGAAAATAAATATAAGGATTGAAACTAATTTTTGACCATTGGAGTACTTCAATTGCTCAAATTTCTATAAAATTACCCGCTGATTTTGATCTTCTAAGTCTTTATATTTCTTAATGATGGTTTATTAATAGAGTATTAGACTCAGGGACCGAAAACCAAACACACCTTTAATATAGACAATTTCCATCAAACTATCTAGAAGGGTAGTTACCATTGGAGGTTGGGTAACCGTTAGCATGAGAAACTGGACCATAACCCTTGGTTGTTATTCCTTTATTTATTTATTTATTTATTTATTTTTGTTTCTGTAAAGCTGAATAACCAACACGACGTGCATATTTAGGCAATGGGGTTGGTAACCATGGTGTTTGGCAGAGTTAGAGCGTCATGGGGGCTTCTAATACAGCGGTGGAAGGATTCGTCGGTTGAATTCTTGCCATTCGTCATCATCACGGGGTGCTTGCTGCATAATTTTTTGATTCATCATGGCGAAACTCCGCTGGATGATGCTGCTGCAGTTATGAAAGAGCAAAAGATTGCAGTTTATTATGGTGAGGGAAATGACAGCTCGCAAAGGATCAGAGATGTTCTTGCGCTGCACTTGATTCGGGTGAGTAAGCCAAGATGATTTTGTCACTTTGTTCTAGTTCCTCTGACTTCTTGTTGCTGATCTTTTTGTCCTAAAGTATATAGTCAAGTTTTGACCTCGGCAAAAATAGTGGAAGTAGTAAAAATTAAATATTCAATACACGTAAAGAATATTTATTTCTAGATGTTAATGGTATGAATAAGCATACAAAATATAAACGAGAATAAACAATAATAAAAAGGCACAACTTTTGATGAAGAAGGGAAAACTCGATACCTACGGTAATCGAGAAAAACCCTTCGGACTTCAACGGCTAAGGAAACAATACATTATGAAAATCAACTTACAGACCGGGTGGTAACGACGCGCTAACTTAGCCAACTTACTCCCGTCTTATGATCCCTACTAAGGAACTCATTGGATTTGCCCGCAGCAATGAAACCAGACACCTTCCGATCTTCACGTCAATCTTCCCTCTTTAGCCACTTGAATTGCCGAACACGATCAGGTCTCTTTCTTCAACGTATCGACGTCTCCAACGAAGATAGAATGATGGAAGAGTTTAAATGGTAAAGAGAAAATGTAGAAAAAACTTGTTATAATATGAAGTTCAAGGTTGTAACTTTTAGTTTTCTTAAAAGAAGCAAGATAGATTCTTCTCAAGTGGGGCATGAAATTGATCTGCCAAGAGTCCTAGGGTTTCAAAATTATAAGTCAAGTATTTATAGAGGGTGTAAAAATCGCATTGAAAAAGATGCCCGTTGCCTGCGTTCGAGCGTGCGGTGAGCTACGTGCGCTCGAGCGCGGAGGCGGCACGCAGCGAGCGGGCCCTTTTTGGATTTTGCACTCGAGCACATATCGAGGTCACAGCGAGCGCAAGGTTTCGGGTTTTTGGGGTCGAGCGAGTAGAGAGCGCACGGAGAGCACGGGGCTTCGGGATTTTGGGCTCGAGCGGCTGGAGAGGACACGACAGGAACGATATCCATGGAAGTCGAAACATACAGCAACAGATGTATGTTGATGTAGCACTTCGACAATTCATAACTCGACAACGATATAATAATATATATTGTCACGGAATGTGCCAATCATAAAAATGACTCTAACAAAGTAACAATTGCATTGTTTGTTATTGTTGTTGTCAGCTTCTGAGGGATGATTGCTTGCTGCCTGTTATGTCATTGGAATGTCTAGATATGTCAAGCCACTTTTTGTAATTCAACTAAAATTTCAACTTTTTTGAAGATTGTTAGAAGCTACTTTCAATATGAATAATATTGCATCGACACCGACATATTATTTCATTTATTTAGATATTATTATATTGGTATATTGCTATGGATGGATGACAAGAACATCCCTTAAACATCTCTTTCAATATTGGTTTTCATCTATGACTGCATCAATGGTGGAAAGAATGGGAGTAGTGGCCACATTGAAGGCAGAGTGGCTGGGGTAAGTCATGGATAAAAATATTGATATTGTTATTGGTATCTAATTACAGCCATATCGATATTGAATATATGAGACAATATGTATCGGTATCGAATACATTAAAAGAAAAAAAATTTGTGGATCATAAGCTGTCAAGACCGTGTTAATTGCTATGTATTTGATATAACATGATATTATGATAATATTGTGGCATAAAAAAATATCGGTATTGAGACCCCAATATCGATATTTTTATTAGTGGGGTAGACATTTCTAAGTTGATTGTGATGAAAGTTGTTCATCTCAAGGAATATATTAGAAAATTGAAAAGAAGAGATTTCATGACGGTGAAGAAAAGTGTTTAGGGATGAAAAGGAAGAGATTTCTGTTTGTTTCCCGAAAAAGAAATCGTGGATGAGAGTGAGGAAAATGGTTGAGAAGTAGACATGGAAATGAGAAGAGATTGCATGCTGAACTTATAATTGTCTGATTCATTTATATGCACAGCCATATGATTGTTGAAATCGTTAAAGGTTATGATCCCATATAATTTTATTATATTTTATTAAAAAGTTCATTTGCTTGATTAACCTGATCTTTGATGGAAATGATATTTATATAATTAATGAATCGGTCCTCGTCCTCCCCATTATTTTTTGATATTTTGTTGATTTTTTTTCCTTAAATTGTGTGATGGTTTTGAGATTTGAAATGAAAATTTTCTTAACCTTCAATGATGTGTCTGGAGGACCGAGATTAATGTATGAATTAGAAAGCTGCTTTGTTGTGCCTGGATGCTCGAACAATAACAGGTCCGGTTTTTGTAACTCGGAATTTGGATCCTGCGCACTACAATAAAACAAATAAGATATAAGAGGTATATGGGACTCGTTTCCTATATATCATTAAATACTCAAATTAGAAATCATTCTACTTGGGTGACAAAGATACAAGGTTGCATATGCAAGTATTTTGAGAGGATGGGGAAGAGGGTTTGTTTGAAGGGAAGTGTTCCTTTTAGTACCCTCGAATGGTGAAGTGGCTTTAGTAGTTGTTCCCTCGTCAAGTCTGGTGAAGTGTCTGACTTCCCCTTGTTTAGTAGTCTTAGTCTGATTTCTATCTTTCATCATTTTTTTGTGTGTCTCCTTCTTCTTTTGGAGAGAGGATTTATTTATAGTGAGAGACGTCATTTGGCCAACAGGCTTTTGAATTAATGTGTGGGTGGGGTGCCTTTTTGTTGGTGAGAGGTGTTACTTGCGTTTATAACAACCGCCTCAATTCAATGGGAGGACCGTCAAGTTTCCAGTCCATGGATCGGCATAGCCGCCATTTGAAGCAGCTCATTAAGTAAGCCGTTATGATCCTTAAATGCCCGCCTGCTCAGGTTGCGTCCCTTGATTTAAGCGTTGTGCCATTTGTCTCGTTGATTCAGAAGTATCTGCCATTGGGCCGTCATCGTTTGGGCCTTTCATCCATTTGTGCATTGGATTTGTGCCGGCCCATGCTTGGCTGTACCCTTAACAATTGACTTTGAATTTAAAGATGACCTCTCATAAAAATTGAATAGATAACTAGAACTTCTCTCACAAATTATATAGCTCTCATAAATGAATAGATAAGGATGAAAGTAGAGAATATGGTTCCATGCTATTCGAGAAAGAATTTTTAAGTATGGATTTAGGGATGTAATAAATGTTTAATTCCGTATTATGATATTGTGAAATAATGTGATAATTTTAACAATTCCCTCTAAAAGTTTAAATATCATAATGTTCTTACAATGCTTACAAGATTGGAGTCCTAATGAAAAAGATGTCATATTGGCAACTTGGACAAATAGGATTATGGCAATACATTAAAGGTATTCAATATTCAACGTCCTAATTGTCAGGGAAAAAAATTCACTTTTCAGAATATGAAAAAGCTCAAACAACTTACTAGAAGATCACCCAGCTTCTCACATATTACAATTATGATAAAATCCTAGCTACTAACACATTTATCTTAGTTGTTGGGATAAAATCATCACAGTTTGTAGTATGGATGAACTCTGACAACTTCCTAGAAAATCAGCTAGCCACCAGCACATTAGGATTATCATAAAATCTTAGCTACTGACACATTAATCCTAGTTGTCAGGATTAAATATTTGTCGTTTGGCATATGGAAGAATTCTGACAGCTCCCTAGAAGATTAGCTAGCTACTAATGAAGTTGATTTCATTTTGATAATTTAAATGGTTAAGATTATAGCAACATATTAAAAGGTATTAGATCCATTTTATATTGTCAATCATCCTAGTTTTCAATATAAAATACTTGTCATTTGAAGTATGAAAGAACTTTAACAGCTTCATAGAATATCTGCTAGCTACAAACTATCCACTCTCTTACAACCACAGACATAACACCTGATTTTCCCCCACATATTACTGACTACATACTGTCTAAGACTTCATATTGGTGACATGTACATGATGTAAAACCGCTCTAGCTAACTAGACCGTCTACCACCACCAATGAGATGGCCCACTACGTGTCACCACATGACATTGATCACAGCGATTTTTATGGTGTGAAATCATCATTATTCACAGACTTATTAGCTAAAGTGCGATTCGTTCATGCTAATGTCTTATAGTTTTCAGTGGATTTTTATAATTTTGCTGTGTGGAAAAATGGGATACGCATTTGAATAATGGAATAAGTTGTTTCCAATGGTCAATTCAGTTGTCTGTGATACATTTAACTTAGTAGAACTACATTGCCTGATATGCGTTTGCCTGTGAGAAATTTTGGTGCTTTGGAACTTAAAATTTCCTTTAGTGAGATGATTTTCTACTCCATGATCACCTTATTGACTACGCATTTTGCTAACATCCTCAGGCTGGAGTGAATCTGTGACTGGTCCGAGATATCAACCCTATTGAGTTGAACCTGCATGTTGAATGGAATTGAAGGGAATAACACTTCAGCATTTTGATCACTTCCTTCCCTCGACAATCAAGCTGCACTTTCTTCTAATAAATGGCTGGAGAGGTAGTAAGCAACCTTGGGCTCTTGGTTGGAGGTTTGCTGTGTCCCCCTTTCCAGTCTGGCTGCGGTACAGCACCTGAACTCAAAACTACAATCACATCTGATTGGATCTAATCCATCCGAATTCCACAAATCCAGCCGATTGGGTCTGGTCCTATCCGATACAACCCTGAAACTTGAAACAGTCGGCCTTTTTTGGACAGTAGAACGAGAAGGAACATAAAAATTTTAGATCAAATACATGTACATGACAAAATGACGTATTTAAAAATATGTGATCTGATAATTTGTTTTCTTTATTATGTTGTTTGGAATATGGATCCGGGTAGGCATCCATGATGGATCAACCCGACTTGTAGAAATGGGTTGTTACCAAATTGAAATCCATCCTATTCCTCTCCTATAAATGCATAAGTTGGTGCACTATTTCTAGGGGTCGGCCAAATTCAAAATTTGGATAGGTTCAGAATATGTGATTTGAGAGCACATTCTTCTTAACCTCGACTCGGAGATTGTAAAAAGTGGGTCCTCTAATTTGTGGTCACACTTTGATAAAGAGTTTTGATCACAATGTGTGGCCATTCAGACAAGACTAGTGAGTATGTTATTTATCCAAGCAATCAAATAACATATACAAAAATTAGTGTTATAAAAATAACTGTTTATATAGATGAGTGGTTATTGTAAAAGATAAAATAATAAATAATAATATTTATAATTATTTGAAAGCTGCCATTTATTATATAATTTCAAATTATTTTTATGACATAATTTTATTTTTTTTTGGTATTCCCCTCTTTTTTTTTCTTTATAATTCAGCTGCAACTGGCTCTCTTTTTTAGATCTGTATTTGAAATGTTAGAACTATTTTAAAAGTTGTTTATTTATTTTTTTATAATTTTAAAATAATTATGGATATTAATATTTTTATATTATATTTTAGTATTATTTGTCTCATATATCTTAATGTTTTTGATAAATTATAAAAGTTTAATATTTTAAAGTTTAGCAGTAGTGTGTGATTGTCATGGTAAAAATATATATTTTTCTTAAATTTTATGAGAGTAAAATAATTATTTTGTCTGAAATCATATTTCCCAAAAAAAAGAAAAAAAATAATATTATATAGTCTGAGCTTGCTTATTTTTTTTAATTTTTTGAAAAAAATAATCTTACCAAAAATTAATATTTATATAAACAATAAGCATTAAATATACTATTATAAAAAAATTCAAATTTATATTGTCCAAAAACGCTGTTATCAGCCTCAATCACTCCCGGCTCCTCTTCTCAATGAGATTAAGGGGGCGTCCTTCTCCCCGATGGAGAATGACCGTCCTTCTCTTAATTTGGGCCGTCGGATGTAAAATTCGACGGTTACGTATTTTGGATGATTAAATTTAATATCGAACGGTCCACGTTATATTATCCATTCAAAACGTATGGGCCGTCAGATTTTATATCTGATGGTTACGATGAGGAGAAGAACGGTGCTTCTCCACAAAGGAGAAGGACGCCCCCCGGATCCCCTCTCAATGAGCGACACCTTCTCGCCCATCTGGCCCCTTTAAAGTAATAAAAATATTAATTATATTCCATCTGCACTTCTCTCTTTTGTTTTAAAATATATATATATATATATATATATATATATATAATATGTTATTAAATTACGTATTATGATTTATAATTTTTATAGAATTAAATCGAGTAATTAATTGAGTCAATTCACTCAAATGGTTAATATGTGAATTGGTTCAATTTAAAATTTATAGGATTTATAATACTAAATTTATAATCTAAAAGTTTTATTCAATTTAGTATATTATACCAAAATAATCAAACAATAATATGAGTATAATTATGTGTGTCGAAGAACATAATATAAAATTTACTTAAAATATAATTTTTTTATAATAAATTAAAATATTTAAATTTATATAACACTAAAATATTAAAAGATTTAAGAATTCAATCTTTTATATTAAAAATTTATTGATAAGTATAGTAAATATATATATAATTAATTTTTTTTTTTTAGTATTGAAAGTTTTATTTGTCATATATGATGCATCCCAGATCCCCATCAATATATATATATGTATACATATATTTATATATATGTATGTGTTGCGTTCCGGTTTTCGAGGTCCGGAGCAACATAAAAATTTGGGGTTTGGAATTAGAGAGAGAGAGAGATGAGACCAGATTTTTACGTGGGAAACCTCCCCTTAAAATGAGGAGGAAAACCACGGCGCCGGGGGCTGAAATGGGTTTTCACTAGTTGATCGCTTGTGGTGTACACAATACAGAGTGGGGAGAAAAACCCTCTTTTTCCTTCTTTTATCTTTTTACTGGTGAGGAGGGAGATCCAGAAAATCCTCAATGTTCCAAGAGATCTCGAGGGCAAGGGTCCTCCTTTTTGTGTGCTTGGGTAGGTATTTATAGAGAAATGGGGTTGTTAAAAATGCCCACGTGGCTGCGGGCCCTCTTGGGGGCGGCCACCTACTCCCCGACAGGCCGTGCCATGTCGTGTCGAGCACGCCCGCGTGTTCGGGGAGTTAACCCAACGGCGCCCGACCTGCCACTCCTTCTTAGGAATGCAGTCTTGAAGTGACAGGCGTATTACGAGGTTTGGTGGTGGCGTGGCGCGTGAGTTGCGTGTCGCTTTGGTTTATGAAGGTGGTGGCGTTCTCGGACATTCAGGAGAGTCCTCGTCTTTTGTAAGTCATGTTGTGCTTGTTCTCGGACGGGATGAGAGGGCTCTCGGTCGTTAACTGCATTAGTGGCTTGCCAAAGGCTTTTGGGCCCATCATGGAATGTCCTCGAGCTTATTTCACCTTACACGGTCTTGGGCAAACTAACAACTTGGGCCTCTCGGGCTAAGCTCTCGCCCACTCGCCCGTCCTTTTAGTGACCCCGGGTATCGGAACCCAACAGTATGTATGTATATGTATGTATGTATATATATATGTGCATATGTATGTATATGTATGTATGTATATGTGCATATATATTTATATGTATGTATGTATATGTATATGTATGTATATATATATGTTATGTATGTCTGTGTATATATATATATATTATGTATGTGTATGACTTGGTTTAATTTAATTTAAAATTTCAAATTATAACAAAAAAAAAAAAATTTGATTTGGATAGAGAAATTAAACCCCACCGAAATCACGTATCTATCAAATTATCATCAACAAATTGACTTTGGCTTAATTTAGATTGTTTAAAAAATATATATAAATATAAATATAAATAAATAAAAAAAAAATATATATATAATAGGTACGGTCAGAAACAAACTAACCTAATATTCAAGAGGATAAAAGACCCAAATACCAAACGATCTAACAGAAATTACCACAAAACCCTTCAGATAACAATGCTTAAGCATTTAAATCGAAGAGGAAAAGTCTGAACATTTAAATATTTAAAGAATTATAATGAGCGGTCAAAATAACGTTATACCTGAAAAACCAAGTGATCCCATCATTAAATAAAGACGATCGTTATATACTGCTAATAACGTCTCTCATAACTGATTTGATGTGGCGCAGTGTACATGTATTAATCTTAAGTGTTGATTAACCAAACGATATCTTTAGTTATAAATAAATTCCTTTTCCAGAGAGAGGACAGAGAGGAAAAAAAACTATTCAATTAGATGAGTATACAAAAAAAGTATAACCCTCCAAATTTATACTCGTCCCCATCCTTTTTTATTTTGTGCATTTTCTTCATTAGTATTTTTTCATATCCATTGGAAAGATCATTAATTTGAACGTCGAATGATATATCATGGAGCAAATTCTGCATATCTCTTACCTCTAATTTATTTTATTATAGTGTGTAAGATTATAATTTACAATTAAAAAGATCAAATTGATTTACATTTAAATATCCAAATAAAGTATTCGATTCCTTAATTTATATGATAATTCAGATTCTCAATATATATTAATATATATATATATATTAAATAGTAGCTTTCAAATATGAGTGATTGGCCATTTTATCCCAACACTTTGCTTGAATCCACATCTACAACATCTCACTATCAAGATTTGTTAATTAATAAATCTTTTTTTTTTTTTTGGCTCCACATATTCATGAGAGTGGAATTTCTGTTGGGGCTGCTGCTAGAGATAAGATAAGATTTGATTTGAATTATCTTGTAGATTTTTTTTATTTATTTTTGACAAAAAAATATTCTTTCACTTTAGGAGATATACATTTAGAATTGATAGCAATTCTTTATCTGAACCTATTAACCGGACCTACCTTCGATGCTAATTGTTACTTGTAATAGACTGACCGTGCCACGTTCGCGTGCCATCAAAATCTCATAATCAGAAATATCATCCAAACTGTGGCTGAGTAGGGCATACGATTGATAACAATTAAGAAAAAAATCGATCAAATTACAGAAATCAAAAAGATATTTATCTAGTAACAAGACAAAAATTAAAAAATAATTATGCCGATCATCATAATTTAAATCCTGTCAATTTAACTGTATAAAATGGCTTAAATATCAGAGTAGCTCTCAAGAGATGTTTTAATCATATGATCTCTTATTTATATTTATTTTTTGAAATATTTATGATTTATTAGATTTAAGTTTACTCTATAATTTTTGATATCTGTTCTATTTTATAAGTACGGATCAAATTTAAAATCGCTTAACTTTGAAGGAACATGTTAAGATATTAATTTATTATTTAATTTCTTTTTATTTTATTGGTTGCTTAATAATTAATATTTAATTTAGTTTGACTTTTAGGGTTGCTTCCCAGCGTGGGGTTCGACTTTTTATTCCTGCCTGATACGTGGTTCTAGTATGACGTCAAACAACATTATTGATGGTATTTAAAATTTGAATTTAATTCTTCTTTTTTAAGGGAAAAAAAAGATTATATTTATATCTATAATATTAATTATTGATAATTTTTGCAAATAAATAATTGAATATAATCTAAATTGTTAGACTGATTATAAAAAAAAATAATTCAACTCTTATTATAGATGTTCTGATCGTGAGATTGATTAAAAGTAATTGACGTATAAAATTTTTATCTGTGTAAAATAATAATTAATTATATTAAATTGACGAATAATTATATATAAGCGCTAGATAGTATTATATGTCAATATTTATTTGTTTATTTATTATTCTTTTTAACAAAATTAACAACTAATAAAGAAATTGGGTAAGGTACAAGCTTATATAAAGTATAAATTTATAAGGAATAAGTGATAATTACATATCACTTACGTCTTTGTCAGGACTATATACGCCGCAGTCCGCATAAGAGAAATGAGAACCGAGGTACCTCCCCGATTGTAGCGAATACAAGCAAGTTACAACAGATCGATTCAAACACGATCCTCGGTGCCTAGCAACTTGGTTGCTACAAGGAACTAAGGCCGTCGGGCACCGAGCTTGAAGGAATGGATATGCCTTACCTGGAGAAGGCCTTGAATGGATATACTCGTTGCCTAGTATAGACCTTGAAAAAGTAAACATACCTTCTAACTCCAAGAACACAGCCAATCAAAATTGATCATACACCCAATGGCTCTCTTTATCTATTTGCCTATAAATGTTCCACAAACCCTTTGTCAAAGGATTTGTGAGTTGATTAAGAGAAGAATATTTATTAAGGTAAGTCATTGCACTGAAATCTCCTTTAAGACTTTACCACTGCATAATCGAATGAGAGATGACTATGCTGCCTTATTAGTAGAGTTGAATACTCTCATTAATTAGTAGTTAAAATATTAGGGAAGTTCATTCTACTGCAAGATTAAGAGGGCCTCAACATTATAGACTGTTAAGAATATTCTTCTCTTAAGCCACAACATCCCTCCAAGCTTATCCAACGAGCTTGATTTCTTCATCGTAGTCTAAAAACCAGAGGCTCGAAAGCTTTGGTGTAAGCTTTATGAGGTATGAATTTCAAATAATTATTTTAATAATGATTAGTTTAAATAAGTTGATAAATTTTAAAATTAATTGAAATTTTAGATTAAAAAGTAAGTCTCAAACCAATATAAGTTAGACCGAGTGACGCCTTACTTACACTTGACCTATGTATAAGTGCGTTTTAGATAAAATATTTGTGATTGATGTGTACTCGATCTGTGTAGGTGTCGATTTAGGATAGAATGTTAGTACCTGAGTGAAACTTGTGCACGATATGGTTTGTATCTTAACAATTGATGCGGGCCTAATGGATAATCATGCACCAATTTTTTATTAATAAGCTCATTGGCAGATTTTAAGTTATTATAAGATGATTTTTGAGAGAAATGGGAAAAAAAGAATAAAAAAAGAGAGAGAAGAAGAGAGAAAAAAAATAAAAATAAAAAAATAAAAAGAAATCAATAAATCTTTAGGTGAAATTAAGTGAAATAGATGCATTCAATCATTTCATTCTTTCTTATCGTTTACTTTTGATATCTTTGAAAATTTCTTATTTTAAATATTAATATATGTCATAATTTTATATTTAAATTATTTTAGACCTTAAATATATAGAATTTTATTTTTATTTTATAAATTTTTATAAATTATATGTCTTAAATACATACAAATCATGCTAAATTTTTACAATATGTCCTTACATGTCTTTAAATTTGGCAAAAATATTGCTACATGCCTTGAAATGTTAATTATATGCTTTTGAATGTCTTAAGTTACAATATAATTATTTCTGCTTGTTTATAATTAACAAAAATCACTTTAATGACACCAATTTTCCATAAAATAGTTTTTATAATGTTATAAATTATACATTGAAGCTACTACATATCTTAAATTTTCAATCTTATAGTTTTTGCATGTTTACAAATTTTTCCATGTCACATATTTAAAAAATATGAGAAAAACTCTACATAAATTTTAATAATTGAATTATTTTCTCTAATATAAAAAAATTAAAAAATATTCATTTTTGAATAAAATTTTTAATTTGACTAAATATGGACTATTATTGAAAATTGATAGAATATGTTCTGATATATATTTTAATATATTATTAGTAAATCAAAGGTCAAACCTATTATCCGTGAATTAAAAAAGTAGCTTTTTACCTGACTATAGGGATTATACATAATTGGCCTACTTATAAGTTTTGAAAAAAAGCATATGACTTTTGACTATATAAAAACAATCATAATCCTTTAATATTTTTCTTTGTTTGTGAGGTGAATACCAATCATCGGTCATTTTATATGTTAACATGATCTTAGGCTTGTCTGATTGTGAATAATGAATTTTGGGAATGATTCAAGTTATTATACAAATTTTAATACAATTCAATTGTTAGGAATTGGCTTTAATATGATTTGTTGACATTTTAAACTTTTAATTATGATATAATACCTATATATTTCATTAATATTATCTACATATCAAAATATATGCGATGTAACTTGGATCCAAACGAAGCGATTTGGTTGAATCTTATTTTTATTTTCCGCTCCGTTGTTTGAATTAGGATCCTTCCAAAAACAACAGGCTAGGATTTATCGGTAGAAAGTTGTCAAGAAAATACTCCGAGAGAGAGTTAGTGCTTGAGAATGTTATTGGAATTGAGAAGTGAAAAGGAGAAAGCGCAAAAGTGTGTTGATATCTAGATGAAAGAGAGGTGTAACGACCCAGATTCTAGAACATAGAAAATTTCAGTCACCAAGTCCTTATAATCGTTGACCGGAAAATGTAATAAGAAAAGTAAATCGGCTCTAAGTTGAAATCAAGTTAGTCCTTTTTAATGAAAACATTTCCTTGATGAAAAAGAAGTGAATTTCCTTGATAAAACTCTTGATTTCTTTGAAAAGAGTCCGGCTTTTACTTGATGAAAATCAAGTCCGGCCTTTGAGAAGAAAACGGCTCCTTGATGATGAAATCCAAATCGGCTTAGAAGTGAATTTCCAAACCGACCGTAAGGTATGAGGTTGAAACCGGCCTTGAAGAGTGCATTGTATATGGAGTGAGGCTAAGTAATTGTATGTTGAAGTCGGAGTAGATTATGAGTTCAAGAAGAAGAAGAAAGGCGAAGTTGATGTTGATGAAGGGCCGGAGTGATGATGAAGCCAAAGTATGAATGCTGGATTTAATATTAAAGGAAAAATGTTAAAGGTAAGTAATCCGGTCAAATTCGTTGACCGAAATTAGTAATTTGAAATGTTAAGCGCAAATGGGGGAAACGGGAAAAAGGAAATTATAAATTAGTTGACCGGAATTGATAAACCTTTATAAATTTAAAATTTACGATGAAATAATAATGAAGGAAACCCTTATAATAAGGAAATTGAGTATAAGGAAATAACCAGTAAGAAAATTTTGTAATAAGGAAACCGAGTATAAGAAAATAATAAATAATAAGGAAATCTTATAATTAGAAAACCCTGCGAATTATCCCGAATATTGACAAACCCTAACGACGGCTACCAGACCCAAGGGCCTATAAATAAGAACTAGAGAGCGGGAAAAAGAGGCACTCGATAGGACTTGCTAGTAGGGGAAGACCAAAAGTTCAAGACGGAATAAAGAAATTCAGGCAAGATACTCACCCCTGTTTTTAAGGTTCATGTTTATGCATGTTTGCTGCGTAAGTATGTCTGATATTTTTATGAAATTATATTTTAGTATGTATGATGTTTGTTTTGTTCCTTTGAAGAATTGTTCTTAATAGCATGTTTAAAAGAAACTCTGATATTCATGATGTTAGATTTTTATTCTACTTGAAGTATGATTATTTGGTAGAATTATATAAACTCTGATAATTGCATGTTTAAGGAAAAGACTTCTAACTTTTAAGAAAAAGAACTCCAATTTTCAGGACTCCAGTCTTTCCGTAAGAAGAACTTCGGCCTTTGATGCTTGATTTTCTTTGTATTAAAAATCAAAATCGCAATTTGCACTTTGAATTCAAATCGGCCTTTTAATATTAACTTTGTAATCGGCCTTCCCATGTTAAGATTGAAATCGACTTTTGGCACTTTAAAATCAAAGTCGGCTTTTCCACGTTGAATTCGAAATCGGCTTTTTCCACGTTGACTTCGAAATCGGCCTTCCATGTGGAATTTGAAATCGGCCCTAAGTGAATCTTGAACTCCGGCTTTTGATACGAAAAACTACTCCGGATTTTAAAGAAAGAATCATTCCGGATTTTAAAGAAAGAATCGCTCCGGATTTTAAAGAAAGAAATACTCCGGTTTTAGAGCTCCAGATTTTAAAGAAAGAATCACTCCGGATTTTAAAGAAAGAAACACTCCGGTTTTAGAGCTCCGAATTTTAAAGAAAGAATCACTCCGATTTTAGAGCTCCGTACTTTTTAGAAAGAACTCCGCCTTTGAAGAAGAACTCTGCCTTTTGAGCAAAGTACGCCGCCAAGAGCTCCGGTGTTCGAACTCCGTCTCTTTAAGAAAACGACTTCGGCTTTAAGATGATTAAAGAAAAAAAGTACTCCGTCCTTTTTAGAAAAAGAGTTCCAGACTTTGATGAAAAAACACTCCGTCTATTTAAGAAAAAGTACTCCATCATTTTAAGAAAAACTTGGCCTTTATGAATGAAGAACTCTACTTTTAAGGACTTTGAATTTGAAAAGAACTCCGCCCTTTGAAAAGAACTTGACTTTTGGAACTCTACAAGATTAATGAAAAAGAACTTACTTTCAATAAAAAAGCTCCGTACTTTTTTTGAAAATGGTCCTTGTTAGAAAAAGAGCTTCGGACTTTTGGAAAAATGTACTCCGTCCTTTTGAAAAACTCCGTCCTTTTAGAAGGGGCCCTTATAAAGCACAATTTTAGGGAAAGACTTCCTATGAATAAGACTTATGACTTTTAAGAAATGAATTTTTGGCTTTAAGATGATGGAAAGATTATACGGACTTTTTCTGATGAAATTACGAATAAAGGCTTTAAAAAGAAGAAAAATGTATTAATCCGGATAGCAAGTGGAACTCTATGACTTCCGACTTCCGAACTATGATGTATGGCCATGAAAAGATATGAACCATGAACCGAGTCTCTCTTAAACTTGCTGTTAAAGATGGATGAAGGATATTGGAGTGACACTCGAGAATTGTCTCTTGGGCCACGGGAGGGCACTTTCTAGTGGCATAAGAACTATGGACAATATGCCGGGTTTTAAACCCGGGAAGCATAATGAGGAGATACGACTTTAGGTTGTGGGGTTACACAATCCGTCTTCAAATTAATAATGGTCCCTAAAGATGATAAGAATTTTAAATGGTTTTATGAGTTTTAAAGAAGACAAGATAATGAGAAAAATACTAAGGAAATTTCAAATTAAAGACGTGATGGTTTTAAATTAAGAAGCTATGTTGCTTATATATATATGTTTATGTTCATTTTACGCATGTGAGTATTTTGCTGGGCTTTGTAGCTCACTCTTGTTGTTTTAGGATGAAAGGGCTCATGGAGGACGAAGTTGAGTAATTATGGTGCGGCCAAATAAAAATTGATTAAATGAAGAGCTTGTTTAATTATTTTGATGTTTTTGGAGACTTGTAAAATTGTTCCACTATTTTAACTTATCAATGTTAGCATGTTTATTGTTATGAATAAAAGTTATAACTTTTAGTAAGCATCTTAGGGCAATTAGGTCAGGCTAACATTAGAGTTGGTGATGAAGTTTGAAATTAACCTACTTTATATCCGGCCTCGTGAGATCCTGTGTGAAAGAAAAGAAATGAATTTTATGTCCAGTATTATTATTTACTTTTAGTCCTGACGGCGACTGTATGGTGTAGATAAGTACGGGCCGTCACAAGAGGCAAATGTTGTCTTCTTGAATTTGGATGGTGAGGAGGCAGTAAACGACAGTCAGAAGCATGTTGTACGCCTTGGGTTTTTTGAGTGTCAGCAGAGAGTAGAGAATTGGATGTCAGTCTCAGTTGTTGTTGTGGGCGTTGTGTCAGGAAAAGCTTGCGTGCCTTGAATGAGAATTCTAGAGTTTACTTAAAGGATGATATGGTGATCTTCCTTGGTTGGAAGGTGTGATCTCCTGTGTTATTCTAGATGGCCATCCTTCTATAGGGAGGCGCAAGTTGCTAAACTGGCAAAGATTCCTTCCCTTTCTGGCGGTCTACGGCTTTTCAAGTTACTTACCTTCCTTCCATGCATTCTACCGTTATAGAGCCCCAGTTGGTTGGAGATTGAAAAAATCTGGCGCCTTCCTTATGAAAATGGTGTTGATTTTGTCAATATTCTTTTTGAAATTGGCTGAATTCAAGAAGGTCTTTGAAAAGAATTCTTTGTGCTTTCTTTGGAAGTGCCTGTAAAAGTCCTTTTATTTTGGCCCGTTATTTAAGGTTGGCCAAAACGATAAACTATCTAATGTGTCTGGTTCAGCGTTGGCGTTGACCATTGGAAGAGCATTTGAGTATTTTAGGATTTGGGCCTTCACAACCTGTTGGGCTAACATTAGATTTATATCCAAATCTTTATTTGGGCTTTTTTTGACATTGGGCCCAAGTACGATATACCCATCAATATATAACTTATTGAGTGATTAGTTCAATCTTATTTTTATTTTGCTAACCTTCCAAATTAACAGGCTAGGATTTATTTGTAAGACAAGAGAGAGAATGCTTGAGAGTTTTATTTAGTCATAATTTGTAGTCGGATTTGTATTTAATTTATTTTTAGATTGTTATATATTTTAGTTTATATTGTATCGGATCGATGAATGTAGAAATAATATTACAATTGTTTAAACAGTATTTTTGGTCGAATTTATAGATTTGATACTTTAAGATTAGTTTAGATACTTTTTTGTTTTTTTTTGTTTTTCATATGATTCGTGATCAAATAACTATTGATATTAGGAATTGCTCTTGAATGCAACATTTAGGTCTTATGGTTTAATTGATTTATTATCTTAGACTTTTTAACAGCATCTGACTTATAGGTTTATATTCTAGTATTCTTTTGAGATTTTTAAGTTGGTAAAATAAATAATTGAATAGTTAAATTTGACGGATAACAAAAATTTGATTTAAATTAAGAAATTAATAAATTTAATTTTAAAAATTGAGATGTGATAAGGATAGATAATGATTTAACTATTTTACAAATTTGGTTATATACTGACTTAGATATTATAATAATAATTTTTAAAAAATCAACCAGACCCTTCATTTTATTATTTATGATGCATAAGATCCTCGTAGAGATGTTAGAATTTAAATCCCATATCAAATCCCTATAATTTATTTTTGTCAACCAATTTGCTCAATCTAGTGAGTAAAAGGGGGCCATAATAAAGCTTTGCAAAATGCTATTTGCCCCGTCAGCTACAATTTGTCATAACTATTTTCTTCTATTAAAATTTAAAAGAATAAACATAAACAAAATAGTTATTATATGTAGAGAAAATAATTAGAAATGAGTTATAAGGGCATATTGTATAGTAATACTCGTATTAAAACATCTTCATTTAGAAATCCCCCCATGCTCTGAATTGTCATGCCCCAAATTTCAAATAAAAAGCTAATACTTAACTAAATAATTATTAATTAATTAAAAATCACCGTCTAATTAACATTTGAATATGATCTTCATGTCAGTATCTTGACCGATCAAAATAAATTAATACAATATCATATAAATTATAAGTAGTTCATTTTAAAAGTTTCTCTTGATCTAACCTGCATTAATGTTTCCATATTTTTAAAGGTAAAATCTCATCAGACAATTTTAAAAAATATAATTATAAGATAAATTTAATATATTTTAATATGCTTTCATAATTTTGACCATACTCATCACTGAAATATGAGATCGTAAAAAATATACAGCTATAAATTGTTGAAATCTCATCGTTTATTTAGTCTTATTGATTGCCCATCATCGGATGCCTTGGTCTATGAATAACACTTTCGTATTCATAATTTCCATAATATTATATAATCTTAGAAGTGAAAATTTTAGATATGAAAAGACTAGCATTTATAGAGTAGGGGTGTTCACAATTTGAAGAATCCAAATTGTGAATAAAATTTTAACCTAAATAGGCCAGATTGGTTTAAAAAAAAAAAAATTACAATAAATATGTTTAACCGGATTAATTGACTATGAGTCGATGGGTTTTTTAAAAAGGTAAATGAAAATTATAAAATGAATTTAAAAAATAATTATATATATATATACACACACGGTTTAGCTCCGTTCATATCAGTAAAATAACAACTTTAAACATAGCTATTTAAAATTATTTTTAATAGTATTTTATTATAAAAAATAATGCTTCTATATAATTATTTATATTTTAATAATTATCTATAAAATAATATTTTTTAATATGTTGCATAATTATTAAATTAAGATGGTCCATATTCTTTAAGATCATTGGACCATTCTATTCCCCTTTGGTCCACACCCCCTTCTTGAAGAAGGGTGGCTCTTACTAATCTGAAAAGTCACCAATTAACAAACATTTGAAATATTAAATAGGTTTCATATATAAACCTATTTAAGAATTTTAAATATATAAGTAAAATTTTTATTTAAAAATAGATAATTTATTTAGTAAAACATAGATTATTTGTATATATTTTTTAAAAAGATATCTTCAAATAACTAAATATAGATATCATGATGTTTCTTAATGATGAGGTTTCATATATTAACCAATTTATAAGTCATCAGTTGCTAATTTTTAAGTAAATGTTAATTTTTATATTTAGATAATATATATTAACTTTAAATATTTAAGCTAGCAAATTTAACTTAAAAAAAAGCTCAAAAATCACATATATATATATATATATATATATATATATATATCTTATTTTGCTTTTGTTTCTCTCTCTTTTCTTCTTATTCTACACAAAATGACCGAAAATTGGGAAAACTATTATTATATACTCAAACCAATGTAAGAGCGCTAGTCGAGTGCACATCAAGTGCCACCCAAACACGTAGGCACACACAAGTACTATATTAAGTATAACATAAGCTCTAACATTCTACCTTATCGGTACATGAGCATTGTAATAGGATATTATTGAAAAAATTTTGGGCTACTTATTTATATCTTAAATTGATGCTTTTTTACCTTCGTGATTATTGCTCATAAACTATAGAATATGTAATTTAATAATATGTTATCAGATCTCAATTTTGGATTCTCAAAGTAACAAAAATCGATTGGTGAAGATGTCTTACCGATCATAGAATCTAGTTCGAAATTATAGTCGGTTGATGCAATAAACCATATTCTTGCTAGCCGTTTATATAATAAATAAATATATTCAGGATCGAAATTTTACTGTTATTATTCTTTGGGCTGTAGAGTTTAATATTATGTCTACGAAATGTAATTTTGGTTCTCTGAACATGTAAAAATTAATTGATAAATACATGACATTCAGTATCGTAATCAACCCTTGTACATGAGGTTGTAACTCCTATGCAAGTGATATGTTTGGGAACAAATTCCAAATGTATTATACATTGTATTTCAAGTTGATTCATGAATTGTTGTGATTTAATGCATTGAAAATATTTTAGATATTTTATTATCTCGATTAGATGATATTAAAATTTGTTAAAGTGTTTTGGATAAAATCATAAATTTGCAAACTCTATTATATTGTGATAAAATTGAACTTATTTTGATGGCCTTAAACATGAGACTAGTATACTAGCAAAACTAGTAAAGATCGGATAAATTTTTAAGGCGTTGGTCGAATACTTAATTTATTCTTAAATTTTTCTTATATTCTCAAAAATTATTTCTTATTATTAATTTAGATCGCGTGCGTGACTTTCTTGGTTATTTATAGTTAATATAGAAAAAATTATATGAAGATATTATGGTATTAATTAATATAGAACCTGTGATATCGTGATGTAGTATGTAATTATTGAATACTGATTTTTATATCCGGAGAAAATTTAGATTTTTAGAGAAATATTTGTAATTTTATGAATAATATACATTAAAATATTGATGAATATTGTATTAAGGGGTATTTGGTTAGACATATAGATGAAATTGAGTATTATATACCACATGTGTGCATAGATTCCAGTTGGATCGTGAAAATGCATTCATGATATATTCTAAGCTTACCTTGAGAGGATGACAAAAATATTGATCGTTCGAATTGAATTTAATACTTATATATTACGAGTGATAAAATATCAAAATACCATATAATTAGTCGTTTGTCAAACCTACAAGTTTTAGTTGCTTATAAATTTTATCTAATCATTGATTGCAAGCAAATAGTCATTGGTTTATAATAATATAATAATATTCAAGTAGATTTTTGAGATATTACATGTAATTGAGATATCTATCGAGATTATATATATAGAATCTATATCCTTATTAATATTTAAATTTAGTGGAATCTCAATTATATCTTTGATATCCAATTGTGTTGTAGCTTTATAGTCGTGATTACAACTTGAAATTAGGTCTCAAATAATTATTAATTTATTATATGTTGTTATTAAATTTATATATATTTGATTTTATTATGCGAGATATTTTATTATATTATAATAATACTGATTATATTCACTTGTTCGCTATTAGGTTCATCCTTAGATTTTATTAATTCTAGAGTAAATGATATCGATAGTGTGATAAAGAAGATTGTACATTTATTGTAAAAATTTCATGTAAAGATGATCTAAATGTTTAGAAGTTTTATGGTTAGAGATTGTAAAACTCTTTTATTATTTTACTAGTTTTTAAAATTTTATCGGGATTGTGTTACTTAGAGTTTATAATATTATAGACATTTATATCATAGTTTTTTGAGTAGTTTGATATTTGTTATCGATATATTATTTATAAGAAATCTATGATGTGTACTTATTGTTTCAGTTTTTCATATGGTCAGTTTAGATATGATCAGATGATTTAGGTCCTAGTTGCACACCAAGCCCAATAAAATTTCTTATTAGTCAGATCAAACTGGTTAAATAATAATTTTAGTCAGGTCTGCTTGTTAGTGTCTTCTATATGTTATTAGTAAATGATTTTTCCCCAAATATTGAATTATTTAACTTTTTGGGTAATACTTTAACCAATGAGATATTATTTGTCTATTGTTCATGGTGTGAATTCTATAACGAGAAAACTTAACCCTTAATTATAACTCTTTCTAACTAATGCGTCCTCAAGTTCGGATTATTGTACGGATTTGGAAGTATTCGGATTCCTTATGTCAAATTAAATTTGAATGGGTCCAATCTTCATTTCTTTCATCTTGGACCTTGCACACCACAATCAGCTAATAAAAGATTAGAGAATTGGTATGGTGCCTCCCACGGGTTGCAGCGCCAAAAGCCTCCTCCACAGAGCTTTACAAATACGTTCTCCTTCGACGGAGAAGGGGGATCATTCAAGATCACAAAAAACTAATTCAAGCTAAATTGCGAATACCAAACTCGGGCCAAGGCTCACAAATAGAGGAGAAAGAACCCAGCTTTGTTCCCTCCAAATATCATTGCTCCCATACAATAATCTTAATGAGTCACTCTACGAAGTGCATTGAAGGAGCCCAAGCCTCCTCTAATCTACACTCGCACATTTTGCATATGAATATCATTGCATTCTACATTTCGTTTACCTTCATGCGCTCACATATTTTTATTCTCCTGAAAAAATTATTAACTTGAATATTTGAGGATAAATAGAGAAACGAACCTTGTTAATTTTCTGATCTCTTATTAACTATTTATGGTGCGTAAAGTTCAGGTTGTAAGACGCGGAGATTAGACCCGTTCAAGTTCAACCCAATGCGAGAAATCTGAATGCTCTATAATCCGTATAATAATTTAGATCTAATGACACATCACTAATATTTGTTACTTTAAAAGATACATATTATATTAGATAACATAATATTTATCTATTTTTATATTCTTACTTTAATCTAAAAATCATGTTTCGATATACAGGATCCTGCGTTCTAGATCTAGAGGGGGGGTTTTGATTTTTTCAAAAAGAAGTAGGACCCTATTTTTTAAAACTATACTGTTAAATTAAAAAAAAAATAGTAGTCTAAATTTAAATATTAAATAATATTGTCTAAATAACTTTATTTATTAAATTTTTTATATATTGGATTTAATATTCAATCTGCGTTAATATTATAAAAAATAAAAAATATAATTATATCGTTAATATGTAAAAAATACCATTAAAATATCTTGAATAACATGACACTTATATTCTTTATTCATACTAATATTCAACATAATAACATGTGAATAAATTAAATACCACATCTGAATGAATATATAATTTATGAATATTATTTCAAATTTCCTATTTATGATAAAAAGTACAAAAAAATAAATTATATATTTAATAATGCTCTAATTTGAGAAGTTCATGCGTGTACGTCACGGCCAATCGCTAGCTCCTATTCCTACCTACCGGTTTGTTAAAATCACTCCTAATTACAAGATATGAAATTCACATATAATAGTATATATTTTACAACTCTAAAATTTTTTTATAATTTATTATTAATTAATTTTTTAATTTTTTTTTAAAATTTAATGGGCCCTACATATATAGATCAGAGTTATAAATATATAGAATTAATAACAATTTTTAATATCTGAGAAGTGATAGTACTTTAAATTTTACTCTGATATTTAAAAATAGAGAGCGTGTAAGGTTAAGAAGAGTTTGATATTGATGCTTTTCATAAGTTTGAATTTGACCTGAGAAATTTTCTACGAGGCTATTAAATCTTACGTCTAAATTGTATACATTACTGTAAAAAATAAAAATTTAGAAATTTAAAAATAGCTTTTTATTTTATTATTTAATATTTAAGTCAGTTAAACTCTTGTCTAACTAGATATTGAGAAATAAATGCTAAATAATATGTTTTTCGAGGTCAATGCTCCGCGCTTATAGATTTTCCACGGGGCAAAAGTTAACAGAAGATTCTAGCCTTTTTTGGAAGTATGTACTTAAATATTATAGGTATTGTATTTTCACTGTTTAGTTTTGTGAATATAGATTAGGTTTTTTTGCAGAATATAAATATTAATTGTTATAAGGTTTCTTTTTTATAAAAATTATGAAAGTTAAATGTCACTTTTTTGTATAATATTCACACTGAATAAGATATTTTCATGGTTAACCACTTGCTCATATTTTCATGATTCTTCCCTTAAAGATATGCAATTTCTTATTTGTTTGTTAAAGAGACTCTGATTGCTCATATTAAGATGAATTTAAAATTAGGTTCCAATATGAATCATACAATCCAAATTAACTCATGCGAATTAAATATCCCAAATTAAATAGCCATTTAATTATTGGGATATAATATGAATCATTTGAATTATGATTTTATTTTAAATCGTACGATTTATTTTAAAATATACCTGTTAGATTTACTATAACAGCTTTCCTCTCTCTGTTATTCTGAAGAAGCACTAACAAATTATCTATGTTAATACGTTCTGATAACTCAATAAGGATACATGCGGCGGTTAGCCATGATAGTGTCATCTAACTATTTCATGTATTCCTTATCCAAGGATTCGAACCATAAGCTGAAAGATTGCGAATTTAAAGAATCTTATTAGAGCAGTTGAGTTGTAGATTTGCTTCTTCAAACAATATTTGGTTCATGGGTGGCGACCTCTTGACAACATTTGTTTTAGTAGCCTGTCATTCTTTCAATTGGTATATAATTGTATGCCAACTCGAAAGACTGATAATTTGGTTATTTTGATAGAACAACCATTTAAACTTGTCAAACGACTCTTCTGATCATATGGTTGCTTAGCATTATAACTTTCTGTTATGACAATCTTATCACTAGATTTGTCAAAAAAATTGCGTCTAGTAAGAAACCCTTCTGAAAGACAAATCTTGATGACACAACTCCAGTATCATCTTTGTAGTCCCTTCAATTGGCTCTAAGTTGGATATCCGAGCGTGGATCCTATCATTTTGTTATTAGATTTGTCATATATAATTAAGTTTATTTATATGTTATACAAAAATTTATTTTTATAATTTAAGTGATATATTGTCAAGTTATATAATACGTGCATAGTTGTCTATATGCAGTTTTTCATATATAATATTAAAATTATTTATTAATTTAAACCTGTAATTTATATATCGAGAAAGAAGAATTGTTTTATATTAAGACTTATCATTAATTAAAATATATAGTCAAGCTCACTAGATAGCTTTGTAGAATGTAGCCCCTTGCACATTTGTCAATGATAATGTTGGACATTTAAATATAATTAGTCCTAGACATAAGTTCTTGGAAAAAAAAATAAAATGGGAAATATTTTTTTAAAAAAGTCATATTCAATTTAATTTTATTTATAACTATTTTAAAAATAAAAAATTTGAAAGGATAAAATTTTTTTGAGAGATCAGATTCAGTTATTAGTTTATTATCTGGCATGTTCAAAATATATTTATTTTGTTAATAATTTTACATTATATATAATCATAAATTGCGTAGATTGATTGTATTTTATTCTAAGGAATTATGTGAACAATACGAAAAGTTCTAAGATTTTAAAAATAAATACGATGAAATTAGAGAAATTTGTTTGCAAATTCTATACCTTCTAATATAGTTTGTGCGTATATTAATGTAGAAAATAAATTAAACAGACATTTACTATATGTAAAAAATATTTGCATGTGAATATAATGAATAGAAAATAATAATCTTACTCCTTCAATATTACTAATATATGCAATAAATAAAATATAGAAATAAATTAACAAAATAATGTGGTGAAAAATAAAAATCTAAAAAATCAAATAGTTCTTGAATAAAAATCCTCCGAGCTTTCAAGTCTATTAAAATAATTTAACTATAAAAAAATTAATTTATAGACCAATAGGTACAGACACGTTGATTCTTATCTAACTTACTTTTAACATATGACCCCTACTAAAGAATTACTCGAATCTGCTCTATAATAATATAATCAGACACATTTCAATCTTCTTTTAAACTTACTTCATTGTCTTGAGAACAATTAATACTTCTAAAACTCTGAGATCTAAGCTGCAAATAAAACTCTCAAGGCTTGCAGGTTTTGAAATATATTTGATGATAATAGAATAATTTTGAGAAGAGAAAAGTTCCCCTCCTCTGCCTCTCTCCTCATTCTCCTTTCATGTCGGTGATGAATGGGTTAAGATAAATAGTCTGTCTAATAGTAAGACTGAAAATTAAGTAAAAAATATAAAAGACTGAAATTCTGTAAGTGATTTATACGCAGGTCATTCCTAGAATTGTTATATGTATGAATGGAGGCATTGAGTGTACATAAGTGCAACCTATTCTGTTATTTGAGTATAAGTGCGTCTGATAGGTGTCGGTCATATGTGGAATTATATTCCTAAATGAGCGTAAATATTTTTCGTACACTTGATTATTTTAATATTTGAAGAATTTATATCAAATCATGATTGATCACAATTGATAAATAAAATGATTCAAATATAACTCAATTAGTCTATAAACTTAGCAAGTTAAACGTTTCACCCTTTTTTGATTTGTTAAAAAATTTAAAGAAATTATAAAATAGTTCAAAAACATTAAAATATATCAAAATATACTTTTTAATAACTATTAAATTTATATTAAAATTAAAAAATATATAGACAAAGTTGCGCAAACGAACAATTTTTTCTAAGAACATCGAAACACAAACAACTTTGCAATAACAAGACCCCTATCGACAAGAGCCAAAACAGACTAGCGGAAAAATCCAAGTAAGAGCATTCCCGGAAACTAAGAGACTGACTCCATCCAACCCATATCCTAAGGCAAGCATGTAAGCTCGCTTCATCGGGTCCAAACCAATTCACGGTTCATTACATCTGATTTGAACTTGGATCCGAGCAGCTCGCGACACATTGGTATATGATCACCCGTAAAGGGGGTGTGATCCTGTCCATTCCTTAGTTCTTTTTCCTTGGCCGGTGTCACGTGGACCCTTGCGACCATTACCTTCAATGAATTTTCTTGATCGGTGTTGTTAGGGCATTGTGACCTTCGAGTAATCTTTCCATAGTCTTTTAGATATGCCTTGGTGTGATACAGTAGGACTTCGAGCCATGATCAGGAGCCTATGAGATTAGGTATTCGAGAGGTGAGTTATATGAATTACTTTTCACAAAAAATAAGGCAAAAACTAAAAAAAAAAAAATCAAAAAGACTGAAAAATTCTAAATCCTACCTCCTATATACATGCACAGCTCCTTTTTCTCTCAAACTCTCCCCTAAAATTATTTTTTTAATATGAATTTCTATAATATCTAAATAAAAGAAATAAATATTTTTTTATTATTTTCTACAATTTTATTTTCTTTAAATATAGTTTATTTTAATCTTGAAAAAATTTAAAGGAAAGAAAATTAATGAGAAAAAAATATAAAAAATACTTTTTAAAAATATATTTTAATGTAATTTTTAATTAATTTTTTAAACAATTCAAATATAAAAAGTATTTTATCAATTTTTTTTTTTTTAATTCTAAACTCATGGTTTAAAGAAAACGAGGAGGAAAGAAAATTTATAAAATATTTTTTTATGCAAGAAAAGAACAGGGGGTGGGGGTATCAGATGGAGGAGAAGCGATGACTAAGGTGGATGGGGGATGCAGATTGAGGACATCCGACAACCAATAACGGTGGCCGTGGCCATGGCCGGCCGGTGGCTCAGGAAGAACGGCGGCCGAACAAGGGCAAGGAGAAACGACGAGGCTAATACATAAAAATATCATTAATTACCAAAATAGGTAACTGAAAATAGATATTTTATTTGATAAGCTATTTTTCATTATAAGGCTAAATGATTGTACTGCTGGTTATACTAAAAATTAAAGATCTAAATAGATTAATTATTAATAAAATTAAACTTTTAGATAAATTAATAGGTTAATTTTACTAAACAGTTAAATTAATTAATCAGTTAATATATTTTACAGTTAAAAAAATTGATCTGGCTATCTCTAGAAGGCCACACAATCAAAATATATTATCTGTCTATCGTTCGTGGTGTGAATTCTACAACGAAAACTCAACCCTTAATTATAACTATTTTTAATAATTATCACTTTAAAAGATAAATATTATATTAAATAACGTAATATTTAACTATTTTTATATTTTTATTTTAATTTATAGATATAAATTAATAAATAAAATATTATATTATTTAATAACATTCTAAAATCTCTCTTATATGAAAAGTAGAAAGGGCAACGTACTAAAGTCTATGCAAGCTACAACGTGGGATCACAATCTGGTCCATTGGTCTAGAAATTTACTAGGTCAAATGAAGACCTTTTCATATATTGATTAAAATAAAATTTTAATTTCTAATGTTTTAATATCATATTTACATCTGACTTATTAGAGATTATATTTTATAAAAAAATATAAAAAAAATCTTAAAAATCATATTTCGATATACAGAATCTAGCATTCTAGATCTAAAGGGGCAGTTTTTTGCTTCTGTTAAAGAGGAGTAGAACCATACTTCTTAAAACTGTATTGTTGAATTGAAAAAAATTAATAGTTTAAATTTAAATTGTAGAGTCCCACATCGGATGGAGAGGGAACGAAACGTGTCTTTATAAGGGCGTGGATACCTCTTCCTTGTGAACGCGTTAAAGGGCGGTGTTTCCGTTCACAGAATAAAATCGTGCGGGCGCGTGATGGCAAAACGCCGTGAAGTTCCTCGCCCAAAGCGGACAATATCCCAATGCGGATGCGCCGTGGACGTTCGGATAAGATAGAGTCGGGATCCGTCGATATACCAAACCAGCGACGCTGAGTCCCCAATGTAGTTAATTAGAGTCCACATCGGATGGAGAGAATTAAACGTGCGCTTTATAAGGCGTGGATCTCTTCCTCGTGGGACGCGTTTTGGGGCGGTGGATTCCGTCTGCAAAGCAAATAAAACCGTGCAGGCCGCGTGATGGCTTGGGACGTTGTGAAGTTCCCCTGACCCAAAGCAGAAAATATCCACATGCGGATGCGCCGGGGACGTTACATAAATATTAAATAATATTATCTAAATAACTTTATTTATTAAATTTTTTATATATTGGATTTAATATTCAATCTGTGTTAATATTATAAAAAATAAAAAATATAATTATATCTTTAATATGTAAAAAATACCATTAAAATATCTTCAATAACATGACACTTTATTCTTTATTCATACTAATTTTCAACAAAATAACAAGTGAATAAATTAAATGCCACATCTGAATGAATATATAATTTATGAATATTATTTCAAATTTCCGATCTATAATAAAAAGAAAAAAAATAAATTATATATTTAATGATGCTGTAATTTGAGAAGTTCATGCGTATACGTCACGGCTAATCGCAAGCTCCTATTCCTACCTCAAGGTTTGTTAAAATCACTCCTAATTACATGATATGAAATTCACATATAATAGTATATATTTTACACCTCTAAAATTTTTTTATAATTCATTTTTAATTATTTTTTTAATTTTTTTAAAAAATGTCAATGGGCCCCGTAGAATTTATAATATTTTTTAATCCATAAAGAGTGATAATACTTTAGATTTTACTCTGATATTTGAAAATGGGGAGCGGGTAAGGCTAAGAAGAGTGAGACGTTGATGTTTTTCGTAAATTCAAATTTGTCCTGAGGAATTTTGTATGAGGCTATTGAATCTTACAACCTAAGTTGTATACCTTACAGTAAAAAATAAAAATTTAGAGATTTGAAAATGGCTTTCTATTTTACTCTTTAATGTTTAAGAAAGTTAAATAGACGCTAATGGCTCATATTGAGGTGAATTTAAAATTAGGTTCCAATATGAATCATAGAGTCCAAATTAACTAATGTGAATTAAATAGCCCAAATTAAATAGTTATTTAATTATGAGGATATAATCTGAACTCTTTAATTTTATTTTGAACCGTATAATTCACTTTGAAACATACATTTTGGATTCACTATAACAGCTCCCCTTTCTCTCTGTTTTTCTGGAGAAGCTTTTAGAGATTGCCTATGTTAGCACGGTCTAATAACTCAATAAGGATACATGAGATGATTTGCCATGATAGTGTCATCTAACTATTTCATGTATCCCTAATTGAAAGATTCGAATCATAAGCTAAAATATCACGAATTTAGAGTCTTATTAGAGCAGTTGAGTTGCAGATTTGCTTCCTCAAACAATGTTTGGTTCACGGGTGACAATCTCTTGACAACATTTATTTTTATAGTCTACCGTTCTTTCAATTGGTATATGGTTGTATACCAGCTCGAAACACTGACAAATTGGTTATTTCGGTAGAACAACCATTTAAACTTGTTAAATGACTTTTATGATTGGACAGTTTCTTAGCACTAAAGCTCTCTATTATGAAACTCTCATCACCAGGCTTGCTAGAAAGAACTATCTCTAATAAGATACCATTATGATAAAACAACTCCTTATGACACAACTCCAGTAGCATCTTCGTAGTCTTTCGTAGTCTCTTCTATTGGCTCTGAGTCGGATATCCAAGTATGGATTCTATCATTTTGTTATTAGATTTGTCAAATATAATTAAGTTTATTTATACGTTATATTATAAATTTATTTTTAAAATTTAAGTGATATATTGTCAAGTTATATAATACATGCATAGTTATACTTATGCTATTTTTCATATGTAATACTAAAAATTATTTCTTAATTTAAATCCATAATTCATATATTCAATAATTATTTTATATTAAGACATATCATTAATTAAAATGTATAGTCAAGCTCACTAGATAGCTTTGTAAAATGTATCCCCTTGCACATTTGTCAATGATAATGTAGGACATTTAAATATAATTATTAGTGGACATAAGTTCTTGGAAAAAAAAATAAAATAGAAAATATTTTCTTTAAAATGATATTCATTTTAATTTTATTCATAACTATTTTAAAAATAAAAAAATTTGAAATGATGAATTTTTTTTTGAGAGATTAGATTCAGTTACTAATTTATTATCTGACGTGTTTAAAATATATTTATTTTGTTAATAATTTTATATTTTATATAATCATAAATTGCATTGATTGATTGTATTTTATTCTAAGGAATTATTCTAAGATTTTAAAATAAATACGATGGACTTAGAGAAATTTGTTTGCAAATTCTACGCATTCTATTATAGTTTGTGCGTATATTAATATAAGTTATGCTTATCTAATTTGATTTATTCTCAGATAACGATGACGAAATTGAAACTCATGACATTTTATTGGTGTAGTAAAATATTAATATGAATTCTGAAAAATTAGATAGTACTTAATGATTATGATTTTAATTATTTACAATACAAAAAGATAAATTAAACAGATATTTAATATACATAATGAGTATTGATATCTAATGCTCACTTTAAGGTCTATTTCTCTAGAGTTAGGCCCTGATACCACAGAGACCTAACAGGCTCAAGAGGCCCAAGAGGTCCAAACGCCAGAGTCGGTCCACATAGCACAATGGACTCAAAGTCTACTTAGGCCCGTGGACTCAAGATGAGTCTCGGACGCCATCCCACCTACAAAGTCAATGTGTCAGAGACTTGGTGGCCAATCCTGTCAGACTGTAAAAATAAATGATGGCCAATAGAGCATGCGATCTTGCGGAGGAAACGTCACACCAAGCGGACATGCACGCAACCTTCCTGATACGACAAAAAAGATTTGCAGAGTTGGTGGCAGGATTCCTTGCACAAGCAAACCCCACGTGAACTCCTTTTAATGGGAAGCTCAACCATTATAAATATAATAACTGTTGACCAAATAAATGATCCAATATTTACTTTTACTAGCCGTAATAGAGAAAGAGAAGAGAGATAAAGAGAGGGCTTGTATTGTAAGAGTAACTTTTAAGAGTTTCTATACACTTAGTCCTCAACTTCGTATATTTGAGCGTATTTTGTAGCCTCTTGGTAATAAGATAGTGAAAATAGTTCTCGGATAAAAATTTTGTGATTTATTTTCTTATTTAAGAAAAAGTTTTTAACGTAAAAACACTCAGTGTAACAATCCTCGTACTCTCTCTCCTTTCTCTTCGTACGAGCACTATTATTGTTGGATCCTCAACCCTATCAGAGTAAAGATTTGAGAACGCAACAAATATACGTAAAGAATATTTATATATAAATATTACGAATATAAAATAATAATCTTACTCATTTAATATCACTAATATATATAATAAATAAAATATAGAAATAAATTAACAAATGATGTGGTGAAAAATAAAAATCTAAAGAACCAAATAGTTCTTGAATAAAAATCATCTAAGCTTTCAAGTCTGTTAAAATAATTTTACTATAAAAAAATAAATTTATAGACTAATAGGTACAAACGCGTTAACCCTTATCTAACTTATTTTTGACATGTGACCTTTACTAAATATATACTCGAATATGCTTTCTAATAATAAAATCAGACACCTTTTAATCTTCTTTTAAATTTATTTTATTATCTTAAAAACAATCAGTACTTCTAAAACTCCATGATTTAAGTTGCTAATAAAACTCTCAGGGCTTGCAAGTTTTAAAAAATATTTGATAATAATAGAATAATTTCAAGATGAGAAAATTTTTTTCAAAATTTTTAAATATTTTTAAATACCAAGTGAAATATTAGTGACATGAAGAAAAGTTACCTATATATATTTATGTTTTTAAAAATTATTATTATTGTTATTATTGTTTTTATTTGTTATTATTATTAGATTTTGGTCACAACTTTAATTATTAAAGTTCCACACGCATCAAAAGCCGCCCAATTATTTCAACAGTGCAGCCATGACTCAGCCACGTGGGCTCCACGTGTCATTATTAGGTCACTAATGTTCATAAACCTTACTAATTAAATTTGTGAAAATAAATGGGTTGCCACATCTATAAAAATAAAACCGACCGGATAGATTTCTTTTTTCAATGAACCAATCGGCCATCAGCTCGATCGTCTTGTCCGAGAAGATCGTTCTAGAAGTACCTGTTGCTTATGAAAAATAACTATTGAGCTAATTCAGATTTAATTTCAATTTACAGTTTAAATAGAATACCGATATATTAATCTGAAAAGAATAAAGAAGGAATGTTGGGTTATCCTGTAAAAAAGATAGATTTATCGCCATTGAAATGAATGATGTTGCCATGACCAGCTAATGATAACTCACAACATATACAGTGGAAACAGCTCTGCCTTTTAACTATCAGTTCTAGTAGCCTGAATTTAATAATTTTATAATATTATCTTTTTAATGTGAGATATTTTTGACTTTAATATCAAATGATTTGTTTGAAAGAATTATAAAAAAAAACTCTTCACTTGTTACTATAGTACGCAAAATCTGGAAGCTATCTTAAAAATCTATCTTAAAACTCATGGACGGTTTTTTCATTTATTCGGATTGAACCTTGGTCAAAATGTGCATTAGGGTTTCAGACAACTGCCTTTAGACATTGTTGTTACTGCTTGAAGCTTGATTTTGTGTTTTGCCATTTGCGCTATTTTAATTAGTCCTTTTATGATCTGATTCCTATCGATTAAATATAATGTCTAAATATTTTATGATCAGCCCACTTCTAGAGGAATTTGGAGAGTGGATATCAACAGAATTGTTCAAAGTGCTTCCACCTCGGAGAGCAGTGAATCACTAAATTGAATTTATGCTAAGGGCGAGGCCACCTACACGAGGAGCATACCAAATAGCACCACTAGAGGTAGCAGAGCCAACGAAAATAACAGGATAAGCTAATTAGTTCAAGGTTCATTCGCCCATCGAAAGCACCTTATTGGGCCCCTGTTTTATTTTAGAAAAAGTAAAATGGAAGTTCATAACTATCAAAAAATATAGATAGATGAGCAATATATTGTTGGGATTCGATCCGAATATATATAATTAGTGCAGCGGAATAAGTACAAACCCATCGGTTATACAACTTCCGAAATAGAGTACCAATAACCGATCGACTTGAGATAGAGTAAAAGTCTCATCACTTTTCTCTATTTTCTCCCATTGACAGCGCTCTCTATTCTCTGATTTTATACGTGATTTTTTCCGTCAGTCGTTTCTCTAACTCTAAAGCGCTTTGCATGCTTTATAATAACGTCTAGCCTATAAACACATTCCCACGCATTTA
This sequence comes from Nepenthes gracilis, assembly GCA_033239525.1. Taxonomy (NCBI): domain Eukaryota; kingdom Viridiplantae; phylum Streptophyta; class Magnoliopsida; order Caryophyllales; family Nepenthaceae; genus Nepenthes; species Nepenthes gracilis. The sequence continues at coordinate 11,123,706 of BSYO01000038.1, read as the reverse complement.
CAATCCTAAAAATACTTTTTTCCTATTTTTACAACATGAGCCATTGGGATCGACAGTCGGTCATCATTTAATATAAGTAGTCCGGTCGCCCTTTTAACTCAACACTAGTTTGCTTTCTGAATCAGTAGTTTGGTCAGCTCTCAATCTAGGTAGTCCAGTCGTCCTTTGGCCTCTGTGTCCGATTGTCCATGCAGTTCGATATCCGTCCACCCTTCAACCTTTCTACCCGGTCTCCTTTCAGAATGTGCTATGATTCGATCGTCCCTCTACATCGGCTCCGTTTGGTCACTCCTCGGCCTTGGCTCTGATCTAGTCTCCCCTTCAGCTCGACAGTCTGGATGCCCTTTAGTCTGGTTCGTCACGCACGCAAATACTCTGATACTTACACGAATCCCGCGTGACCTTTCGATATCTTTCTATTTATTAGAATACTTATAAGAAAGTGACTAAATATTCAACATATATTATTTAAAAATATGATTATAATAATCAGAAAATGCCTCTGAAATCTAATTTCACTTTATAATGGCACATTTTTTAAAGCCATACATCAACAATGGAATTTGAGGAATTTTTTTTAATGTGTGAAGAGGATGAATCTTCAAAAACGGTGGGCGTGTGGCACATATTTTCCGAATACAAGCTGCCCATTTGTCTTATTTGGGTCAAACAATATATATATATCAATAATATAAAATTTTATCTATATTTTTATATTATTATTAAATATATAAATAGATAAAATATTTTGTTATGTTAATTACAAAATAACTAAAATACAGTTATACACTTAATACGTCTCTAAATCTAAATTATTGTACGAATTAGAGAGTTACCTAATCTTTCATGTTGAGTCAAATTGGAACACATTTAGCCCCCGTTGTTCTGAACCTAGACCATACATAATACAATGAAATAATATGAGGTCAGAATATTGGCAAAATTTACTTCTAATATATCATTCGACACTAAATTTAGATATCTTCCCAATAGAATAGAATTATACGATGATGTAATTGGATGCATGTAATAGATATTGATTATTTAGGTGCGTCCGATTGAGGAATGATTTAGAGGTGTACCCTACTAAGGGTGTCTTAAAAGTGCGTCTAATTGAGGGACGACTTGGAAGTATGGAGGGCAAGCGTCATAGATGGATAATAGGCATCCTGGATGGAGGAAATTACTCCAGGATAGAAAACATGTCTTCTTGATGGCTTCCTGATATGGAAGATAGGCCTCCTAGATGAGGGGTAGGACTCTTGGACGGAGGGCTTGCCTCTGTGATGAATAGTGGACTTCCTGGATGGATGTCAATTCTTCTAAATAGAGGGTTGGCTCTTAGACGGAGGGCTCCTGATTTCCAAATGGAGGACATTTTACTCGAGGACAGAGGGCTCTTGATACTAGGATGGAGGGCTCTTGGACGGAGGATTGGACTTATCGGGTGGCATCTTCTAGACGGAGGGTTGGCCTCCTCAGATAGCGCCTTGGATGGTTGGCTCAGTGTCTCTCGGACGGAGAGTTGGCATCCTAGAGGGAGGGCAAGCCTGCATTTGTGGGAGAATAGTTGGCTATAGAAAAAATGAGACCTCGAGTGCCGACGGAGAGAAGGATATTCGCTGGTCTCTTCTCTATGCGCATAGATGGCTTTTTCTCTCTCCCTTTTGCTTGTGAAAGTAAAAGGGTATTTATAGTGCTTAGGCCGGTAGGCGCCAAGGTTGGGAAACGATTGTCCACATAGATTTAATAGGTACCACAGGAATTGTGGGTGTCAATTATGAGAACTGTCATCAATTAAGAAGATTTATTCTTTCTTTGACGTAATCATAAGAGAGACCTGATATGGCAATTGCCATTTTGGAAGAAATCGTACAAATCACAAGCAAATACTCTCGAAATATTTGCTAAGTTCGTACTAACTGGTTATGACAAGTTTCCTTAGCGTGTGGAAAAAGAATAGTAGATTATCCTAATAGAGCCGTTCATGGCGGGCTACTGGGCTAGCCATACCTTGACAGGCAATTCTTAACTATGCGATTTAAAATTTTGAGTTACGGGCGCCTTTTCTTGGGTTTTGACTTTCAGACAGTCATTTCGTCAGGGGTTTTGATATCCGAATCAATCAATTGGTGACAAACCCATCAACAATATATTTTAAATTATCAGCAACACCTATCTAGATCTAATTAATATCTAATTCATGTCATAAAAGGGAAGGATTTATATACAAATTTGAGACTATTTGATTGGATCGGTCCAAGTTCGGTTGGTTATTCAAGCTAAATACTATAATCTTGCAAATTTGTAATTAAAGTAAGGGATAGTTCGAAATAATGTATAAATATTTTTATTTATAATTATTGGATATTTTCATTTTTGTAATAATTGACATTATTTTAAAATTATTAAAATATTGAGATTAAAATATTATTTTAGTTTTAATTTAATATATTATAATATAAATTATAGCTATTAAAAACAAAAAAAATAGTTAAAAATATAATAATAAAAGTCCAATATTTCATGTCTAACAAACTTGCATGATTTTTAAAATACGTTGATAATAGAAGCTAATTAATGTTGAATTGGTCAGTTGTATATAAATAATTAAATAATTATGTGAAATACTTAGAAAATTAAAAATTAAAAATTAAAAATTATTTATAATAGTCATTCGTTTTTTAAAAATATTTTTCTTTAAATATAATGTTTTTTGTTTTTTTAAAATTCTATTCAAAAGGCAGGAATCAACGCCCCAGATAAATCATATGCTAGTTGTAAAGCGGATAGTTGACGCAGTTATTCCATCGCCGTTGATGGCACACGCGGCAGCCGATCGTCTCTTGATCAAAATACTGACACCCTTTACTTATTTTTTTAAATAAATAAATATATTTATTTATTAAATATTTTCAAAATATTTTTTTAATAAAATAAGTCAAAAATGTTATGCTTTTCTCTCTCCTCTTATTAAAGAGTCCATACCTTTTCGGATCAACCAGCCTCACTGTTAACCCAACCCACTTCAACTACTTAACTAACTCTGGTTAGGTTAGTCCAATCTATATCCTCTTCCCAAAATACCCCTCTTATTTAAAGAAAATTAAAACATCTCTCCCCCGAATACGCATTCCCCCTATAAATACATACCTCGAGTTAAGCTTGGTTTGCCGAAATCGCCAGCCAAACGCGGCGTTTTAGAAAAGCTCCTCTCCTCCCCCCTCCCGGTCTCTCTCTCTCTCTCTCTCTCTCTCTCTCTTTCTTTCGATTCCATATCTGTCTTCGAGACAATGGAGAAAATAGCATCTTCATCTAGAAGATCAAGCGGAGCGGTCGCGAGGTCTCTGTCACCTTCTGGAAGGTTCTATTGTAATCCAACTGCTCAGTCGCCGTCGTGCGATTCGGCGTTCGCGTCGTCTACTTCTTCGACTTTCTCTTCCCGTTCAAGTTCGTTCTTCAAGAGATCAGCCTCGCCGACGCGCGTGGGGCTGTACGGTTCTACGCCGTCGGTAGCGTCGTCGATACGGTTCTTGATCGACCGCTCGATCTCTCCAAGCCGTTCGATCGAAGCGTTGCCTCGGAGCCAGGTGGTGCAGAGGCAGAGCGGTGGTCCGTTGCCGGCGCCTTCAGGGAAGAAGAGGACGTGTATGTGCTCGCCGACTACGCATCCTGGCTCTTTCAGGTGTAGTCTCCACAAGAACTTTGGTTCTCACTCTCACCACTCGCCGACTCCGTACCAGTCGAATCGATTGAACGCGCGAAGATCAGCCATGACGAATTCGCTGGTTCGCATCGCTACTGTGGAAGGAGATTTGGTTAAGCGAGCTTTGTCGGCGCTGATTCGGCCGTCGTCGCACCAGCAACGGCGGAGAGCGGCGTTTCAGCCTAAACCTAGTCGGCTTTCGATCATGTCAAAAGCGGAGGACTCGTGATGGTAGCGCGTGTTTTCGTGGGTAAAAAAGTTCAAATATCCTGTCTTGTTTCCCCTAAATTTTGTGCGACATCCGGCTGCAAAGACGTCAGAATCGGCGGCGGATCGTAGGGACAGAGCATGGAATGTTGGAGGGAACGTTCGGAACGGGACTGTTTTTGTACCCCGGTGACCGAATCTCCTATAAAGATTCAATTTTCCCAACACTTTGTATGTATGAGTATATGAAATGAAGCAATTTGAGGAGCTCTTGGACCTTACCGCTAACATTAACAATTAACAATCAATTCCGTGATATTCCTAAAGAAAAAAGGGATCTAACTCGACAATCCAACGTCATCTTCGTCATCATCACAATTATCAGCTGCGTATGGATTTGTGTGTTATCCGTCGTTTGCGTGGTGACATCCTTGATTGTTTCCAGTGCCTTTTCCGTCGTCTTCTCGGTTTGCGTCGACGTTATCCGTTCGTTCCGTGGCTGTCACGCGTCGTGTATTCACGCGCGCATCGTATTCGTCTACAATTAATCTACCAGGTAAGTATTTTCTGCTTCTCATTTATTTTTAATTATATTTCTTTTATTAATTGCCTGATTTTATATCTTAAGTTTGCTGTGATTGATTTATTTTTTCTGTAGCAGGCATCAATACGTTCTCTCAAATATCAGATTTTTTTTTTATTTTTCTTGATTTTGAAAATTGAGAAAATAAGAAAAGTCTGATATTTCAGAGGAGGATAATAAAATCGGCCATTAAATTGCCAAGGAAGGAAGAAGAAGTTATGGACTTTAATTTTGGGCCTCATGCAACGTGGACAGCAGATGTGACACCCATCCCCGAAAAATTCAAATTGACAATTTTGGCCCTAAACAAAAAATAAAATTCCATATAAATATATATTAAAAAGGCAGAAACCACAATATATTAAAAAAAATTCAAAATTTAATAAATTAAATATTAAAAAAAAAACGAAATAATCGATCGAACCTTTTTCATACATCATTTAAATAAACTTCAAATTTGAAAGAAGTGCAATTTTGAACAAATCCTGATGGGGTTGTCAGACCAAAACAGCTGGACTTGAAGAAACTTCCAAGACTGAATCAATAACATAGAAAAATAATAATATTTACATTTCAACTTTATAAATTGCTATCAAAGAATATTTCAAAATTTTGAATTTTTTCAATAAATAATTATTTTTCTCAATTTGTTTTCCTGGTCGATTGAGATCATAATATTACGTTATTTTTTAATATATAAATGGTGTATAATATAAAGTATGAGCAGCGTATATTTAATGTTGCGTGCAAGTTACGTTGAATAAAAAAGAGAGGGAATGGAATAAAAGAAGATGCCGACAGTGGGCCCAAAGATTGGCAATTCTACAAGCTTGACCTTGATTGGGCTAGTCGGATATAGAATGGTGGGCCCAAAGTAACTGATCGGAACCGTTGGTTGTTCACGATCTGACGGTTGTAGCCTCGATCCAACAACTGATAGGTTAGAATCACTTCGAACTAAGGTAAACTAATAATAAGAACATAAAATAAATTTTATGATTCAAATTAAATTATAGAATTAAATAGTTTGGAATTATAATTTGATTATGTAATCGAATTTTTAAAAATTTTATAATTCAATTTAAGCCTTATAATTTACCTTAGAGCCTTTTTTTTTTAAGATTTACATTATCAGCTTTAAAACTGACACAACTCACGAGTGACTGAACTATAGGACTTTGCTTCTCAGAAAATAAAAAAATATTTTTTAAAAATATTTTTTCAAAGTAGTTTTTTTATTTATTATTGTTTTTCTAATTTTACTCTTAAAATTTATTTATCTGAATTATTTATTTTATATATTTGATGAAAATTATTTTTTTTTTCAAAACCGATTGGTATTTTTCTAATTTTTATGACTTTTATAACTTTTGATATCATGCACATGTTGCCGTACAATGTAAACGGTGGTTAATAAATCAATCGATATTTGTTGGGTACAGTTTAAAATAAAATCAATCTAATTCAGTAAAATATAAGGCTCTTATGTTGTAAGTTTATGAAGAAATATAAAATAATCGAGTTGATAGATTTGGATTAGATGAGAATCAAGAATTTGCCTAGAAACCTAACTCATTGAATATTCGAATGTCCAGATTGTTAAAAATTATAAAATATTGAGATAATTAATAGCCCAACAAAAAATTAAGATGGGTATTAAATTCCAATGAATGGTTACGTGAACCTAGAAATGAACGTTGATATTAAATAGACAATTGCGTCAATTAAATAATAGGCTTTAAACTCTGAACGGTTATAAGTTTATGTAACAGTTGGCTTGTTTAGTTTCCAACCAATGCAACACCTAAATTAATACACAGTCATATAAATTTTAGAAAAACACACTGATTGGTAATAAAATTATAAACTAAAGTCAGGAGGATCCCGAATTCAAAGGAGAAAACTCAAGTATAGAGTACTAGCCTCTATGAACTTGAATCTTTTAATAATCACGAAGTTAAACCTTCAAATCATGATATTTTATCACATCCTTTCATCTCCAATTTCTTATTATTTTGTATTTTCATAGAAAGATTTTTGAGTTAAATTTTATAAAATATATTAAAAATCGAATCCTGTATTCTCTTACCTGTTGTTAGCTGTTATGATATACAAAATTTGAATTAAAAAATTTAAAGCTCTGACTCAACTTACTCGGAAGACCATCCAAATATTATTGAATAGTCTTAAGTTACGTCTTTCATGAAAAATTATACACTATATCTAAATCATATTACCTTAATTATTAATAAAATATGACTTATTATACCTTTTAAGAATAATTATATATTTAATAATTAATAATACTATAAAATAAAATAATATTTTGTGTATTTTATATAATCTCTCCCGGCTGCTGTCATTTTTAGAGTTGATACCCCGTCTACCACAGAGTTTCAATTTGAAAAGTGTTTTCTAACTGATTATCGAAGTTTCTGTAAAATATTTTGAATTTTGATAAATTCTAAGAAATTTTCAGAATTCAATTCAACTCCATATTATTCCTCTTTGAAGAAAAGTCTACAGGAAAACATAAAGGGTTGAATAGGTATTTGTATATAAAAATATAGATAAAAATTATAAATTATACACTTAAAAAATATCAATTTAGATGCTCAAATATAAATTGTAATTGCATCATACATATTAGATGAAGGGATATGTAAAAATTGAGTGGGTAACCTCTTAAACAATTCATTTAGAGAGAACAATTTTTCAATTTTGAGTTATCAATTATAAATTTACCATATGAGAATAGTTAACTCATAGATCAACGAATATTTTCACTTGTTGGGTTATGAGTCATTCTCATATAGGCCCATGTTTATTTGATGTGCCAATCAATAGTATAGATGAGGATATACAGTACTGCATTGATATAAATGATTACAGTTTTTGTGTGTATGACTAGTATCTGAAATATTGATTCCAGAAGGGGTGCACTCGAGGTGCTCCTGAGACACCAATTTTAGAACGGGCGCACTTGAGGCGCACCCGAAGGGCACCCAATGCATCATTTCTTGGGGTACTTGTGTTCGAGGCACGTTTGACGGGCCCTCGAATATGACTTGTAATATAAAAACGCGCCGATATACTTTTAGGGTTAATAATTTGCAATCTTCAAACCTGGGGAGTGCCGATTTTGAGAAAAAAAGAAAAGAACGAGAGAGAAAATGGAGAAAAGAAAGAGTCGAGTATCCGGTGGAATTTTGAATGGTGTTTCAATCTCCACCAACTTTGGGCACGTTATTCTTGGAGTTGAAAAGAATATTTTATCTATTATATTTTCTATTCTTTCATATTGTACTCATTGTTGTTTGGTCTATTCGTTATAATGTGTTTAATCTTTATATTTGCGGGGTTGGTGTAACAAAATTGATTGTATAGTAAAAATATTTTGAACGTATCATTCTGTAATTTTTTTTCTCATTCTTAAAATGATTTTTATATAAAAATTGCGTTTCGTTTTATTATTGGTGATAGTTGTATATTTATTATAAATTATTAATTATTTTTTTACAACTCAAATAAGCAGTCTAGGACTCAACATTACTAAATCCTCTGTTGAATAACATTGGCAACGTGATCATCTAAGATTATTTTTAAGATATATAGAATCGTAACTATTCAGATATTCTCTGGGTTCTTTGATTGGATTTACATTCACTGAACTTCTGTTATAAACGTGCCTCACATTTACGTATAAACTATACATTGAAATTCTATAGGTTGTAGGTCGAACAAAGTAAATTTCATAATTTGCAAGAGATCTTAAAACCATTTAAGCTATCAACAATACTAATAAAGAAAAATCTCAAAAAAAATTGCAAGTCTCTTAAAAATTAAAGTTTTCACAGCCTTTCAAAGAAGGCTCGGTCTTCTAAAGTACCAATCTCTTGTTGCTTTGAATAGAAAAATACTCGAGCTTTCAAATTTTGAACAAATCATCATGCAAACATCACACTAAAAGAAGTGAACAAGGGGCACTACAATGCTGGTTTCATACAATACTGTAAGATAGCCGTTGGATCATCATCTAACGTCCATTATTAATTCTTTTTATTTAAAAATATATTTTTTTAATTTTTTAATAATAAAAAAATAATGGGCGTTAGATGGAGATCCGACAAATTCCATACGGTATTATACATACACTGTACAAAGTCTCGCATCGCAGTGCCCTCTGCTCTCCTTAAAAAGGTCTTGTATGAGGTTTGAGCAGTTGCCACCTTGTCATGGTAAAGATCAGCTTTAGATTTATGTGGTATATGAATTACTCAAAAATAATTTATTTTTAAAAATATATTTGTTATTGCAAAATAATTCTTAAATGTAATAAGTTGCTACAAGATTTGTTCAAGGTATGTATTTGGCGGTCCCGAATGATGAAGAGGGAGGGAACATCGCATGTGCAATGAGGGCAGTCGTGTCCACAGAGAGGATAAGGATGACAGTTATGGATATAGGGTAGGTATATTTTTTAAAAGGGTATATTTAGTGTATTTTTTTATTTGTTGGATAAAAAATTTAATGAATATTATTTAAAATTTTAATTTTAAATTTTTTTTTATTTTTTATTACCGAGGTAATATTTGATGAATTTTAATTGATATATCCCTGGATCTGGGTTGTTATATGGATTAGGCAGTTGTTCGATCTTTCAGGTCGGGTTGAATTGGGGTCGATCTGATCCTCGTTTCTTCAAATCTGAATCCCACACAACATAACTAAAAATAAGAGGTCAGAGAATTGATGAGACTCGCTTCCAAATAAAATCTTTCGAAACTCAAGTCAAATATCTTTTTAAGAAAATAAAAATATACAAGGATGTAAGACGATGTGTGGCTGCATGTAGTAGGGGTGGACTGTTTGGGTGTATTTAGCTAAAGAGCGGTTTAGAGGTGCGCTTGGCAAGGGGCGGTTTAGAGATGTGCCCGGTTGAGGGATAATTTAGAGACAGAGATTGTGCTGAAGAGTGAGTGCCATTGTCGATTATACAACTGTTGGAGTATCGCTAGGATGCACCTGGGTGGAGGGCTTGACACTTGGATGAAGGACCTCTTGGAGCGAGGGCTGGCTCTGTAGAAGGAAGGATGGCCTATTGAAAGGAGGGCTTACACTCGTAGGAGAGTAGCTAACAGCAGATCAAGGCCGCATCCATTGGCTAACAGCTTTGAGAGATGAATGGAAAAAACTCCTTCGTTGTATCCCCTTGTCAGAGGTTGGGTCCCTCTTTTTTTTTTTTTTCCCCTCCATTTTTCATATGTATTTCTAGAGCTCTCTTTTCTGGATTTAGAGTTCTTCTCTTCCCCTACTGTAGTGAAGGGATATTTATAACGTTGATGGACATTTCGACCTTTTCTGATTGGTGACAACCTCCAGTTGAGCTATCTTGGTGGATAAGGAAATCTCGGTTGGTTGGTGGTTTTCTTTCTTTTTTGACATGATTATGGAAGGCACATGATATGATAGTTGCCTCTTTGTGAGAGATTGTGTAAATCATGGGTGAATATTTTCGAAATACCTGTTAAGCTTGTGCTGACCAATTATAATAAGATTTCTCAGCGCGCGGGAAAATGATCGTTGACCGTTCCGATAGGGCCATTCATGGCGGGCTGCTAAGCTGGCCTTTACCTCAGCTGAAGATCTTAGGCAGTGTGATTTCGGATCTTCGCTTGTAGGGGCTTTCTCCTGTGTTGCAACTTTCGGACAACCGTGGGTCTCGACATTCGGGTCGGTACATTGATGACGAACCCAACACTAATATTATAAAAAAAATTATAAAATTATCACATCTGATTTTTTATATATTTCAATCTTTATTATTTTATTTTAGTTCAATGATAGAGATCGAAGATATCTTAAGTACATCACTTGGGATGTATAGGTTCCAATTCCAATGGTCATGGGCTTTGAGCCACGGGAGTTTCTAAATGGTATATTTTTTATTTATTTTTATCATTTTAATGTTATAATTATTTTAAAAGAAAAAAAAAGTTTAAATTCTATAAAAAAGTAAGACCATGTATAATAAATTTAAAGTGATTTAACTCTTCCTTAGGCTCCATATATAGTAGAAGCTTCATAGATCAAACTATATTTTAATCATAAACCTATATAATATTTTAATTATTAAAAAATTTTCTAAAATTAATTATTTAACGACGCTGATATGCACGCGCGCACACACACAGATCTATATACACTTACATGACTTTACAGTTTTGCACCTTATGCTAATAATTATTTAGGATTCAGGGAGTTATATTTTTTATAGAGATGGAGTCATCTATTTTTTTAATTTGAACTGTTTATTTTAAATAGATAATTAAAATAATTATTCTATCTTATTTTATGTACTTATATACACAATGATGTATATTTTAACCCACAATCATATCATATTGGGGTAAAATTAATGAATATCAATAATCAATGATAATTAGAGAATAAATTTTAAAAATAAAAAAAAATTATTTTTCAAATTTTAAATTTGAAATTTTAGTTAACATTTTTTTATACACAGCTAAATGTTCTATTATCAGATATGCACTAGAAGCAGAAAACTACATAAAATAATTTTTAACAAATTATTATATTCCAATAAAGAAACAAAATCAGTCTACATAAAATCCATCAATCATAATCTAAATACATGAAGTCATGGATCAGTTCATTCATTCCAATTCATTTTATCATTGGATTATATCATCAATTAACCTCAGTAAATGAATTTTCAGCCCCCAAACCTCTTGATTTGGGACGCCTAACGGCAACTATTGGATCCACAATGCCTTGAGAATCTTTACCCAAACCCCTTCCTTCTACAAAACCCATCTTAGCCATCATCTTTGAACCGAACCCTTTTGTGTGCTTTTCAAAATCTCCGATACCTGGCAAAGGCTGGGGCAGTTTCGGCCGTTCGATTGTCCGAGATTCATTCCTCGGCGACCCCTCTCTGATCTCAGAAAACGTTACGCCCAACCCAAGTGATTTCGGCCGTCTGATCACTTCTATGGGCTCTGCCGAGCCCTGCCCCTCCTTTCCCAAACCACCACCTTCGAGATATCCCATCTTAGCCATCATCCTTGATCCGAACCCTTTGGTGTGAACTTCAAACGCACCAATTGCTGATGATGAGGCAGCAGCCAGAAGATTATCACCTTGTTTTGAATCGGATGGCTCGGAATTGACGGCATGGACGTCAGACTTCATCAGACCGCTCGAGACGAATGACACGGGCTGGCTGGCATATGTCGGGCCCTTCTTTGCACTCCGCCTCTTTTCAGTTTCCTCACTACTGACGTGACAACGGGTATTGTTCCTGGATACCTTCTTCCGTCCCGATCCATTCATTTTAGTAGTTTTGGTGATTGAAAAGTCAGCTTCATCGCTGACAACTCCAATAAGCTGAAATTCAAAAGCCAATAATTATCAATAAAATTATCGATATTAATCACAATCATATCACTATGTTGGATAATACATATTGTTACAGGACATATCGGCCATGGATATTTTTATGAATCGATCATATCAAATATTAGGCATATTAATTGATATTTTGAATATCATATCAGAAGACCAGTACTAATACGCATTAACCAGTATGCAAAAATATCAAACGACACTTCATTCAATGGCAGAAATATCTTAGTCCTCGAGCGAAGAGACAACTGCAAGGTAGAACACACCCAAGTCTTCTCAAGGAAAAGGAGGAGTTAATCTTAACGACTGGACAACTAATATCATAACATATCAAAATATATTCGACTCATTTTATAATCCTGATCATTCAATTTCTCATAATAAAACCTTAATAGCATTCAAAAACACCCTAAAAGTGTTATGTTACACCTTAGTACTTTCATACAACCATCTACGAAACCTGTACTAAATTTGATTGGCTATTAATGTGTGATAACTGTCTGACTTTCTATAATCAGTTTTACTGCAGACTGATACTACCCTTTTTAATGTACTATATAAATTTTCCAGTTGAGGATGTGAAATACTCAAGTAGATTACCTTCTCCAAACGAACTTCATCACTAGCAGATGGCAAACACGTGTGCTGCGTGCGTGTCACTATCACAAATCTGAGGACAACATAAGAATTTACCATAAGAAGATTGTACTTAATCACTGCATGGCTAACATAATGCATTTGGGACACTTTTTTAGCTATTTTTATGATGTGATGTCTTATTTATTTATTTAAATTAACAAATTCATATAAAAATAGATAAACATCTGATGATCTAAAGATAATTTAACTAAAGATTGTCCCCGAACATTTAAAGTAATCTCCATATGTCAACATGAATGAGAGTTATTACAATATCAGCATTGGATGTCACTGATGAAAAAAATCTCATCACATAGTAGTAAAAAATGTGATCAAATATGCTTCATTATATCTTCAAGGAAATTTGCATAACTGCATCAGCATTTGTATAGATGAATATTATCTTAAAAAAAAATGTAATGTTGTAACATATCTTAAAGTATTTCCTTAATACAGTATTCTTTCGTCTTTCTCAGAGACCTGTTTTTCTCAAACAGGCAGCAAAACAGATTACCCCCAATCCCCCCTCCCCAAAAAAAACAGAAGAAAAAGAGATACTCACTGTTTCTTGCCCGAGCCCTGGCAAACACTCCTCAAGCGATAAATTGCTGCCAACCGTCGTACCTGCAAACAATCCCATAAGCATCCACATGAGCATCCAACACTATAAATAGGAGATAGGGAGAACCATGTAATAAAATAACAGCCGATATATATCAGTATCGAATCTATCGACACCAATATTTGTTGATACAGCACCAAAATCATGATATGTCACTTTATAGATAAAAATATCAACTAATATGTATCGATACTGGCCACCTAAGACCAATATTTTCCAATACAACAAGAATATAACAATATATTACTATAGTGGTAATATATTGACCGATACAGCCCTATTAGCTTACAAGTTTCAGAATTTTTTTTCGGATATATTTGACACAATTGCGTATTGTCCTGTATGTTCAATATTAACATGACCACAACTAATATGAATATTGATACCGATATTTTCATCCACAGTTTCACATATATCAATAGAGCTACAACCAACACAGACATCAACAACTTAATCTATGGGGAGAACCTGGGAGTCACAAGTTGATATACCTGAGAACAGTCTCGGGAATGCATAGGCTGGAATGATAACACATCTTCGTTTTTCAAAACAAACTGCCTCAGTTTCTGCAATGAAGAAACAGAAAAAACAGAAAGTTAGCTTGGGAGAATAAAATCGTAGGGTACTTTCTTTTACAAGGACACCAAACTCCAAGCATGTTCTTCTAATGCTGCATAGCATTCATATATGTCAAATTGGCAAAAATAAAAAAAAAGGAAAAAAAAATAATAACAAAATGTAAATTCGAAGGTTCAATTCCTATTGGATGCATGTCAATGGAAACTCCAAAAAGTATAAGTTTATTAAAATTGGCGCTATATCAATGGAATCTCATTATCCATATATAATAAATTGCTATGGTATATTTATATCATAACACTAACAGAATTACTAAAAATATTAAGAATGAATAGAAGAATTCCCCCACAAAATACATACTTATAGGTAATGGATGAAAATATCAACCACTATGAATCGGTATTGAGAGGCTCTGACACCGATAATCTCAATACCGATAATCAGCATTGCCATGTCTTCACAATGGCAGCATATCTCGACATATCGGGTATATCAACCGATACAGTCTTATTAGTTTATAATTTTAAAAAATTCTACCAACATATCTTATACTAATATATATTATTCGATATATCTAATATCAATATAATCATCAATGATACCGATTACAATTTACATTCTTTTCTCAAAATATTGATCACTACTTCACTAGAAATTACATTACCATATTTATTTGCTCAAGATCAACGCCCCGACTCATCATCCTCTCCCGGCGCTTCACAGCAATCATCTCTTTGCGAAGTTTCTTCTTGGCACCTGGACAACCACAATAAAAGATGAAAAAGTTACCTAAATTTGGTTTATAAATACTGTCAGGACCGATAATTGGTAACTTATATTGACCCAGGGGTGTCCTCGGATCCACCACAGCTCGGGGTCTGAAAGAGAAAGACCCAAGGCAAACTCGTAATACTCCCCATGTTTGAAAGTTGGTTTTAAGGTTGTTATTTTTCAAAACTGACAGCCCTCAACCTTATTATTACCATAGCCCCCAAACTTCAACTTCAAAATGGATGTTCCCAAAGTCAAGCTGTAGGACATCACATATGGGGAAGGAGTCACAAAGGGTGAGCTGCCGTGCATCTATGAGAAGGCTTTGAAGGTTAATATTATAAATTAATGCTCCTAGTTTTAGCAAAACTAGAGTTGAAGAAAATAAATTCCTATTTAGGAATAAGAGTTTATCTCTTATTTCATGTTTGATAGGATGAAATAAAAATTATAATTCTATCTTATTCCTAGTGATAGAAATAACAATTCCAAAAAAGAATTGTTACATTTCAAAACAATGAATAAAAAAACCAACACCCCTTGATTTTTTATTCCTAATTATCCAAGAATAATTATCCTTAAATATTTCCTTATTTACCCATACCCCCAAACTAAACCTGACCAAAATTGAATTAAGGTTCGGACATGGTTTGGGTTTAGATTAAAATTTCTAACCACTAAGTTAGAATGTACTAAACACAGCCTAGTCATCCCAGCTAAAAACCATAACCGTCCTCGTTCATAGTCTAAATCATGTAGGACATGGATATTTTTTATATTACATATAAAATGACTAAAAACATAAAATATTTTAAAATTTATAATATGTAAATTAAAATACTACCTAAGTATATATTTAAATAAAACATCTTTACACAAAAATTATTAATTACAAGAAAACTTTAATCTATTAATATGATTTTTTTTAACTTGGCATTTATTTGAAAAATATATGTATTTACAAGAAAAAATTCATAATTCGAAGTGGGTTGGTCCAAACCGATCACTTTCACCCATGATCATGTGCAGCCTAAAAAATTAATTGAACCTATTTTTTTTTTACTATGCTCATCTATAACATTAATATACCTTAACCAAATTCTATAAAATTTTGGGTTGATAAGACCAAGCTGATCAGCGATCTAATTTTAATCGGGTCTATTCCAAATTCTTCTAATGTTAGAATATTATTTCTCTAGGTAATAGCAAAAAAATCATTTTATATGAATTACTTGGTTATTCTCTTACTATTACTATATATCAAATATTAGAAAATTAATTCATAATTAAATTTTATATATTATATGTAACCAATAATATAATGGAATATTAATTTTCAACTTCATTTCTACCTTATTTCATTCATTTGTAATAATTATTCCATTCATATTATATTTCATTCCAATAGGCAAATATAACGTTAAAGAGTTCTTGATCTTATGATTGGTAAACGAATCTCTACATAGATCAATGGAAGGATGAGTGATTTCCTTTCATTTTGTAATCTTCATTCCCGAAGATTATCAGCTATTTTATCCTATCCTCCTACTGTAATAGGCTCCCATATCCTTCATTTTATATGGTCAGAATCACTTTTCTTGTTTGAGAAGTCTGTCACTTTCTTTCAGTATATTTTGAGAAGAACATTTCACCCCCTCGGCAGATCAAAATTTCACATTTGGACTTGTTTTGATGTTTCTTCATTGCCTCCCAATTTAAAGAAGCAACCCATAACTCTTTTGTTAGCATTCATTGGTTCTATGTTATTGTAAAAATTCTTCATGCATCGTATATTTGTCATTGTCGTTCTTTTTTTCCACATAATTTTCCCTATTGGCTAATAGTTGAGTGAAAAGGGTACTATGTCAGTTCCATTAGCTGATTCGAATTCAAAGGGAAGTTGACATTCACATTATCCAATAGATGAGATATGCAACATAAATATAAATAGTTGAAATGCTCAGAATGACATAGAAAGTAAAGTGTTATGAGCAAAAGCCGCAAAAGAAGTTAGATAACATTAATCACACCTGGATAATTTCTGAAATTTTCTCTCTTTTGAGACTCAGATGGCCATGACTGAGGAAACCGAAAGGCATGCTTTTTTTGAAGAAAGGCGTCTTGGATCCTTCACAAGCAATAAATCATCCATAGCTAACGGCCGAGCAACAGTAGAAGCTTTGGATCTATGAACATCTATATGATACTTCTTTTTCAATGGTTTCCTTTTTATACCATACTCCATAGATGCTTCCTGGAGAGAAATGCCACTCAACTTCTGTACAACCTCATTGTCTCTACTGCCCGAATCATCATCATTATTATCATTATCATCATCAACCTTTGGCACTTCAATATCGAGCTCAGCCAACCACTTAGCATCTAAAATCTGATCACTTCCACCAATTCCCTCCACATAATCTTCCACAATCTCGTCATCGATATCAAAATCACTGTCTGAGACATCTTTAGACTCATCACTATCAGATGACACATCAGACAAGCTTCCCTCATCGAATGACTCTCGACCATCCATCTCGTCACATTCATCATCAGAAATATCATGGGTGTATAACCTCACTCCTCCTATAGACAAAAACCCTGAATTTTCCACTGCAGATGATGTTTCATCCAGAAAATCTTGGACAATCGGAGAATCATCGTCATTCGCAAATCCCCCATCGGCATCCATTTCTTTCTCATGGAACATGGAACCAGCACATGCCCCTACTTCCTCTAAGAGTTTTGCAATTGGTTCACTTGAGAATCCCAATCCTCTATAAGACTTCTCTTCTTCTTGCATCTTTTTGGACAACAGCTCCATGGCACTCAGGGTTGTGTCTGCCTCATCTGAGAACCCTAATCCATGGTGGGAGCTATCACCCAACACAAAATCCGAACCATAACCATATCCATATTCTGCTTTGAAAGCTTCCGATGAAGGTGTCAGGTCTGCATAGGCCACAATTTTGCTATCCTTGGATTCCAACAAGACAATTGGTTGCGACCCAAATGAAATGTCGCTATTAGCATTCCAACCCGCAATAAAGGACTCTGTTTGAAAAACCCCCTGTAATATGGTAAATCACTCTGAGATTTAGAGATACAATCTAGTGAACAAAGCTCAGATGTCGAAAAGATTTAAAATGCCAGGATTCACAAGCACAGATGGAACTAAATCAAACATGAAAGGATAAAATTACAAAACATGTGAACAATTATAGAGCACAATACCACACACATTTCTCAAGAACAAGGAAACAAGCTTCCCATATTTCAACAGGATGAACTAAATCCCATAAAGGAAAAAAAAAAATATGGCAAGTGCAAAACCTATGGGTACCCATTACATAGAAAACAGTGATCGAAAGGAAAATGAATCCCAATTGACTCAAAGCACACATTTTTAACATCAAAGGTCCCCAGGCCATCCTAATTGAATTCTGAAGTAAGCCCTACATATCAGTGAAATTATTTGAAAAGCAAAATGAAGCTCTATTAGATATAAAGATCAAAATTTCACATCAAATGCACGAATTCTATTGAATGCATGTGTTGTAAAAAGTCCCACATGAGAGACTTAGTATGTCATGCCAACTAATAAATATTTATCAACCTATAATCAAAGGATGTAGACTTTCAGGTTAAAATGTGTCCAGAACAAGGAGTATGTCCTACAAGGGTCTGCTAACAGTGCCATCTGGGCCAATTTGGTTTGGTCGCAGGTATCATTTGTGTAACCATGAGAGTGGGCATTTGACAAGCAGTTTGAATTTGTGAACCAGGGTGTGTGGCTCAATTTCACATGCTGGGTTAGTTTGAGCATTAATTGTGATCAGCCTCAATTATTTTGGTTGATTTCGAGCAGTTATCCATCATTTGTGTTCAGGCTGCAAGTTTCCGTTCAAGGGGAGGAACAACTTTCCACAGGGAAGATTCTTGAGAATAAATTTGAAGTGCAAAAATCTCACATTGGACAATTAAGAGATGTCGAAGGAACTTATACAGATATGTGTCTGCCTATAGCCCCATATCATAGACTTCTGGTTTAAATACAGTGCCTAACACATCTATAAATCCTACCATTGTTCTCACCTACAATTGCCGAGGATCCCACATCAGATAATCAAGAAAAGTCATTACACTTTACATACATGAATTTATGGACAATATTGCAATCTTTTGATTTAAACATAATGCTTCAAACATGTAAGCCCGCCCAACGAGTGCCCACGTTCATACGTGTTTATGCCTAAACATCCAGTTAACACAAGCGCAACAACGTGACTCCCACATTCAGTCTGTGCAAAGCCACGTCAAAATATAATCTGCGGCAATCTAACGTTCTAAGATTCAATTAATGGGAAGAAACAAGCACACTGAAAGCTAGAATCATTTCCTGGATTGAAAAAATAAACACTTTTCAATCGAAACGAAATACCTGGACATCAGCATTAGGGTAATCATACCCAAAAGCATTTCCCCCCTTCCGCAATCCACCTTTGGAGCTCCATTTCAATGATCCTTTGGAAGGATTAGAATTCCCAGATCTCGACGCTGAATTTGCATCTGCCATCGAGTTGATTTTTCCTGCAATTGAGTGTTAAAAATAAGAAAGCAACAATCTAAGACGAAAACGAAGGGCAATCAGAGAGAAAAACTAGAGAAGAGACCTCGAACAGGAAGACTAGTAGACGGAGAATTGAAATCTGCTAAGATGCCTCCTTTGACAAAGAGAGATCGAGCCGATGAAGAAGGATTTGGTCTTCTAGGCTTTGATTTGTTGGAGGATTTTCCCTTCCCTCTATTGCCCATGGCTTCAGCCGATTCGACGCGGAATTTTCGGTTGACAATCGCCGGTAATTTTGTCCGTGCTTGTGTTTTGGAGAATTGGGTTTTCGGTGATTTCTGGATCTGGGGACGCCGAGCTGACTCGGTGATGGGTTCTTGAACTCTGCGGCATCTTCCCAGCCCGATGGAATATTCATCTTTTTCTCCTTTTCCATTTTCGTGATGCAGTAAATGAACTCGAACCCACGTCGCTGCATCAAATACAATTGATCGTAGACAAATTAGACATGGCCTTTTCAAAATTAAGGTTTAAATTTAACAAATCAACTATATATTTTAGGTCAATATCGATCGGACAAGAAAGATTCTTCATCCTAATTCAGTTATTAGATTATGAGAAATTAAGTTCATAAAAATATAGTATTGTGAATTTTGAAATTGTCTTCTTAATCGGATGAATTTATATATATTGACTTCTGAAAATTTCACATCTTATAGTATCAAAAATTTACTTTAAGGTATAAATATTTATGATCTACGCCTTTTATGTCTTGGGTAATGATTCCTTTAAAATTATTTCTAAAAATCTATCATTAGTTTCTCTTATATTAAATTCATAATAAATATATATAATTATCTTATATTAAAGAACATCAAGTAAATCATGTCGAAGAACCCTTTATACATCAGCGATTAATTTCTTAAGTTATTTATTTATTAATCTCATTCAGCATATATAACTTTTATTGTATTAGTGTTTTTTTAATTAATGACACCATTTCGATTGTGGCATTTATCACCTTATGTTCTACTGACATAATGAATATAAATGAGCTGACAATGGATGGAAAAATCACTACTCTTTGCTTTTTAAATCCTTAATCTATGACATTACTTTTCTACTGTTGGGAATTAGCACGCGGATACACTTGATCTGACGTAGCAGAATAAATCTGAACCCCGCTGTCAACCGTCCGCTACGAAATTTGTGAACACAAAAAACAGACAATGGAAAAGATTTTTAATGTGAAAATTTATTTTTAACTAAGAAAAAAAATCACGAGATAAATTCCAAACAAATTTACAATAAATAGTGCCGATTACATGAATTCTATTCGAAATCCCTTTACTTTGAATCCTAGTAAATAATAGTTGAATGCTACCCCATCTCAACATTAACAATCCACAAAGCGAGAAATATAATGAAAAAAATATTAATCAAATAAAAATACGTTTTTAGAATCATTTCGAACGACATACTCGATTTTGGCAAAAACGAAACTCAGGTGAATCTAGATCGGGATCAAACCTTTTCTTTTCTCTCTTCTTCTCTCTCTCTTTATGTGCGGTCTCTTATGGAGAAAGATTTGAGAATCATAATCCTAAAACGTGCGAGTACGTTTTATATCGTGTCTTGGCAGTTGAGCGCGCAGTAAGTACGAATCAAGCGTATCGCTTCTGAATTTTGTGCTTAAGTGCCCGGTCGGTGTGGATGGAGCGCATCAACTTTGAAATCTGTTTATCTCAACCGCTTAGGTACTTTTCAAGCGCCCAACTTGTTCTTACTTCCTAGCCCTTCATCGCATGCACAAAGTAAGTGTGAATACTCTAATCTTCACACGAGCCTTGTGCAAACATTCGATAATTTTTTATTTGTTAAGTTACTCACAAATGGAGTGATCAAAACTCAATATCTATAATATAATTACTAGTATTAATGCAATATTAACATTAATTAAACATATATTAATGCAATAATATAAGTGAACATTGAAAATATGTAAATAAATCAATAATTATTAATTTTTTTCATAAATGGTTATTGAAGACATAATACCTAACAAGAGCATGCTAAGGATTTGGGAATAAAAATTGATGACATACAAAGATCATCTAGTCTTTTGAAGCCAATCCTTCGAATGAAAGGCGAATATGATTATAGCATTGAATCTTGAAAAGATCTCGGGTTCGTATATTGTAACTGTTATATTTTATATTATTTTTCAGTTCAATGTTATATTAACATAAAGTAGGATTAATTAATTAGTTCTTTAAATCACCTAAACCTTCTTTCATTTGAGTAAAGTCTCAATATTCTTGGGCCTCATCGTATCTTGAGCCATCAAATTCAAATCAAATGATTTTATCACAAGTTTATTTCAAATTTAAAACCAACACATGATAAATGTTTTTTTGAGTTCATGTTAAGTGAGTTAATAATATTGGCTTCTAACCAAGTTATTTTGCATTTAGACTAATTTGATTTTGTTTAGCAAAATTCACCAAATTGAGATGGTACAAGTTTTAAGCTAGCTGCCTCAAATAATATGAAACTAAATAGACTTTTCTTACATAAGCTCCATTATTCAAACGAAAGGCCCAATATCGTAAGTACTAAGTTTCATCTTCATTGCTAGAACACAATGACTAGGTTTATCACCATGCCATCAAGGAATATCAGATTCATTCGGTATTATTTAAAATAAGACCAACTTGATATGCCGATATATGGGGCTCACAAATAATAAATTTATGAAAGGATATGAATCAGTCAGGTTATTAAGTTTGGATCACAGAGGGGTTTCATTGAACAACTAAATTATTGAGTAGTTAAGCGTCTAGACCATTGAATATACTGGATACTGAAATTTTGAATGGCCAGAAAGTCAATTAAACTGCACAGTTAATTCTGCTGAATAATTAAATGAATCGGAGGGTTATTTTACTAGCCAATTAAATTAAACAAATAGTTAAAATGTTTAACAGATACGAATTAAATTTAGGGTGTATTAAACCGCTAAATTATTTAGTTTTTAGGAAAAAATCGCTCAAATGATAAGCAATCATTTCTCTTTAGAAAATTAAAACCGATTATAAAAAGTTATAAATATACTACTTCCTTTAATAATGGGAAAGAGAAGAGGAAAACATTCGGAGAATAAGTATAAAGCCCTAACTTTTGATCACTTAACACTTCATAAATTTCGAGGCCGAGGCCGAGGCCTCCATTATCCACTCTCTTGTATTTTCATTTTCCCAAAACCTTCTCTCTCTCTCTCTTCTGAAAAGAATACCAATTTGAGTATCGAAAGATATTTCGAAGAGTAAATCTTATATCTTTTGATATGTTATTTAATATTGTGGTGTGTAAAATCTAGATAAAATGTTCAACAGTCAGACTTGATACTATTCGAATCATTATCCAAGTTTGAGGTAAGCATTAATACCATTTTCAAAGATACAATGGAACAGCATATTTGTCTTTTAAGAAATGCATAATAATTTTAAAATGAATTTAGAAAAAAAAAAAAACAAAACAAATATCTTCTTTCACAGAATAACTAAATAAGATCTGGGCAGTAGCCAGATCTCATGATCTCCTTTATTTGGTTAGGTTATTGAATATAAAATTACAAAAATAAGATCTATTTTTTTTATGTAGTTTTGATGTGTAGATTGGTCCGGATAAATTAGTTGTTCTCATTTTGTCTAAATGAATAACCCAATCAATGTATTATTTGACTATGATATGTTTTATCAGTTATCCATTATTATAATTTTTTAGTTTAGAATATTTTATTCCTATATAAAAGGATGGCCTATTGTACAGATATATACACATAAAAACATAAATATTATTTATTATTATTAATTTTTATATTTCTATATAATATCTGAGATAAATTTATTAAAATCTCCCGAATCAATTTTTGTTCATGATTGTAGCAACCAACCGTTAGCCGGTTTTAGTCGATCATTTGAGGAACAGGGGATCCTGCTATGTGGAGCAGGATTTCGCACCAAAAATAAACTTTTCTCTTTTCTTTTTTGATTTTGAATTCAAAATGTCAAAAAAAAAAATTACTGTTTTTGAGGCGAAAATCCTGCTCCGCGGAGTAGGATCCCCCATTTGGGTCATTTGAAGCTAATGAAAACTGGGGAAGAAGACAACTAAAATAATACATTTTAAGGAGTCATATGAATCAAACACATTGCCTTCTGTAGAAACTTGCCTCATTCTTAAAACGTCAAGTTTGCTTCCTTATTTCACCAAAATGTGTCGTTATTCTAATAAGCCTAGCAACGGCTTTAAGGCTTTGGACCCGCCCAGCAAGTTTGTCACCACGGTGCAACACTAAGATCCAAAGGCTTCTATAATGTCTGAGTTTGAATATTATTCTACTTATGATTAATTAAATTAAAATAAGTTTATTAAAGTTTAATAAATAAAAGGATCAAAAGAAATAGTTATAAGAGAGAAAGGGAGAGGAAGCTAGATAAACTCAATTCAAGTGAATTTAAACAAGATTTTTAATAATTTGAAGTTCAAAAGACAAGTTTATTTTAGGATCCTCTTTTTTTGTTGTTATTCTCTTTTCAATTTTCAGAGTTATTTTCTTGTTTTCAAGAGAAAGGGCATAACTAGATAAACTCAATTCAAGTGAATTTAAACAAGATTTTTGATAATTTGGAATCAAGACAAGTATATTCTAAATTTTCTTTTCTTTTGTAAAAATACATAAAATTTATGTTTAAACCCACGTATATTGTATCACTTAGCTAATTTATGCAGTTTTTTCCTCATGCACGTTTTGAAAATTTTATATAGTGCTCTTACATGTTTGATTTTCGTACACAATATTCCTACATATTTAAAATTGCTAAATATATGTTTTACATGATTTGAAAATTCATATAATTGCCTTACATGTTTGCTAATGTGATCAAATATTATAAATTTTATAATATTGCTGACTTTTTACCCTATTTGCCAAATTCTCTGTACTATCTTATTATGAGCAATTCCACAAGTTTAAAAGCCTTATAATTTAGCATTTCATATTTAAAATTTAACATGTCTAAATTTCTACAAAAATTTTAAGCATTGCATGTTAAAAATTAATGGATTTTAAAAGAAAACTTTATAATTTATTAAGAATTAATAACATTTTTTTTGGATTGAAAAAATATAAGAATTATAAAGTATTGTATAGAATTTTCATAAGTATAAATATTGGATCATCATAATAAGTTCAATAGGTGGTATATTATGATATACCTTAATATATTATAGTAATAATTATGATTCGAACCTATCATCTAAGAATGAAAGTGGCATTCGACATCATTTATAAGATTATATGCATGATGACATCCCACTTACAGGTTTTAAATAATAACATACGGCCTTTAGTTGTGTGAAAATAAATATAATTCAAATTTCGATTATCCATTGCTTTAGTTGGTGATATCTTATTGGCCTTGGCCCTTAAGAATTTAATATTTGAGTATGATTACATTGTATGAATTTAAATAAGAATATGAAAAAAAAAAGTTTAAAAAGCTATGCACAATTATTATAGAAATCCATAGCACTTCATTGAATCTGATACATTGTTCCTTGTTACATGTTTTAATATAAGTTATATGTTAAATTATGAAATTACATTGTTCCTTACTACATGAGTTTTCAACTCATATGCTTTTGGATTCAAAGTTAACACATTTATTTATGTCAATTAAATTTGTTTGATATTTATTATCACCCCCAAGAATCATGGATCTTTCATTGATAGTGTCTACACCTACAAGATCATCTCTCATTACTAATATTGTATATCCTAGGTGCATTATTTGGGTTAATGGATTGAAATTAGTTGTAAATTTGATTTTGCTAGATATGCATAATTTTAATATAATCCTAGGTATGAATTGGTTAATTAGTTATTATGTTAGCGTAAGCTGTTTTTTTGTAAAAGAGTATATTATACGATTTCGGGATGTAAACCATTTTATTTTTAAGGAGTAATACAAAAATAATTCCATACATGATTTCGACGTTGCATACTTACCATTTGATGAAAATTAAATTTCAAGCTTATTTGGCTTATACAGGCACAATTAAAAGCTATAATGTTTTGGCGAAAGATATATAGATGGTATGCAAATTTGAGGATATTTTTCTAGGAGATCTTTCGAGACTACTGCTGAATCGAGAGATCAAGTTTGAAATTGAAATAATGCCTAGAATGACATTTATATTAAAAATTCATTATAGAATGGAACCATCAGAACCAAAAGAATTGAAGTAACAATTATAAGAGTTACTCAAGAAAGGTTTTATTTGACCAAGTGTTTCACATGGGATGCTCTAGTGTTGTTTGTTAAGAAGAATGATGGGTCTATACAGCTGTATATAGATTATTGAGAGTTAAATAAGATTATTATTAAAAACAAATACCCATAACATAAAATTGCAATCACCATTTCAATACCAAATGACACGAATAACAAAATATAAACAAAATTGACCCTCAACCATTGAAATACATTTTCACATATACTAATTTTATATAATAACAAAACTAAAATTGGCCATATCCTAATTTTATTATTTGAAGTAACAATTGCAAGAGTTACTCGAGAAAGGTTTTATTTGACTAAGTATTTCACATGGGGTGCTCTAGTGTTGTTTGTTAAGAAGAATAATGGGTCTATACAATTGTGTATAAATTATCGAGAGTTAAATAAGATTACTGTTAAAAACAAATACCCATAACATAAAATTGCAATCACCATTTCAATACCAAATGATATGAATAACAAAATATAAATAAAATTGACCCTTAACTATTGAAATACATTTTCACATATACTAATTTTATATAATAACAAAACTAAAATTGGCCATATCCTAATTTTATTATTCAAATCATTAATTTTTGCATGTCAAGTGTAAATATTAGCTCATACAAATCTAAATTTACAACTAAACAAGCAAAGTCTAATGAACAAAAATGAAACTGATATTGCTAGGATTGGACAGATTTAAACTATTTCAATCTATTTGTAATAAATTATTTCAGCTTATGAAACATAAATAACAATTCAAAGATATGAACATACATAAAAAAACTTATCAGTATATTTTGTCATAATATCATAAAAAATATAACCCAAAAATTTAATCAAAGCAACTATTCACAAACAAAAAAAATAAAAATAAAAAAACACAATAATTTTTATACCTCAAACTATCTCACTAGTGATTCATCGAGATAGATGAAAAAAAGATACTCATAATGAATTATTAGGCTCAATCTCACCCTTACTCAAGTAGAAGAGATCAAAACAGAATCAACTAGATTGAACAGAGGAGAGATATAATTAGGATTTCCTCTTTTTTTTTTTTAAAAATATATATAATAGCTACCACTAGATTGATGGGAAAATGAACTACTATTATTGATTATAATCTTATTTAATTTAAGCCATTGGATGGATTTTTATCTAACAACCCTTGTTTCTATCTTTATTTTTTAAATATAATAATAAAAAAAAGGGACAAACCGTAAAGTCCTTTTCTTCTGCTTCATAACAGTTGTTCTGCACAAGATTCTACTTCAGTATTATTGTCGATTGTGCTGGGCTTGATTCTGATTTTGGGTATTGATCTTCCAAGAATAGACAACCAGTTTGGAAGACTTATTCTTGCCTTCTCAATCTTGCAATTCTACAAGTCCATAAGGTAATTACGAATTCCAAAATCTTGATTCCTTGCTGAATTATACAGCACTGCATTCCCGTACAGCATATATTCTTAAATTCTAGCCCACCGCACCACTGTATTTATAATCACAACAGTTCTCCTTTTATTCTATTTACAACATAGTCCTGATTCTTAATCCTGAAGCTTGGTTATGCTTTTGTGCATGCAAATCACATCTGAATTTTGAAATGATGCACTCTAAATGCTTATTATTTGGACATTCTACCAGCTTAAACTACTGCATTCTCCCTTGTAATTCTGTTTTCAAAATTCTAATAAAGTACTTCTGATTTTGGATTCTCGATTCCTACTGCTTAACTACTAATTACTAATTACATCACTTGAGGTCTCTTCTATATCTAATTACCAAAAGAAAACTCAATTGTCACAACAGAAAGTCAAACTTTTCACCTAAAATATGAGTTATCACCCAAGTTCCTCCCTTTCACTTACTTGAGCAACCATCAATGGACCAAAGCAGAATCTTATCTATGCAAATTTAGAAGGCGATATAACCCATTATAAAGGATGTTCTCCACTATATTTTCAGTCCGATATGTCTAGTTGGAAACATTTTCATCTCATCAAATTCATCAAACTTCGCTCCTTCATTCAATGTCAATCCATACTTATTCAATATCAATCCATACAAGATGTAACAAATGCCAGAATCTTGCTCAACGGGAGACATTTCAATGGCCAATCTTTCATTATGAACATTCACTTCTCAAGTGAAGGTAAGCTTCAAAGTCTGATCAAAATCATTTTTGTCCAACTCCACTTCTCCTATACACTTATTATCGCAAGGTTACATCACACATTCAACCCTTTTGGACAAATAGAGGATATAATCTTAGCCTAACATAAGACTCACTCGTTCTAATTATCATCAAATCAGTGTTCAATTTTGGGTATCCAGTCCGTAGAAATGAAGAGCTTGCAGAAAGTTTGAAAGATATCATTTTAACTTCTGTTAACCATATCGAAGAGCAATTGCTTAAACAACTTCAAGAAGGCCTTGCTTCTATTAAATGGGATACATAAGAAATGTTGCATGCCTTTGAGGAAAACAGGATTCCAAATTTGAGAAAATAAACCAAAAGATCAAGGCTATGTTGCACTCTAAGAATTCTGCATCAGAATCCACCACCAAAGCCCACAGACAGTATATAGAACAGGCAACCAGTTTTCGCTTCGCAAGTTCTTGAGATGGATAGTTGATATTAGAGCAAGAACGGTTTAGAATTGCTTGCACAAAAGACACAGACCTATTATAACAATTACCAATCAAAAACTTAAGATTACTTCTCTTTTCAATCATCACAACTCTAAAATTCTGAAAGCAAAATAAGCAATGGAATAACAGGAAATGTGTTCCACCCAACAACAGCATCACTTGGCTCTAAGATTATATCTGAAGCTATCATATATACCGACAAATGACTTTACAAAGGATCCTCCATAGTAGGCATAGATTATCAGAGCCATTCATATTTGCTGCATAGTAGCAAATATGAAGCTATCACATATACCGACAAATGACTTTACAAAGGATCCTCCATAGTAGGCATGGATTATTAGAGCCATTCATATCTGCTGCAATCTTCATTAACAAATAATTTGTTATAGAATCACTTATAATATGTATATATTTAAGGAATAACCTTATTCCTTGTGAACCTCTCAAAACTTAAACCATAAGACAGGGAGGACAATCAGGATTGTACATAATTAGTAAATCTTCTTTCCTGTAATATGGAAGTTAATATCAGGTATAATGGAGAAGTAAATCCCAGGCACCTCTAAGGGCTAGATCTCGGGATCTCCAACACCCTCCTCAAGTTGGGGAATGGATGTCTTCCGTTTCCAACATGTTTGTAAATTCTTGGAATCATAAAGTGGGTAAACCTTTCGTAAATACATAGGCTAGCTGCTTGCTTGATGGAATGTAGGAAGTATCAATTAGACCATCGTCAAGCTTCTCCTTCATAAAGTGTGGTCTACCTCAACATGTTTTGCCTAACCATGTACAGGATCATGTGCAATGTTTTATAGCGGATTTATTATCACAGGAAAGTTTTGTTGCCAGGATGTGCCTTCCATTTGGTTCATGCATGAATTTACTCATTGAACTTACAGCATATGCTACATCCGATCTAGTATGTAAAAGATAAACCAACCTCCCTACAAGTTTTTGATATCTTCCACTATCGATTGCACAATCATCAGCCTTCTCTCCCAACCCAAGGTTCTAGTCAATCGAGGTCCTTATTGGTTTGTTGTCTATTGTTTCTTAAAAAGATCTAATATATACTTTTTGTTGTGACACAAAGATGCCTCACAATAATCCACCTCAATGCCTAACAAGTAATTTAATTGACCGAGATTCTTTATTTCAAAATAGTGAAGCTTCTTCGAATAAATTCTATCTTAATGGAATAATTCCCCATCACAGTAATATCATCAGCATACAGAAGTAAAACAGCAACTTTACATGTAGTTGAATGCTTAATGAACAGTGTGTGATCTCCTTGACATTTTTTATATTTCCAAACCAAGCTCTAGGGAATTTCTTCAAGCCATATAAGGCCTTTTTTTAACCTGCAATCTTTGTTATTGTCAAAATTTTCGTTAAACCAAAAATTGTAGCTTCACGTATACTTCTTCTTGATCACCGAGTAGGAAAATATTCATAACATTAAATTGTTGCAAACACCATCCAAGGGTGCTGCAAGGGATAGTAAAACTTCAATGGTGTTCATTTTTGCAATGGGTGCAAAAGTTAGTTTCAGTCTGTCCTTTTGCTATCAGCCTTACTTTATACCTTTCTAAAGAATTCATTAGGCTTATATTTTTATATTTTATTCCTCTTAGTGGCCTTCCATCTGACCTAATTTTGATCCCCTAGTGCCTCTTGTATGAGCTAATACACAGCAACATAGTGAGATATTAGATGTTTGGTACATGGATCCCCTCATGAATAAATTTATTTCAATGTCATAAGAGGTAGGAAAATTGATTTATATGTCATTATGTTCATAAACCTTAGGTTAAGTTGTTGACTTATTTTTTCTTGAATATAAATGTAGTGGCCTTCCATGAATGAGCACCAGCAACCATGGATCCCTCTTTATATTGATTATATGTCATTATGTTCAGCAAACCAAGGATTAGGTTCAAGGGTGTCAGGGTTTTCTGATTGTAGAGTTTGGTTTGAATTGTTAGTTTATGGAGTTTGGCTTGGGAAATTGGCTAGTAGGTTCTTCTATCTCATCCTAATCATGCTAGGCCCTAAAAATAAGGATTTTAACCATGGAAGAATAGCTCATTTACATGAAAGTAACATCCATTGAGATAGAATTTCCGTATTGTAGGGTGATAGCATCTATATACCGCTTCCCGAAATTTGAGTAGCCAACAACGACACATTTCAGTGCCTGTGGGTGAAGCTTCCCTTATTGTGCAAGTGGATATGAACAAAGGAGGTATAGCCAAATACTTTTGGTGGTACTTTGTATGACATGTGTAGCTTCAGATGGAATATGAAGAGTACTAATGTAGGATTGTGATTTCCTAGCATCCGAGAAGGCATTCTATTTATGAGACAAGCTATAAAAATTGCTTCTCCAAGAAAGTGTCATGAAACTCTATCTTGAAATATAAATGGCTTTGTGACATTAAGATTCCATTATTTAAAAGCAAGGACCAGACTCCATTCCTGTACCGCTTCCATTCAAATAGAAGATTTCCATTACACTGAGTCAACTTAATGATGCCCGTTTAGTCAAATAGACAAGATCCATTCATCATAAAAATGGTCAAGGATCTCATAACCCGGAGTTGGCAATGGGTAACCCCGTGACAATTGCCTATGATCGGTTCACAAACAAGAGGGTGTCAGAATTTATGTGTGATCCAGACCCTACCAAGGCTGAGATTTGAATTCGGTAGATCGAAAAAATTTTCATTGTGATTCGATACCCGAATGAGGACAAAGTTATGTTTGCTTCCTATAAGTTAGAAGGAAAGATGGATCATTGGTGATCAACAAAGAAATGAACTATAGACAAGTTGGAAAATGAAGAAATTTATTGGGATATATTCATGAAAGTCTTTATGGACAAGAATTTCCCGACGAGTATGAGAGAACAAAAGGAAGATGAATTTGCCTGTCTGCAGTAAGGGAATCGAAAGGTGGAGGAATATGATGCCTAATTTACCGAACTGTCTTGTTATACCTTTCATATGGTCTATGATGATTTAATAAAAGCAAGAAAATTTCTATAAGGGTTGAATAATGCAACCCAAAAGCAGCTAGTGACATTAAAATTGAGGACCTACGGAGATATATTAGATCGTGCTCTTCTATTTGGACGAGAGTTGAAAGAAAGAAATTATTTGAGAAGAAGTTAGTCGTGGAAGTTAGAATTTGGGATCTAGAGGATCCCATAATAGATCAAAACCAATGGACAAAGGGAAGAAAAGAGTTGAACTTCAAGGGCCGTTGGGCCTCAACAGTCAATTCTCGTGTTCCAACATTGCAAAAAGTCTCATAGAAGAAGCCCATGCTATAAAGTATTGGGATCATGTTTAAATTGTGGCCAACCCGGCCATATGATCAAGGACTGCCTTTATTACTCAAGGCAAACGGCGAGGAAGCCAAGTACTTCATGAAGAGCGTTTGCAATGACAACCCAGGATGCAGATGTGTCACCCACGGTTGTTAAAGATAAATTTACCATTTTTGAAATTTCAGTTCATATGCTTTTAGATTTGGGGTCAACACATTCAGTCATATCACCTAGGTGCATTGCTTGGGTTAATGGATTAAAGTTAATTGTAGATTTGATTTTGTTAAATATGAATGATTTTGATATAATTTTAGGCATGGATTGGTTAATTAGTTATCATATTAGCGTAGATTGTATTACGTTCCACAAATTCGGATTATCTTACGAATTAGAAATGCAAATCGGATCTTCGTGCTAAGTTGATCTGATGTCGATTTGGTCTATGTAGCATCGAATCTGAATCCTGCACAATACAATTGAAAACAAGAGGTCGACGTAGGAATTACTCTCACCGTATATCCTCCGACGATCAAATTAAAAATATTTTCAAACAAATAGAAAGATGCATGGAAAATGCATGTAGCGGTGGATCAAGTGTTTGGATGCGCCTAATTGAGTGGCGGTTAAGAGATCCGCCCGCAGAGGGGCGACTTAGAGGCTCAAATATGCTAATGAGTGAGCATTATTATAAATTGTACGACCGTTTAAGTATTGCATGGAGTGCTCTAGAAAGATAGTCGGGTATTTGAGTGGAATATCTCCCAGAGGGAGAACCTTTCTTTGATGAAATCCTAGAGGGATTAGGTGGAAAGTTTTCTGAAAGAATTGGTAGTCAGAGTCTCTATCTCTTCCCTGTCCTCCTCCTCCTCTCTTTTCTTGATTCTCCTCTCCGGCCCCCCTTCCCGCAAGTATGAAAGGTTATTTATATATGTGATGGGCGGTTGGATTATTCTTCTCCAATGACAACCACCCACGAATAGAATAAGATGGCTATTTTGACCAGTTAGTTGTGGTAAGTTTCTTTAATGTGTGGAAAGTAGGTGTTTGCGCACAGTGGTTATTTTGTGCATGGCAGTTATGGTGAGTTGTATGGTACATTGGCTCACTTTTTAGGTGGGAATTGTTGAGCCGTTGCACCGAATCAGTAAGGGCCTGCTGAGTGTGGCTTGTTTGGGTGTTTCCTTACTTCCAATTAGACTGAATTTTATTGTACTTTTATTTCATTCGTGGACCTTCTTCTTGAGTTAGTTTATCATATCCATTAGATTGTTTTCATAAGAGGGTGTGTTTTGCAATTCTGAGATTTGAACTATTTTATTTTTAAAGATTAATGTAAAAAATAATCCTCATACATGATTTCAACATTGCTTGTTTGCCATTTAATGAAGAGTAGGTGTCAAACTTATTTGACTTATGCAAGCACAATTGAAAATTTACAAGTAATTCCGACCAATGTCAATAACAATCAAAAAGCAAGATATATCGGAAACTTATTTGTCAAAAAAAACTCAACAATATACAAAATATGAAAAGTAATAATCTACCCTGGATAATCAATAAATGATATCAATAATAAAATAAATGTAACGTATGATTTTAAATTATAATTTTAATTACGATTAATTAAATTAAGATAATAAAATTATTAAGGTCAAATTAATATTTTGGTTAAAGTCAATGCTCTTATTGGATAACATTAGACTAAGTGATTCTTGACCAACACATAATACAATCACATGCATGTTTTAGGTAGAAATGACATACTTGAAAGACGTCTAACTGGCGTTCATGTATATTTTAGGTAGATTGGTAAAGTTAGATGGGTATACAAAGGACGTATCTACGTCTTCGTAGTAGAATATACGCACCTGACAGACATTGATGTCATATGTTTCTCTCTTAATACCTGATGTGTGCCTGATTGGCGCACATGCACCAATTTTCTATATAAGATTCCCTGATTAATTTTTAGTTATCTTTGTCCAATTTGGGAGAGAATAGAGAGGAAAAAAAAGAAGGAAATAGAGAATGTTAGAAAATGAGAATCCAAGTAAATTTAAAAAGGATTTTGGTGATTTTAAGTATAAGAGAAGTGTGTCCAAATATTCTCTCTTATTACCATTTTTTTCTAATCTCTATCAATATTTATTATCTCAAATATTTATAAATACTTTAATTTCATATATAAAATATTTAAACCTTACATGTATGTACTCTCATTCCTATTTTATATAATTTTTATAAAATTTATACTCTTATTTCATATATATTGTATTTTTAAATTAATTTTTTATACCAATGCTCAGTATATTCTAAAAGTATATTTTAATACTCTTATATATTTTTAATTTTCATATATACATTCCTACATATTTTAAATCTTTAAGTATATATTTTCCATGCCTTAAATTTACATTTAATTACTCCTACATACTTTATAATTAAAATAAGATGATAAAATTACACTATTTATACTATTTTTCTATAATTTATGTAATAGACAGCTTCTACGTGTTTAAATATTTTATAATATAACTTTTACATATTTTAAAATTGATATTCAAGTTTCTAAAAGAATTATAATACACTGCATGCTAAGTATTTGAATAATTAGGAAGAAAACTCTATAAAAGTTGAAAGATTAGGATATTTTTTTAGTATGAAAAAAATACAAAGAATATATTTATATTTGTATATAATTTTTCATTTAATTATACACAGATAATTGTAGAAAATTGATAAATATATATTATAACATGTTCTAATGTATTATATTAATAATCGATATTCAAACCTAACATACATAGGTTGAAAGTGGCATTCAGCCTCGTTTATAGAGTTATATCTATGACGACTTATATATTGATAATGAATAATAGTATATGACTTTTAGTTATATAAAAGTATACATAACTCAAGTTTTGATAATTACTTCATTGTCAATGAGGCTTTAATTAATCCTTAATCCGAAAGTTTTAGATATGATTTGAGTATATTTCATATGTTTGTACAGTTCAATATGTTTGATATTGAATTACAGATTTAAGCATGAATATAAAATTATACAATTTGTTCAAATGACCTTTAGTAGAAAGTTGTATGATAAGTTTATGAAGAAATATTATTGGTTTTATGGATATTTGACTATATTTTATTTCAATATGTTTTTATATGCATATATTTATTTGTGAGAATTTTATATTTTATTGAATAATTGACTCATTTTTATTTTTATTTTGCTAGCATTCTTCATATTAACAAGCTTAGATTACTTGTAGGAGTTTGGATCAAGAATTTCGACAGCTAAGGAGAGTTACATTTGAAATGCTAAAGTAGTTTATTTATTATTACTTAACAAGAACAATAAATTATATTGTTAATTTTAGATATTGATATTTTCTTATTGTAATTTAGTTATTGACGATATATTATATTGGTGTCTGAGTTAATTTTGGCTTTCTTTTTTGCTATTATAATTAAGTTATTAGGCAACTTTCATTTTGAACATGTTCCCTTAAATTTATTATTGTGAACCAACTGCCTTTGTACAACAAAGTCCTTCACCTACTAGTTGTAAAACATAAGCCCAGCAAATTTAATTAAAAATTTTAATTAAATTATTTATAAATTATTTATGCATATAAAAATATTACTGAAAATATTCATAATGTTATAACCCATCCCTCTTAGAGGAATTTTCGTTCTTGAAAACTAACTTTAACTCTTAAAAAGTTGGGGCTACTTTTTTCTCATATCGGCCTCCATTTCCTAAGTCACATCTCTTTCATTTTGATGATTCTATACAACCTTTACTGGTGGTATCACCTCAAAATGTAGGATATCGTCTCGTTGATCAGAAATCCTTATCGACTCCATAGTCTCTAGGACAAGTTCTCTTGAATATATAGTTTGTCGTGCTTAATAATGTGAGACTGATCATGTACATACTTTCTCAATATAGATGCGTGAAATATATTGTGTAGTCTTGTTAAAGATGGTGGTAATACTAGTTGGTAGATCATTTCGTCGACCCACTCCAGTATTTCAAATGGTCCGATGAATTTGGGATACAGCTTGCCCTATTTCCCAAATCGAATAAAACCTTTCATAGGTGATATCTTGAGAAAAACTGCATCGCCAACCTCGAAACTTAGATCACGACGCCTTCTATCTGCATAACTTTTCTATCAACTTTGAACTACCCGTATCCATTCTCGTATCAGTTGGATTTTTTCCAATGTCTCCTATACAAGGTCGGGACCCAAAATTTGATAATCTCCAACCTCCTTCCTACTCAAGATGATCGGCATTTCCTTTTGTAGAGAATCTCTAATGGTGTCATCCCAATGTTAGCCTGAAAACCAGGTGACAAAGATGTGTCTCAACGCCTAACTCTAGAATCGAGCTCCCGAGCATGACTTCGAGTGTTTGGATAGTCCTATCTATTTGGCCTTCAGTCTTAGAATGAAACACAGTACTAAATTTTGGTCTCATCCCCAATTCTAGGAAATGTGCGAATATAGATGATATGTAACAAACCTAAAATGCTTTTTATTGAAATATAATGTTAGGTTAGAAAAACTATAGTCCAACTCAAAAAAAGAACCAAAGGGTGCTATTTAATGAGAAGATGAAGTGAGTGAGGGAGATGAAGATGTCAACACCAAAAAAGTGGTTGGCCCACTTTGCCCCATAAAAGGAGAAGCAACACCACTTAGTCGGTCGTATAATGAAAAAATTTATAGTAGAATATTAAATTATAATTTTAATTTTAATTTGTGTTAAAATTTTAAAATAGGCTTTAATTTCATTTTTAAGGTGGATTTTGCTTATGACAGAATAAGAATAAGAAAAAGATAACGAGTTTTGAGTACTTTAATAAGTACTCACTTTGATAGATTTCGTATTAAATTATCATAAACTTATAATATGAATAATACTTATCAAATGTTATCCTCAAATATAAACAAGTAAAATAATATTACGCCTATAATTTTAAGACTTTGTATTAAATTAACAGTCAAATAAATATCAGATCTTATTTATCTGACTAGATTATGTTCTAACATTTATTAAACATAATCCTTTCGGGCTATCATGAGTAGTACCAAATAATATATAAGGAATTATAATAATTTTATAAATTTGTAAAGTAATATTGTTTATAATAATTAAAATTTAAGCAAAATTAAAAGAAAATGACTAAAAAGTTAAATTAAATTCTCATTATACATGGTAAATATCAATTATAATGTGGCATAGTTATTTATAACCTTATAAAATGAAATACATATCATTGTGAATTTTTAAAAGATTGGTATAAAGGCAAGTAAATTATGCTAAATGTTATCATTTTGATGTTTTACAAGTTCTAAATATTTAGTTAAAATCTAAAAATTTTAAATAAAAATAGATGAATTTAAATATATATTCTAATATTTTAAAAAAAATTTCGGTAAATAATATTAAAAAATTTTAACTAAAGTTTTTAATTAAATATGTCACATTGTCACCCACTGTGACAACTTTTCTTAAAAGAAAAAAAATTCTTGTATGCATTACAATATATAGGTTTGAATAATTCAACCAAAATAATATAATATTAACCAATCAAATCAATTTGTCATATACGGTCTAAAATAAGGTTAACCTAGCATGGTTAAATACAAGACCCTCAAATTGTAAGCTCGTAAAAAAATATCAAATAATTCAATTGCTTGGTTTGGAACAAAAGTAAATTAGGAATTTGTCCAAACACACAACATACCAAGATCCAAAAATGGTTAGGAATATTGAAAGTCGAGGTCATTAATGGCCCAACAGAAGATTGAATATGGCATTAATTTTCTAGCAAATAGTGACATAAATCAATGATAATTGGTCTTATTAAATAAAAAATAATAGCCAATAAATATGATGTGTTCCTAAATTCGGGTTATTATACAAATTAGAAAGCTACTTGATCTTTCATAGCAGGTCGAATTGAAACGGGTCCGATTTCTGTCTCCGATAATTTGAATCATGTGCAATACAATTCAAAATAAGTTATTAGAAAATTAGCAAGACTCACTCTCCGATATATCTTTTAACGCTTAAATTAAAAATTTTTACTAGAAAAGAAAGATGGAGGATGCAATGCGCGATGGTGTACGGGTTAGGGGATTGAGAATGATATCGGAGGACCTGGTTTCAATAGTTGCACTCGATGGGTAATAACTTGTGAGTGATGACGGAGAACTTGGTTCCGATGGTTGTGGTCGACGGAAAGTAGCTTTCAGATAGAAAGAAAGAGTTTGCTCTAAAAATTGGCTACTTCAAGAGTTCTCTCTTGGGCAAGTGACGGCTAGGATCCTCATGACGTTTTACCGGTAGGGATGAAGAGATATTTATAAGGTAGGCCTTGATTCTACGTATTTTGGGCCCTAGGGCTAGTAAGAACTATCTTGTGAGGATTCGCTAAGTTGTCTGTACGATAGTGGAAGCCATCAATAGTAGTTGTCATTTATGGGCGATTGTGCGACCGTGTGTGGTCCTCCTAATACATTCACTAGACTATCTAGGCGGTAATAGCGGCCGGCAATGACAATTGTCATTTTGGGGCACTCAGACAATTGTGGATCACTTTCTCACCACATCTGCCAGGCTACCTATATTGCCACGGTAGGCGCTTCCTGCATACGTGCTCTACTATGATTGAGTTGTGGGGTGCTGAGGTAGAAAGCTTCATGCACTGTGATTGCCTGGTTCACAGGAGTTGTCTACTGAGCTTGCTTGTTACCTTTATTTATCTGCCCATCACGAGTTGAGTTGGGGTTGGGCCAGCAATAGTGTCCTTTGGGATTTATGTCGCACAAGACCCCGCTAGACTTTTGCCCCAAGGGCATGCCGATGGATGAGCTTTTCTCTGGGCCGGCCCATAAGATTATAGGACCCATCAAAATAATAACCATAAAATGCTACATTGTTACGAAATTTAGATAATGGTTGAATATTAATCAATGTAATGTTTCGGTTAAACACCATACTAATTCTAAAAAAAATACATTAATTTGTATTAAAATTATAAATATATCCTCGAAATAGAGACCAACAATGCGAAAAGTAAGTACAAACTTATTGTCCAAATGTACTACCATTCAATCAATATTGCAGAGCTAAGTCCTCCACTTCGATCAATATCTCTTTTTAAAATTCATCCCCAATTTCTTTCGATTTTTTATTCTTATAAAAAAAATTTTGACTTAAATATTAAAGAATATATTGATAAATGAATTCTAAATCATTTCAATTATTATTAATTATTATAATATTAAAATTTAAATTATAAAATTTGAGAACCTATTTTAATATAATTAGATAATAATTCAGATATGATGCACAGGTCATAATTTAATTATATGTTTTCTTCAACCCATTAAAATGTTTCTTTTCAATCTGCATCAGACCATTTATTACTTCTTTGCCAATAACTTTTAATTTTTATTTAAATGATTTATTTATTTGATTAATTTGACTTTTATTTAACGGTAGAATGATTGAAAAACCGAAAACGCCCCTAATTTTTTAACTTGTAAATAGAAATATTCAAATTTACCTAATTGCCCTTAGTTTAGAGTGTGGACAATTGCTTAGACCACCCGTAAGACACGTCTCTTGCGGCGTTAGATCATAGACACCCACAAGCAATAGAGCCGTACAGTCGTGTTTTTCTCGAATTTTCTAAACATTATATTTATTATTTTAAAATAAATTAAAATTAAAATTATATTTTAATGTTTTATATCATAAAATAAATAAAATTATTTAAAAAATAAATTAAATTAATATTTAAAATTATTATGACAAAACTCGAATTTCCCAGCGGCTTTTTCCAACTCCCGTCTCCCCTTCACCTCGCTCCGTACCTATAAAAGCAAAGGTGGCAAAGCTTCGGATATTCTAAAACTTCACAGAAAAAGGCGGCGATGGCCGGCACTGGCGCCGTAGACGGCGTTCTTTTCTGGGGAGTGCACGAAGGGTGCATCTCCGGCAACCACACCGAGGTGAAACGCCGCCCCTACCACCGCAACTGCGGCTGCGCTCTCCATAAATCCCGGGCCGGACGCTGTCCACATCAGTTTCATAACAACGTGGTGTCTTATCCGATCACCCGGTCTAGGAGCGAAGGTTGCCTGGCGTCCACTGTCTTGGCCGCTTCCTCCGCCGGCTCCTCCCCTTCCTCCTCCACTGCAGCGCCTCCTGCGGCAGCGTCGGATGCTGTTATCCAACTGTTCATAGATTTTTTTAAAGAGTAATGGTGCTTGTCTCCTTGTCTAGAATTTACCTGCTATTAAAAAATATATAAAATTGAATTCTATAAATAAAAAATAATATGCAAATAAATTATAATGAAATATTTATCATAACAGTGGTTGTTAATGATTTGTCTCCCATTGTTCTTCGTTTGTTTTTGCATGAAATTTAGGCTGATTAGTTACCAGTAAATAAATAAATTTAGGCTTTTTTTTTTTTGGTTTGGTAAGTGAAATTTTAGGCTGTCAAAATATGAATTTGGGCTCATAGATGTTTTAAGAGATATGTACTTGGTACATATTTAATATCCACTACTGAATTTTTATTCAAAGTGATGGGTTTTGTAACCCGTGAGTTAGCTCAAAATCAGACCTATAATCAAATAGTGCCCCAAAAGTTGCACTCTAGAAGAAATTTTTCAAGACCCAAGGCCCAAACTGTGACCCAAATTTACTCAATGAGATGTGGGCCTTTGAAGTCGCTTGCCGAGCGTAGCCCAATAGCATGCGTCCTAGCAGCTCCAACCCAACATAACATTTTCTCAATTTGAGATCCGAAAGGCAACGTGGCTGGATCAAGCGGGTCAACTCGGGGCCGCCCAGTAAAGAACGAGCAACTAGAGCTTTGAGGGCCCTGACTCAGCCCCCGACCCTCCAACTCCACGGCCGACAGCCGTTACAGTTCAGCGCATGTGAGCAAGTCACACTTGCCATAATTGGTCAGCTAACTTAATAAATATACTAGAATATTGTCCCATGATTGTGTATCATCGCCATGATGGCAATTATTATTCAATAAATCTTTTTAAATGAAAATTGCCATGCGGTGCCCTCCACGACAGTTGTCCTCGCAGCCTAGCTGATACCAACAGGGCATCTACCTGTGCAGTGGTTGCCCGAGATGTCACGCGTAATCCTCCAGTGTCCCTAATAAAAGGCCATGATTACCATTCTAATTCATTGGCACGACCAAAGAGACACGAGGAGAGTAAACATCGACTGTGAAGCTCAAGAAGGCTATACCGGCCCCAAGCTATAAATTCCTCTTCTCTCCTGTGAGGAGGGGGCTCCAGAGAATTCAGAGGGAAAGAATTCAAACTGACAAGTATCTCTAAAGTATTGATCTTCTTTCTCACAAACCACTCGGCCTATGAATGCATCACCTCTCAAAGCCGCTTCTCAGTCGAGCACACTGTCGGAGCCCAGTCATCCATCTCAAAATCGTTCCTCAGCCAAGTGCACCGTTGGAGCTCAATTTTCATCTCAAAGTCGCTCATCAATCAAGTGTATCGTCAGAATTCAGTCCTCTATCTCAAAATCGCTTCTCAGTCGAGCGCATTGTCGAAACTCAAATTTTTATCTCTAAATTACTCCTCAATCGAGTGTACTGCCAGAACTAATCCTCCATCTCAAAACTGTTTCCTACCCGATCACTTCACCAGAGCTCAATCTTCCGTCTCAAAGCGGCTCCTCAACCGAGCACACTTACTAAAGCTCAATCCTCTACCTTAAAACTGCTTCCCAATCGAGCGTACTTATTAGAACTCAATCCTCGCCTTAAAGCTGCTCCTCAACCAAGCACATTCATCAAAACTTAATCTTTCGCCTCAAAGTTGCTACCTAACTGAGAGCACTCACCGAAGTTCAATCCTCCGCTAACACTCAATTGCCTACTACATATATCCACATATTATTATTTCTTCTTATCTTTCTATCTGTTTGTAAAAGATTTCTAATTTGAATATTGGAAAATATATCGAAGAATGAGTCTTGTTATTCTTTAACCTTTTATTCATTAATTGTATTGTGCAAAATTCAAATTCAAAATAATAAAGATCAGATCCATTTCAACTTAATCCCAGGGAAGATCAAGTAGCACTTTAACTCGTTTGATAATCCGAATCCAATGACGTATCATTTATGCCGTTCTGTGAAAACAATAAAAAGTCTAACAACCACTCCTACAAGAATAAATATGGCTAATGTCGGAGCACGAGTTAGCACACCTGCCATAGACGTCATCTTCCTTGGCTACGACCCCTTTACAAGTAGTCATGAGGACGAACGACTAGCCCTTAAGGTGTAAACACTCGGCACCCAGAGATGCATTGTGTCCCAAGCGGCCCCAGACCATTTGTACCCGTCCAAAGGTGCAGCATTGGGGGCTCCGCCCTCTAACTCCCAAACCTCAACATCCAGGAGGAGAGATTGAAAATAAGCATAGCCTTCTCAGAAGATCCATTGACCTGACGACCTTAGGGTCTGAGCGACAGGGCCTAGTTGCGGCCGGAAGGCCATTAGAGTATTGGATGTGGAATGAAAGCCCAGAGCGGCGTAATCTACACAGTTCCCATGACAAGAAGGGGCCCTCTATCTAGGAAGAAGCTTCATGCAACACTAGTAGGCACTTTGTTGACCTAGAAGGTCCTCAACCCCTTGCATACGATATTTCACGCCAGAAGACGCTGCAAGCATGCCAGGCGAGGTCCCCCCTGAGTACCTGCAAGTCGCATGTCGGCATTAAAAGCATGACATCCAAAATCATGCAGTCGATTTAGCGTGATGGACCTGATCTTTCAAAGTGTAGAGGCTGCAGGCATGAGCCATCAAACTGGGACAATTAGTACCCCTCTTAGTGGGGACCATTCATAGCCTCGAAGATCCTTCATGATGGGGCATACGAGCTATGACCCCAAATCAAAAGGCTAGCCCCATGGGCCTAGAGAGCCCTCTTGTGAGATCCCAAACTTGAAATATAATAATTTAAAAGTAATTAAAATAATAATAATCAAGATGTGACTAAACATGCACGGAACAATAAGTTACGGAAGTAAAAGTGTGAAAAACTGGTTGCTGCATACTGATTTGCCACACAGCAGTTGGGCGCCTGCTGCGCGCTCAAGCGAGGCAGCAGGCACTAAAATCCAGTAAGGGTCTACTCACCAGGAGCCTACTGCACTAGAGCGAGGCTCAGCAGTGATCTTGCGCTCGCCATGTGCCTATCGCGCACTCGAGTACAGGCGCGATTTTTAGCCATTGACCCTCATTTCATTTATAAAAGGGGAGTTGGGGGAGGGTTTGGGAAAGCACGGGCGACCAGCAGCGAAGAAGGGAGAGG
This sequence comes from Nepenthes gracilis, assembly GCA_033239525.1. Taxonomy (NCBI): domain Eukaryota; kingdom Viridiplantae; phylum Streptophyta; class Magnoliopsida; order Caryophyllales; family Nepenthaceae; genus Nepenthes; species Nepenthes gracilis. The sequence goes on along the minus strand of BSYO01000038.1, from coordinate 11,080,851 downwards.
AAGAAAAGGGAAGAGAGAGAAAAAATTAGCCGTTTCACTCTAATCCAAGTAAAAATAACGGTAGAGCAGGCCAAGACAAGTGTTCCCCAGACGCTATTTTTTGTTTTTACTGCTTTTCTGTATCTCTGAATATGTATTTATGCTCTAAATTGCCGTTTCTCCACGTTTTATGTAAATAAAGTATGATTCTGTAAATTAATCGGATAAATTTCTTATTTACCTGTATGTATCGCATTATATGGCCTTGATTTCATGATTGCGTATGTGTTTGGTGCCCGATTATAGTCCGACAACTCCGTGTGAAGCCCTAGGTCAAAATTTAGGGATTCACTGCTTTAGTTCCCTAGATTTTTGAGTTGTAATTGTGATTCTGTAATATGTTAAGGCCCATGAGGTGAATTTAGTCTAAAAAGTCTGATAGGAATGTAGTGTTAAATTTTTGGGATGTTTTGAAACTATCTAAAGGATAACCGATTAAGATTTAATATGAAAAGTCTCATAGGAATATACTGTTAATCTTCTAAGATGTTCTAAAACTATCGAAAGATTAACTGATTAAGATTTAATTGGCCAATTGAAATACGATAAGCTAAGAGTTAAAGAATAAGAAGGAATGTATGAATCCTAATATGGAAATGCTAATTGGAGATTTGATAAAATTTATCTAACAAATTGCACTTGAAAAATTAATCTGAAACTGTATCGTTAGGTCATAGAGAAGCCTTGAAACTGACTGAAGGTAAAATCATATGAATTAAAATGATTTTCGAGGTACAAAGAGTTTAGACTAAAGAAATAAAGATAAGAATATCCTCAATTAAGTTAATCAATAGGATTTCTAGCATAACAAGTCAATAACCTCACCCTTAGGTTACTGTATAGAAACACTGAATAATACCGAAGAATTATCCTATCATCGAGATATAAAGTATGGAGGGTATGTAAAGAATAAAAGTGAATAGAAACCATTCTGCCATCGAAATATAAAATATTGATGGTATGTTAAGATTAAATTAAATAAAAAGAACCATCCTACCATCGGGATGTAAAGTATGTAGGGTATATAAAGGAATAAACTGAATAAGAAACCATCCTACCCTCGAGATATAAAGTATGGAAGATGTGTAAAGATTAAAAATGAACAGAGATTCATTCTGTCCTCGGGATGTAAAGTATGGAGGGTATATTAATATTAAAGTAAATAAAAAGAACCATCCTATCCTCCGAATGTAAAGTATGGAGGGTATGGAGGGTGTGTAAAGATTAAAAGTGAACAGAAATTCATCCTACCATCGGGATGTAAAGTATAGAGGATATGTCAAGATTAAAATAAATAAAAAGAACCATCCTACTCTCGGGGTATAAAGTATGGAGGGTATGTGAAGGATTAGACCGAATAAGAACCATCTTACCCTCGAGATGTAAAGTATAGAAGATAATAGATTTAAAAGATAACTTAATACTGTAAAATATGAACTTTGAACCGAATTCTGAATAAAGAACTAAGGATCTGCAGTCATGGTTTCTCTAGTATCCTGCATCGTAATTGGTTTTCTTATACTCTGTATCGTATTTATGCATCTGTTTCTCTTGCCTGCATGCATGATTCACCTGCATCCCTTTTAAATTATCTTCTAAAAGTACGTATATATTCTGTAAATATATATATTGTATGTTTTCACTACTTTGGGTATATCTGTTGAGCTGTTAAGCTCATTCCTTACTTTCTGTTCTCTCTTCCAGATAAGTGAAGATTTGAAAAGGATCGAAGTCAGAATTAACTAGAAGAAGGAAAGACTCGTAAGTTTTAAAGACCTTGGAGGACTTCGATGGATCAAAGGATTTTGGATTCTTTAGCTAGTATTTTGAAACGAAAAATGTATATTATGATAATGTGAAAAATGTTATATCAAGATGTATGTTCTGTTCTTGCTTTCGCAGGTTGACTTATGGATTTAGTTGCTTCCGCGTTATTTTGATGCTTTGAATATGTATAGGTCCTAGATGACATTTCCTTATAAGTTTGAAATGTTTGGATAAAATGTATTGTGTTGAAGTCATGGATAATATGACAGTTTGTGATCTTGTGAATGCATGTTACAGAAAAAGTAAGGTATTTGATTAGTTGTGTGATTGTACAGGTTATTATATACACGTTGTAAATTCGGATTTGGTCTAGATGCAGAAGAAACTCTACCCAAATCTCTGTAGGATTTAAATGATTTAAGTTTCTATATCTATTTGACAGAGGGTCCTATAAAAATTAGGATTCGTTCCATCACACCTCTACCCCAAGAGGTGCCACGAGCAATTTCTCACTAAACACAGGTAAGTCAAATGCATCCATGTGGAGTGCTTAAACGTCATTCTTTGCTTGTTCTATTTATTTTTCCAATCATTCGATTGCTTGTGTGCCTGTATCAAATTTCAAGACCTAAACTACCCCTAAGTCGAGTAAACCTTCTTTCACATGCTATCCAACCAGCTACGACTTGGTTTAAAACTTTGATCCTGTTAACCGAGCAGCTTAGAGACGGTCGAATTTGAAACCTTGGTCCCATTCATTGAGCGGCCCAAATGAGGTTTAATATTACTGCCTCGGGGGCTCGTAGACCAAGAGTCAAACCTCCCCAAAAAAAAGCCATAAAACCTTAGGGGGCTTTTCAGCATGCGCGCGACAAAACTCCCTCTTGTAGGGATGAGTACCATCAATGCTGCAGTCATGAAACCCAGCTGACCCTTGTGAGGCTTACTAAAACCTATGCCATTACATCCTTCCATGGAAAAGAGCACAAATGAACGTACACGTCCGGTCAAGCCCGGCAACGATGACAGCAATGCCCAACTGATGAGAAATTTTTCAGTACCACGACCTCCTCATAACAGCGAGTACAAGTGGACAAATATGTCCAGTCAAGCCCGACAACAATAACAATAACGTTTAGTCAACAAAGACAAATCAATGCGCAATCAAAGACATCAACAACAATAATTAAAGCAATCTAATTTATTCATTAATGACTTAAAATATACAGTAAGGGCACCTAAGTTCTTCTAAAAAGTACAAAAAACTGCATAAACTCGTGGCTCGACCAAGTCACTATCGTATGGTCAAGGGCCCTCGGTAAGCGTGGCATAATCCCCCCTCCTATCTCTGGAAAGTCCACCAGGTCAACATATGCAGAGCTTCAGTGTTCCTCAGATCAATGAAGCCGACAGGGAAACCCGATATCGCCTAAGACACAATCCGCCAACTAAAGTGAATGCCTTCCTGGAACCTTTCATCCATGGCGTGGTTGACTTCATTAAGTCGAAGTCGAGACCTCAACTCTCCTTCAAGTTGGGCATAATCTCTCCAAAGGTCAGACAGTTGCTGCTGCATCTCTTGGAGCCCATCCTCAAGTAATGCGATCCAATCTAGAACCCAAGCATTTGCCTCTGAGAGCTCTTGAGATCTCGCCTCTGACTCAGACTGCGTCCGATTGACATAGACGGCCCACTCTTCACTCTGTAGAGTCTCAGCGATAGCAACATTCATTTGGCGCTCCGCATCCTTCAGTATAATGGGATCTACGTGCACCTAGGATAGCCACTGAATTTCAAAATCCCTCCAATACAGCATCCTCTCCACCACTCGAAAAGCCTCCTAAACCTACCAAACAACAAGTGATAGTCCATTAGAAATGGCAGCAAGAAGGTCCCTCCAAGGAATGCAAAGTGTTTCCTACATCTACAGCTAGAATGGTTAACTATTCCGAGGTAGGAAGCCCCCTAGCGAGTGTGGTGAAGACTTCCCTTTTATCTTCAGGAGATCAATTAAGTCAAATTAGCATCGAGCTTTGATGTCCCTCAAATCAAAGGCACCAACAGAAAAGCCCAGATCGGCAAACTTCCTCCGGGCAGAGCCGAGTCCTTAGCCCTCTGCCTCTTCAAGCACAATTGCTTTGAAAGTCAGCTACTCGCAGCTCGGTATCCCAAAGTACGCTCTCACAGCAAGGCGATCTGATCCAGAACTTGAGATCTTTTTTCTGTGAACTCTTGGATCTCACCTAAGACTCAATCAGTTCATGGTTGATGCCAGCAGCCTGCTTGTGACCCTAGAGCCTCAAAGACGGCAACGCTTGCTCAGCTCTCCATTTCTCTCGCTACTCACTACCAAAGCACATCCTCGCAGCAAGATGATTTGATCCAAAGCCCGAGATTTTTTCTCTGTAAGCTCTTAGATCTCGCCTAAAACTCAAATGGCTCACAGTCGAAGTCAGTGGCTCGATCTTCACTTTACGGAACCTTAGCTTCTGGAAATAGGTCAACTAGGAAGAACCAACTTGCAAACGTCACCCTTCCAGCGCCACAGCTCCACCTCTCTTCCAGCAAACGCAGGAGGATTTGCAGCGAGGCCTCAGGAAGCCATGAAAATAAGGAAAAGGAAAGAGTAAACTGGGGTCTACGAATTCACAAAATAAAGGAATGCAAAAGTGGCTGAACGCCGGCACTTAAACAGCCAACGCCCTAACCCAGCAACGGCGTTGCTTTAGGATATCGAAAGGGCAAGTCTCCATAGGGACCACAACATGTGCCCTCACTATAGAGTATTACAACACGTTTGTTCACTAACCATGTTATGATGGTCGACGTGATGCCTCCCCATGCAGCCTGGTGACAGCTAGTAGCCTTGGTGCTTAGGTCAACGAGTCGACGGTGCAACGCAGGTAATGATGACCTAACACGTCACTTTCTAAGACTGTAAACTGGTAGCATATAACCCTGGTAGACTCGAGGCTGATCCAACCAACTCACATCCTGACCAAGCATTCAATATGAACCGTTGCAAGTCAGGATTGTCAGAAGACTGAGTTGCCAACAGTTTGGATTGTCCAATTTGCAGACGTCAAGTGGGGGAAAGCAACATTCAAGGAATTCAGCTATTCACACCATGCAAGAGGATGGGAGGAGAGTCTCTGCTGATCCTAACTTGCAGTTGTGTAGACCCCATGCCAACTTTGAACTCTCTTACCACTTGACTAGAGAAGATGATTCGTGATGCGAGGCGTAGAGAGTCCCTCTATTCATGGTCGAAGAAGGAGATTGACCAACATTAAATTGAGAAGCTCGCGCTGGCGCTAGAGGCTTGTCAGCGGCAGAGTATCGAATCAGCACCAAATCTTGCCAAACAGAGAAAAAATTTGCAAAACGAATGAAAAAATACACGCACATAAACCTACAGGTGGCGTCTCATTAGGAACATACCGGGAGTTAAAATTTTTAACATCCCGACATGGAGGGCTAGTAATAGGTCTAGTAACCCATCGGTTGACCTGGAATCAGACGAGTAACAAAAGAAAACCCTAAAAGCCGCAATCTTGGAAAAATTTCTTGAGGCCCAAGGCTCAGACTACATGACCAATATCCACCCAACGAGATATAGGCCCTTGGAGTCGCCCGTCGGATGCAACCTAGTAGCGCTCGCCTCAGCAACTCTAGCCCAGCAGAACACCTCCTCAACTCGAGATCTAAAAGACAACACGACTAGCCCAAGCAGGTCGACCCAGGACTGCCCAACAGGGCACAAGCAACTAGGGTTTCAGGGTGCCCTACCTCAACCACTGGACCTCCAACTTCACGGCCAACAACCTTCACAACTCCACACTTGCCACTCTAATTCCCAAACATGCCCAAAGAGATAGCGAGGAGAACAAACATCGGTCGTGAAGCCCAAGGAAAGTTACAACGACCCCAAGTCTATAAATTCCTCTTCTTCTTTATGGAGAGGGGGATCCAGATAATTTAGAGGTAAATAATTTGAACTGACAAGTATCTCTAAAGTATCAATCTGCTTTCTCACAAACCACTTAGTCTACAAGTGCAGCACCTCTCAAAGCCGCTGTTCAGTCGAGTGCGTTGCTGTAACCCAATTCTCCATCTCTAAGCTGCTCCTCAACCAAGCGCACTGTCGAAACCTAATTCTCCATCTGAAAATCGCTTCTCAATTAAGCGTACTGTCGGAACTCAATCCTTCATTTCAAAGTCACTCTTCAATCGAGCGTACCATCAAAACTCAATCCTTCATTTCAAAACCGCTCATCAACCAAGTGCACCGCCGGAGCTCAATCTTTCGTCTCTAAGTCGCTCATCAACCAAGCGCACTATCGAAACCAATCCTTTATCTCAAAGCTACACTCTAACTAAGCACTCTACCGAAGCTCAATCATCCGTCTCAAAACTGCTCCACAATCTAGCACACTCATCGAAACTCAATTTTTTGCCTCAAAACCACTTCCCAATTAAGCGTATTCACTGAAATTTAGTCTTCAAAGTCGCTCCCCAACCGAGCACACTCATCGAAATTTAGTCCTTTGCCTCAAAACTGCTCCTCAATCGAGCGTATTCATCGAAGCTCAATCCTCTATCAATACTCAATCCCCTACTACAAGCATCCCGCATTATTATTTGCTCATATCTTTTTATCTACTTGAGAAAGATTTCTAATTTAAATATCGAAAAACATATTAGGGAACGAGTCTCGCCATCTTTTGACCTCTTATTCATTAATTGTGTTACATAAGATTTAGATTTGAAGTAACGAGAACAGAACCCGCTTCAACTCAACCCCTAGGAAAGATCAAGTGGCATTCAAACTTGTTCGGTAATCCGGATTCGATGATACATTACAATGGTAAAGATTAAAATATATAAAAAAATTATATATGATATTTTTTATAGATTTATTTTTATAAATATTTAATCTGATTGTAAAAATATAAAATAAAAACTATTTAGATGGTTTTTAAAATTTTAAATTTTATCTGTCTAATTTTTTATCCAATAAATGATTTAAAGATATACTGAGTATATCTCTCCGAGGAGATACACCCATCCCAAATCCGTCAAGGTATGAATTCAAATCATAATTTATCACAATTTGATATTTTTTTCCTCTTTTAAAGATAAAACTTTTCTTTTTTTTTTTCATATTTTCCTTTTTTCTGAGAGTCAAAGTAAATATTTTTCTTAATTTTATAAGATTAATAATCAATAAATAAGAATCAAACAATACTCATATAAGTATAAAGCAAGAACTATGCTATTATTATGCATTGATGAGACGTGAAATAAAATAATTAGTTAATTTTTTATTTAGATATTTTTAAATTCATACTATGAATTAACCTTAATAAAATGATTAAATTATCAACTAGTTAAATAATATAAAAATTTTATACATAGGTCTTTTTTTTTTTTAATGAAGCAAAATCCTAGGACTATAATAATATAAGCTTTTTTCCTCGTAATTATTTGCGTTATCTTAAAATTACATATTTTAAAAATAATTATTTATATTTTAATTATGCATTTTATTATTGTAAAATGTCATTTTATTTTTGTTTAATGAATTCAATTTTTTTTTATTTCCTTTCCTCCAAAATATTTATTTAAAAATGCCATTTTCTGATTATATTTTTTTCCTTAAAGGCCAACAAATAATATTTTAATGACATTCAATAAATATTTTTTAGATATTTTTAAATAATATATTATTTTTTATTTTTATATAAAATACTAATATAAATCAATAAAATATCAAATATCTTAAAAATATCTCAAACATTAATCGTTTGTTTAGAATTATTTTATAAAGTGGTTTATTCAGATTTTTTTTTTTAAAAAAGACACTATTCTTATATAACACTATTATAAAGAAATGGATTTGCAATAAATTATTGATGAATTTTTAATTTTAACATGGTCCTTTTATTCATAGAATAGAATAGAATAGAATAGAATGTGCTATATTATCGACGTGTTACCTATATGTAATTCAACATAAGTAATAATATCAATAAACCAAATATAAATATAACCTACTAAATAAATGAATAATACAACATGTTATATATACTTCTTTAATGAATATTTTGCATCTATTGTTGGTTACTCATTTTTAAAAAATGGGATTAGAACTAACAGTTAGTCTAATTTTCTGTGTACAACAGTTGCCCAGATTCTTTTAATGGTAACCATCCTGTTAAACAGTTTAATAAAAATTATTTATAAATTAGGATAATTTTAATTTGGTCGCTAAATCTAATACTCAATTAGCACACCATAATTAAGGATTATAAAGGCTTGAAAGATCAAAATCAGTGAGTAATTGTACAGAAATTCAAGTAATTGCAGTGCTCTAATAGTAAAAAGTTAGTACGATTTTATATTTATTTTTATATTCGGTCTTCATTTGATATAATTTTAAACGTGAAAAATCAACATTTTTATCTAATATTTATATGATATAATAAGACACATTTAATGCATTAAGTTTTTTAAACTTATGTCAAAACTCAAAATTCAACAAAAATTAGACCGACAGGTGAGTTTTGATCATGATAGTTTATAATCATGTTAATACAATACACTTATTAATCATGCAATTGTCCGAGAACATTATAATCATGTTAATAATAATATCATCTTTTTATCTTTAGCCCATGCTAATGAAAGTTAGAAATTTATAGCATTTACGTGATGTTTGATTGATAGAAAGAAGATATAATGAGATTGAAATAAATATTATTAGAAAAAAAGATAATGATAAAATATTTTATTATTTAATTTTATAAAAAAAAATATATTATCTCTAACAATAAATCAATTTTTTATATTGTTAGTTACTGTAACTTATCTAGTAATAAATATGTTAAGGTAAGCATTTTCAGTTATTATTTTATGACAAAATAAAATAATAAGAATAAAATAAAAATAATGATCATATATTAATAAATAAAGATAATTATTATATCAAAAGGGTCTTTCACCTATTGGTTAACTTGGGCTCCAAGCCCACGGCGAGAGAACGGTCTAAAAGTTGCAGCCCAATAGAAGACCCCCTGTGACCCAAGGTCCAAGGTTGTATGACCCAGGACTGCCCATCGAGACATGGGTTGATAGAGCTGCTCGCCAAATTTGGCCCATAAACGTGCGTCCCAATATTGCTAGCTCATTGGTTTCAACTTAGCTGACGCACTTATGTGATCACAGCCTGTCATGTCGAGTTTGTCAGAAAGAAAGACACCAATCACGATACTCCTCAAGAAAGAAAGGCTAGCTGGCCCGCACCCCTTGATTTCCTCTACAAATATCTTCTTTCCTTCAGAGGAAAAGGAGGAAAAAAATAGATGAGGAAAAAAGAGGAGGAGAAGAATCGTATAAGAAAACTCTTTCTAAGTTCGCAAAAATAGAGAACAAAGAAGATGGCTAAAGGCATGTGACGATTAGTCTTAGAGTTACCTCCTGCCAGAAGTGAATCCTTCTTCATTGTCAATTACCAATCTAGACCCACAGTTGCGTAGGTGACTCGTAAAGTAGGGTGCAAAGAGCCCCCTTCGTCTGTAGTCGAGAAATGACTAACGGGCGACCTTTCTCTTTACCATTAGCCTGCAGGAATCTGTTTCTTCTCCAATTAGCCACCTTTCTGCGGGTGCACTCACAGTCAGCTATTCATTAGTGAATGCATCACTCCTCTCTTCTTGTCGGTCGCTCCCTCTCAAGAGCCATTGTCTCAAAATCGCCACCTGACCGTGTGCACTCAACGGAGCTCAATCCTCCGCCTCTCAAAATCACCCCCTGGCTGGCTGTACCCAACAGAGCTCAATCCTCTATTTCTTTAAGCCGCCCCTTAATCAAGAGCACTCAAATACTTAATCCCCTATAATAGGCATCAACACATTTCTCTCAGATACTCATTTTTTTCACCTATTGAGAAATATTTTTAATTTGAACAATGGAAGTTATATATTGGATGGCGAGTTTTCGCTATCATCTGACATCTTATTTATTAGTCGCGTGTGCAGAATCCAAATTTGAAGAGATGGAGATCGATCATGCTTCAATTTAACCACCCGAAAAAGATCAAATAACTCTTTAATTCGTATGATAATCTAGATTCATTGACACATCAATATCATATTATTCATTATCACTTGTTTCGATCATCTAATTTGACACTAGGGGCTCGAATGATTAAAACCAGTGGTTAATTATAATTATTAATTATAATTATCAAAATGTCATAGCTTTGTCCTCATAATTTACAATTGAAGACATTGCATTGAAATATAAATGACAAGAATTATTTAGATCCACTCAATAAAAAAAAATTAAAAATATTTAATAAATGCTATAATATATATAGATTATAGGCATGTTAAAACTTATAATAAAAGTTGTAATTTTTATTTTTAAAAATATGCATAAAATCCTAGAAAAATGAAGTGGGCCCAGGAGAAATTTGTCTCTAAATAAAACTGTGAAAGTTTTTTCAATAGGAAGGTTCCCATATCTACCTATGACAAATATTAAAAGTCAAATGGATTAATAATAAAGATTAAATAATTATTTAAATAATTTAATGCAATCTTTAATATTTATCCATTTAATTATTATTTTTAACCGTCAAATAGAAATAAGAACTTCATCACTAGGGAAACTTTAATTGATACCACTCATCTTAAAAACCATTTCAGGATCTGGCCTAGTATTTTTTGCAAGGCTTTGTTATAATTAATAATTTTCATCAAATAATATATTTTTAATAAATATGTTTATTAAATAAATATCAATTTCCTGTTAACTAATATATAATTAATGTGTCCAGATTATTAATATAGGATTGTAACTGTTATAGCCGCAAATCAAAATAGGCCCTTATAATAATTCAAAATAAGTATAACTCATAAAATTAAATCTCAAAAATAAAATCATAACCAAAACACACTCCAAATTCGAGTATAATCTGACGACTCATCCAACAGTCTGACCATAACCAGAATAATAATGTAATTCGTTCATAGGATCTCTTTGAATTACTATCCTAAACAAATAAATAATCGTGACCTACTCTAAAATATTATAAGGAAAAATTGACCAATGACAATACAAACAAAATCACTGAACTATAACAAACCACATGCCACAAAATTTAATTAATTAAGTAATCTGAACACTATTTTCTTGACAATCTAACATATAATTATCATTCTATCCACTGCCTCAAACAATACAAAAATACATCTATTATAATTTACAATTCGAATACAAAACTGAAACTCACCAAATATAAGCAAGATTTCGGTCCAATTTGCGTCTGAATTTCCTATAATGTATCCGAAAACTACTAATTTTAATGGATAAGAAGCAATGGAAAATGTGAATCACATGCTCAATAAGTTTCAGTATATGTTATATATAATAAACTGATGCATCTATAAATAAAAAGAATGGAATTAAAACACATATAAAAACTTATAAAAAGCCAAAATCTAAATATCCGATTGGTCAAATCAACGAAAATCTGAATGTGGTTTCATATTCAAAATTATAATTCGAAACAAAGGTCAAAAATTCCAAATGTATAAGACTAACTGAATCCAACTACAGGCAAAATTTGTAAATCTCAATTGAAATCTTAAATATCCAATTAATACAAATAAAACATATCAAAAATTTAAAATATACATAAATTGAAGAATTAAATACCGAATAACTAATTTGAGGAAGGGTTACTCCTATTATCGATAACTTTAGGCCACATTACTACTATTAGACTCATAGGTAGGGTCATTTACATATTTTCTCTTATAGATTGGGACAAATATTATTTTCTTTTGATATCCTTGGATGATAGGTGTAATTTTTAAATATATCTGATATATTAGAACATCCGAATATATTACTTTTATTTAATTTTTTATGATTATTTTTATAAAAACATAACCAAAGAGATTTTTTCTATCACATATCACAAAATTTTTCTTATTTAAAGAAAAAAGTATGGAACTTCTACTTGAGAAGGTCACACGAAACTTTTCTCTTGGGAAATGTTACATATTGAATCACATAATGAAGATAAAACACGACCCAAAACACAATGCATGGATATCATATGCACAACCAATATAAAAGTTTTTATGGTTCTTTTTTTATAAATATACTTATACATAAATATAATGACTAAAAATATTTATTTTTTTACAAAATAAACAAAATCATCAAATATTTATCAAAACCGAGTAAAAATTCAAAATAACCGGTAAAAGTAACATGTTTGCATAAGGGAGTCAAATAAAATAAGTAAAATAACATGCATGTATAGTAAATCTATCAAACGTAAACAAAAGTAACCGAAAAAAAATAAAATAGACCAAGAATAGGGTATAATAATACTTATCTCAACCTCTAATCTTAAATATTTGACAAAATGATGTCTCAAAACACCTCTTATCATTTTTCTGTCTCTTTATTATCATTATCTTTTTCTCTTATTCTCTTTTTTCACGCAAAAATACCAAAACAGTGCATGATGCTCTTTATATAACCAAATCGGTGTACGAGTGCTGCTCAAGAGACGTCGAGTGTCGTGCCTGACCCTATGCAATGCACGAGTGCTGTCTCGAACATGCTTTAAGCATGACTCCATTGGAATTAACACTTGAGCACTGCCTCAACTGCATATTAGGCGACCTTCACACAGCCATACTCCATTCAAGAGGTTTTCAAGCGCTTCTTAGGTGTGCCACAATCTAAAAAATACACATGAGCACACATTTAGGTGTATTTTAAACGTCAAAACTGTTTTCTTACTTTGAATTTCTTTCAAAATATACATTACACAATTAATTTCAATGTAACTAAAATAAAATTATGATACCAAATTAAATGGGATAGGAATCAAGTATTGCAAGAACATTTATAAATTTATTAAATAAATAAAAAGCACGTGACATGTCAAGTGGGACATTTCTTATATATATTTACTTAACCCATAATATTGTATTATATGTATTGAAATGATTAAAGTAAGAAACCTTCTAATCATTTTAATAATTCAAACAATATAATACTATGGTCCATGGTATTTATTATGTCAATATATAATGTCATTGTTAAAAATAATTCTTGTTATTATTAATCCATATAACTTTAAATTTGAATTATATAAAAAATAAAAATTATATTTAAACATATTTAGTGAGATCTCTAGCATCAAAAATAGCAAAATATAAACTACAATGTGGGCAACAAAGACTTTTACGGTAAACATGTTTTTTAAGTGCGTTTGATTATAAACCATCCATTATTGAATTAATTGATGATATTATTTTTATTTAAAGATGAGAAGTCAAATAATTATAAAAAATTAGAATAATTTCAATAAACTTTTCACTCACTATAATAATAGAATTATAAAATATTTAAAAAATAAACTTTAGAAAAATTTAGATTTAATTTAATAAAATAATATAAAATTATATGTTACCGGTCTGATTAACAGTGATGTTCCGGTTGTTCGGAAGAGTACTAGGGTCTCTCAAGCACCGATGCGATTACGGGATTATATCCGGGATTGACTCGGATATTTACCACATTAATACTGTTTCTGTTATACTGCTCCACTATTGTTATGCTGCTGTTTATGTTTGCTTACGCGCAGCTTAACTGCTTCTGTTTCTTTGTTTTGCTTCTAGCACCACGTGCAGCTTACCTGCTTCTGTTTCTTGTTTTGCTTTTTGTTATATACTGTGAACCGAACAGTAAAGAAAATATACGAAAATCTTACTTCTTCTGCTCTTCTTTTCTCTCACCCGACTTCCCTCTTTTCTCTCTCCTTGCTCTTCTTCTACTTCTCCTTACTATCTCCCTCAGTCAGATCTCCCCTACCCGTATAATACCCATTTTCAGAGCTCACTCACAGCAGTCGATCCTCTCCGGTGCGTGATTGTATCATTATATATATTATAAAATGATATTATTTTAAGTAGAATAAAATAATAAAAATAAATTCATTTTAAGAATTGTAAGATTTGAGGCCTTCTATTATTTTTCATTTATTTATCGCAGTTCTGAAAATCGAAGCCCGAGTAAAAACCCTTTGGCCGTGGGCTGCATAGGCTCGCGTTCCTCCTCCGTCGCGCGCCGGAAGTCCGGCGACGCGTCTCATTCGTACCCTTTCATTTTCACTTCACTTTACCCATCTACCTCCGAGAAGTCAGAGCTGTCGAATTGAAGGTTGCCTTGAGATTCTACCGCGGCCGCGAGTTCGATCGTTGTCTGATTTTAGCCTCTGGTTGCTTCTAGTTATTCTTCTCCACCGGAATAGGTTAATAGCATAGCTCCTTTGATTCTCGTGTGATTTCTGGTTATTTTGGTTTATTTCTCCAAATCTTATATCAAATGAGTACTTCTTTTTTTTTTTTCTGAATTAAGCAGAAGGGGAGGGGCCATTAATTTGGGTGGATGTAGTTGTCATTCTCCACTGTACTTATCCATAGGTGCGGTTAATTCATGATCTGTCATATGCTGTTACAACTTTTAATTTATAGACTGACTGACTTTTTTGTATTATCATCTGTTCTATGCATATATTTAACTTGTCAGCATATGTTGATTATCATCTTGCGCTCCTGGTATTTGGGTAATTAAATTGGTTCTGTTAATCGGAGGTACCTGGTTTGAGAGTTATTTGGGTCCATTCGACGATAGAAAGTGTCATGGTTTAAGCTTATCTGAACTGATCGTATCGGTTCAGAGTCTTAGGCTGGTGGTTAGACAAACTATGGTTACCCTGGTATTTTCCCTCTTTTCCTGCTGTAATTCATGTTTTTTGGTCGATGTTGTTGGGAAAAATGAGGCGATTTGGAAAAACAAATACGTTCTATTTAAAAGAATGTCTTAAGGAATTGCTTTAAAGCATGTTATAATGTCACTTTCTTTAAAATAATACTCATATCTTAAAAAAACAAATTGGTTTATGCGAATCGTCTTGGGGATGCAATGAAGCTTTTATTTGAGTGCGTTTTACACCAATAAAATCAAACCTGAAACTGTAAGAAAAATAAGACTGTCTAACACTAAAAAATCAGTTTTACGGATAAATAATTACTTAGAAAATCTATATTTTGTCGATATTTTTAGTTCTTCAAAACTCATGGTACATGTCAACTTATAGACAAAAAATGTGTCTAAATAAATAGTCATTAGAAGTTAAGCTGGTTGAAAATGTGGTTAGAAGTTAGATTAGATGATGAAATTACCAAAACCAACTTCCATTGCCACATAAGCGCCACTTGTGTGCAATTGACATGTGACACATCTCATGTGTCCAAGTGCCAATCTAATGTTAGACTAAATAATATTTACAAAATTGAAAATTTACAACAGATGTTGTACTTTGAAGGTGAAGCACATAGAAAATTGAGTGATTTTCGTGTTTTACCAAATAAGTTCTTAACTTGAGTCTAATAGGCATTTCCAGCACTCTTTATCCTATTGGTTAATGCTTGGTTTTGAGAGATGTTCTGCATCACCTATATTGATTGATGCTTGGTAATGAAAGATGGGAATTGGGAAGGGTATTCAAGGAATCAATAAAATGTTGAAGTTCTATAGGTGAATGAGGGATAATGCGTAGAAGACGAATGCTATATGCAAAAGTTTATGCAGTTTGCTACCGTTGTTTGCATAATATACAGAAGAAGAACGTGCTGCTACTACCATTTTCATATGTGAATTAATTGCTGTGCAGATTGTAAACTAATTCAGCTGTGGAAGGTGAAACGAAAACAAATGCCGCTCTATGATTGTATGCTTCTACTGAAACCTCACGTGAAGAAGGAAGCACTGATGGACTTGGTTGCTCGGGTGGGAAAACATGTTTATGCCAGAAATGGCGTCCTCACTGAAATAAAGTCTTTTGGAACTGTTCAATTGGGCTATGGTATTAAGAAGCTTGATGGAAGATATTTTCAGGTCCGCACTTGTATGGATTCTCAACTGTTTGTATTTTAAATTATTTGTAGATAATACAAATTTTTTTTGTTGACTACCTGATGTCCCTGGGTACTTCAACATCGATGAACTAATGGAGTTGTGTCTTAAAGGAGCCTTTCTACTTTCTCATATTTTCTATTTGAGTAGCTTTTATTTGATATCCTTCCATTCTTCATTTATGCTATATTCCAGTTCAGTGCTTTGTTGTGGTTGTTACCCTAATTCTTTATGGCAGACTTTCTCCATAGTCATTATTAACTGTGCAAAACAATTTTCTAGTTCGCTGGTTTTTCTGTAAATGAATCAATGAAGATAAACTACTATTATTATGGATTCTGCACATTAGTATTACTCAGATGCAAGATTGGCAAAGAAATAGCGAAAACAACAAAGAAAATTTCTAATAGAATCCTAACGAAATTGAAATTTCAATGGGGGACAAAGAGACCCTGTATCTCATGAAAAATAGTGCTAAACCAGTCCGGTGGAATCTTCAAGTCAAGTTTCCCATGTTGTTCAAAGCATGTGCTCCCCCCCCCCTCACACTATCCATATTAGCATCGAAGCCAGGGAAAATTAGCGGAGGTCTGCAGTGATACTGATGAGCAAATCGGTCATCTGACTTGGTTATTGGGGCAGATGACTAATTGAATTGTTGGTTTTTTTTCGAAGTTTACCTATTTTCTCTATCCATTTTCACACAGAGAGAAATATTTGTGCATGCAAGGGATATCTTGTTATCAGTCTTTTTCGCCACAACTTGTATAATGGGAATTGAACTGTCTTTGTATGGAAAATGCTCTACTTTGATCTAGCAACTTGTTTAGAATAGGTTTTCTTCCAAAACATTTTCCCCTTTAATAATCAGATAAGCTGCCAAGGCTTGTTTCCACAACTGTTGCACATAACAAATGTTTTCTCTTCGTCACTTCACTTTGTTTAGGAGATCTTATATCATCGGACCCGGGCTGGGTGAAAGGAGGAGATGGGTGGCTCAGGAACAACCATGGGAGAGGAGGGCTACGAGCCCCTACCTCTCTTCAGGGCCTCAACTTTAACTAACTGAACCTTGTTCTTGTTAACCCACTAGGTCCATGATTGGCCTGTTGTGTGACTTAGGTGTTTCCTTATAGGACACCTATATTTGCCAACAAGGCAGTCATCAAACGTTATACAGAATCTTATTCAACATAATCCTAAATCATATTGAAGTGGACGCGTAATTTGTCGAAGAAAAACTTTGTGTGAAGTCCTTGGGCAGCTCAGCTATTTAGAAAAAGGATGCTGATTGTTCTATGTTGTGTTGCACAGAACATAGCTGTTTAACATTATGAGTCCCCTCTATTGTAAGTTGTATCCTAGGCATGATGTACAATTCTGTCATGTTGGAGTGCTTATACATAAACCAAAAGAATGCTTATAGTGTCTTCATTGCCTAATAAAACAATATTTTTCAATTCAAATCAAAATTTCATTGCCTTGTGTTTGGCTATGGTGGAGATTTTATTTCCACATAGATATTTGCAAGTGAGATAATTTTCTTTGTAACACTCCCGCATCTCTCTTCGGAAGACAACCGAGTCTTCCCGCATTTTGTTTCATTCTCAAGTTTGTATACTTACAAAGTCTTTTTCTTTTTAGTGGACTAATTTGTCAACATGCCCCCAAGCTATTTTTTATCAACATAATACTATTGAGCCCTTAAACAATTGATCCATGAGAATATAAGAGTCCAATTTTTTTCTATATTTCTCTTTGAAGCTTTTGGTCTTCAAAGCATTCCAAATCAATTTCAACAATCCAATAATGCATTTCTCGGTGCAACATCGGTAAGGCAAACGGAACTACTTAATGCTACATACATTTATGTACAACATGCCCAATTCACATGATTATACTAGTAAAAAGAATGGAAAAAAAAGCAAAAACCAAAAATATTTGAAGGAGAAGAAAAAATTTTCATCTTAACCTGATTTACTACATAATAATCATATCTCCGAAAGAAAGCATCTCTTTTTTGTCTTTGAGATATTTTTAAAAACTCCGTCTGGATCCTCAATCACCAATCCTTTCATAAAAATATGTTGCACCTAGATGGCTATGAATCGGTTATTTGTAGGTTTGACTTTGGAAATAGAAATGCAAGGTTCAAAATCTACCATCCCTGACAAGGGAACCCAAGGGAGACTAAGTGAATGCCCTGTTAGAAGGCAGAAGAATTTGTAGTCATTCATTTGGTATTGAATTAAGGTTGACAACATATGAATCTTAGTAGGCAAGGGAAGTAGTTTTGAAATAAAGAGTTGTGTGACTCACCGATGGTACTATAATAGGTTGTTACTATTAACGTATCTGCTGGTGATGATAAAGTCTAAATAAGATCTTATTGAATCAGCTGCCCTACTCTATTTCTATACCACTATACCCGCCGCTATCATTTTAGTGCTCCGCAATTTCCATCTTTTAGTCAGTCTCTTGTTCAAGGAAAGCGATACGTCCCTTCCAATGTAGAACACTGTATTTATCTCGATCCTCTTCTCGCCTTACTTGGCTTCTTAGCTTATCCTGCCACTCTGGGTGCTAGTAGTTCTATGAATAAGGGGTTCATCCATTTCTTATGTTTACCTACCTATATCTCAGGTTTACCTCCTCCTTTTCAATGCAATGATTGGGCCCCCAAAACGTGATGTCTTCACTTCAATTGCTCAGTCCAAGTTTGCCAACATTGGCATTTTGTTTGATAAGTAATAACTGGCAATTTTACCAGATGAGTATTGGTTGTTGGCTCTCAATTGTCTTCCACTGCCCAAAAGAAGCTCTAGTAGAGGTGGATTTCCAACTCAATCTTCAAGGATATCTAGACTCAACAAACTCTGCTGCTGATTGTAAAAAGAAGGAAACGAGAAAGAACCAGAACTGACCAGAACTGTTGTGTCTTTGTATCACTGTGTCTTAAGTGCAGCCTGCAACTTAATATTATGGAGCAAGGACAGGAATCCCTAAAGCCTTGTACAACAGCTTCATCGTTTCACAACCTAATCAGCCTGGAACACCACACCACCTGGCCTTCTGCCTAAACATTGCTAGACACTGTAGTTTCTCTGTCCTTAGATAAACTAACTTTACACGGATTCCATTTTTCAAAAGGCACTTACATTCAATTGAAAATTTGCTTTGAAATGGAGTGACTAAGGCTGGGACAGCCTTCTTGAGAAGAGAATCTCCAATCCACAAAATATCAAATAGAAACAGCGGAATAAAACTCGAAAAAGAACAGTGGATGCATGAACTCCTATATCATGGATCTGTGGAGGATCAATTTGACACATAATTGAGAACTCTCCTTTTCATGTTTTCATTATAGAATCGGTTCTTTGGGGGAAACAATAAGTGGGTCAAAAGAAAATGCCATTTTGGAGTTTTCTTTAATTTGCTTGAGTAGGTGGAGACCCTATCCTTTTTGAAATAATTGTATCCTTGTATTATAGAGAGATGTTGCTATGGATTGAACTCTTTATTTCTGGGTAACAATGGGTTCCCCTTGCCAATTACTAAAGAAAAATAAAATGCCAAGCCCGGCATGCTGAAAGTTCCACAAATCCGCAGCGGGATGGCTGCCTAAGCATGGACTTTCCTGCTTTCGTTTTGTGCTTCATAGAGTGAATTAGTTGAAGGGTGGCTAATTTTGTCCATTTGGCAGTGTTGTATGTGGACAAGAAATGTGTGTAAGATGAGACCGTGTCTACCAGCTGCTTTTTACGGCCATAAAATCGTGTGACACGTCCGTTCTCATTGAGAGCTAGACTTCAATCATGTTGATCTTTGAGCAAACTTAAGTGTGAAGGTCAATCTTGGAATGCAAACCCGAGAAATTCACCAGTATCGAGTATATCGAATGCAAATAAGCTGTTGGTTAAAAGTATGGAAATACGAGCAACCAATCGATAGTAATAGGCAACAGAAATAGATGCGCTGCATGGTTTCGTGGTTGTAAAAATTTGACCATGATACTTTGCCCCTTTCGTAATTCCTCTTATTTAACGTATTTGTGATGCCCTTCCTGTGAGTGGTTCGCAATGTGCTAATGCTGCAACATATGGCAGACTGTCAACTAGCGTGTATCATCTTGACTTACTCCGCTTAGAGATAGAAAGACACATATAATGGGAAAAGATATAATCTTTAACTCCAACAATGAGATGATCAATTACTATTGGTGAGAAGCTCTAGTGCTTAGCCCTTTTCCATTTCAATGCAGACCTATTGAATATCCTAGTCCTTATAGGGTGGTAGTTATCACCGAAAGCAGGTGAAAGCAGCAAGTTGAGCGAGTCTTGTCTACAGCACTTTGAACAACCAAAGTCTGTGGTAGTTGAAAACTTAAATTAGCCCAATATCATGAAGTGACCGCCCTTGCCTAATTTTACACTATCTTAGACTTTGGAAATGAAAACTTGCAAAGGTGTTCCTCGTTCACTCAATCGGTTGTACTGTTAAATTGTTTGGATCCATGGAAACCACACCTCAATGGGAGCACAAGAAATCAGGTGCTGCAGTTGATATACTTCTTTTACACATTGAATGGGAGAAAAATTAAAGGTTTTGATGCAATTAATTGGTTTCTAGGTTTGACAAATGGTTATAGCCATGGCCTCATAGAACACATCGTGCCACAGCATGAACCTTCAAAAAATTGCACCCTCTGTATGACTTTTCTCCGTTCTGCAGTATTTTTCCAGTCATATATCTGGTTATGGTTGTGATTTCCTTGTAAATCTTGTGTGACATTCAATTCTCAGGTTTGTGTATACCCAGGTGACATGATACCATTCGATCAATCTATTTTTATATGGGCCCACTAGTGCGGATGAATGGATAAAACACTGTAACCTGAGGTGTCCCAACAGTGTCCAAAGCATGTCGTCTACTACTATTTATCCTTTAATCTTTGTTTAGCTAGGGAACTTTAGTTTTGTACCTTACTTTTGAAGCCTTGCCCTTCACCTTGACTACGCACAGCTGCAGCGGCAGCGGCAGCATTACTTTCATTTGATATTGACTGAACGAATCCACACACAAAAAAAAAAGATAATAGATAATGATAATTATAAACATCTTGTACTTTACTTTTGAAGCATTGTCCCTCACCTCGACTACCGTTTGAGGAGGTAATGGCGGCGGCAGTGTTACTTTCATTTGATACTGGCTGAATGAAGTTAGACACTAAAAAAATTAAGATAATAAATTATGACAATCATAAACATTTTGTATTATACTTGTAAAGCCTTGCCCCTCACCTTGACTACCCTTAGAGGAGGTGGCTGCGGTACTTTCATTTGATACTGGATGAACAAAGTCAGACACTAAAAAGATTAAGATAATAAATAATAACAATCAATCAAGAGACAAACTTCTAAGGAAAGCCTTCATTCCAGATGTAACAAAGAGCGCTAGGGAAAGATGGAGAGAGAGAAAGTTGCAGAGGTGCTTCTAGATCTCATGGAATAAGGCAGAATTACTGGTTTGACATATAGAATGTAAGATGAGGGAAGAACATGTAAAGTAATTCAGATGCTTAACACTAAGTCAAATAAAACACATAGGAGAAAAAATAAGTTAATTATAGTTGGAGGAAATGAATGAAAAAATAGACTTAGAAAAAGGTAAAGTGAGGTGATAAAAATTGATTAAAAATTACTTCTAACATTAAATCGAATGAAATGACAAAAACAAATTTACATATTCTAACCCCTTTTAGTAAGACTCAGTGATTTGTTATTGCTGATGTGTTTAAACGAAGTTGTGATTGTTTTTTCACAATTTGCAGGGACAGCTCATGCAGATGACAATGATGGCCACTCCCAATATTAACAAGGAGCTTCATTACTTGAACAAGGAAGATCGATTGCTGCGCTGGCTTCTGGTGAAACACCGAGACGTTAAGTATGGACTTGAGTTTTTGGCCGATGATGATTCTAAGAGTCGCCTGGGCAAGTTCCGAAGGGAGAGCATATACGATGAAGCCGATGTGGACGTGGATGACGATGATGAGGACGACGAATATGCAGTTCAACCTGACAATAACCAAGGTTGAGGGTTATAGGAGTTAGTAGTTTGGGTCGTTCACTGTTCTATCCTTTTAATAGTTGAGATCATTTTAAATGCGATGGACATGAGATATTGAGATAATATTTTAATGTGTTATTTCATTCTTGGCATTTTATATTATAAGAATGGATCTCAACTATTAAGACATTGCTCGATTTGTCTTGTTTATCATACTCGAGCTATGTTCTATTAAAATTTCCTTAAATTTGTAAGACTTTCTAAGTAATTGTATCAGTTGTTTAAACATTAGCTATGATATGGATTTCTTCTACTTCTTTTTTAAAGGATATTTTTGTTATGATCTATAGGCTTCATGGCCGTTTCTACGCCAAATGGGCAATTTTTATTCATTACTTCTTCAAATTTTTATAATTTTTTTCCAAAAAAAAAACCATCAATTTCAATTAAATTTTGTGTAAAAAAATATTCAGGGAACACCCTTCAGATATTTTTATGTGATATATTATTTTATTTATTTATTAATTTTAATAAATTAATATAAAAATAGATATATAAATAAAATATTATATTAAAGTTAATTTTTAAATGATGCCCAGATGATCACTCTATCACAATATTGAAAAATTAAAAATAAATTGTTTGAAATTGGTATGGTTGGTGTACCAAAGTACATTTAGTAAATGGCTAAGGTAACTTGAAATTAAATGCAAATTAATCTAATAATTAAAAAAAATTAATAAACCTGACATAATTATGTAAATATATGATAAAATTGACATGATTTAATTTAATTTTGGTTATTATAAAAACTTAACTTATTTACCAGTGGTTTAATACATTTGGCCTGTGTCTATCTTTACTTGGGGGATTACATTATAAAAAATATTTTATTCAAGATAAAGAGGCACTTAAACAATACTCCAAATCCACCCGACGTTATAATATTTCATTTATTTAACTTTATTTAATTTGTTAGGTATTCTAATACTTTAAGCCAAGATGGTCCAATCCTCATACTGCTCGAATTTGAAACATAACAAGAATACATAGCAAATTTTATGGAATTCACGTTACGCCATAAGGATTATTATTCTATTGGTTATGCTTTTTGACCAAAAATTTTGTTACTTCCACAAATTCGGGTTGTTTTATAAATTAGAGGACCTCGAATCAAATCTTCGTGTTTGGTTAATTTGATACGGATCCGATCTCTATAGCCTCAAATTTGAACCCTGTATAATACAACTAAAAGCGATAGGTCAAAGAACGGCGGAGATTACTCCCACTGTATATCCTCTGATGTACAAGTTAGAAATCTTTCCAATAATATAGAGAGATGCATGGAGAATATATAGATACATGTATCAATGAATCAAGCATTTAGGCGTGCTTAATTAATGGATAGCATAGAGATGCATCCGCAGAGGGTGACTTAGAAGTGAGCGGCAACTTAGAGGTGTGCCCAATAGAACGACGACTTAGAGGTGTGCCCAATAGAGTGGCGGCTTAAAGGTGCGCCCAATAGGGACGGTTTAGATTCGCTATTGTAGATTGTACGACTATCTAAGGATTATTGAAGTGCTCTAGAGGGATGTCCAGTTACTTGAATGAAAATTCTCCTAGAGAGAGAGCCTTTTTTTGATGGACTCTTAGAGAGATTAGATGGAAGTTTTCTAGAAGAATTGGTGGTCAAGCCTTTCTTTTGAGTCCTCTCTTTTCTAAATTTTTCTCCTCTTTTTATCTTTAAATTTGAACTCCCTCCTTTCGTGAGAATGAAGATGTATTTACAGAGGTGAATGATAATTTGATTGACAACCGCCTACGAATAGGATAAGACGATTGTATTGTTCTAACCGATTGGTTATGCATGTTACCGGAAAGTAACATGTTGCACTGTATGGCGGTTATTTTGCAAAGATTTGTCAAGTTGGTTATGGGCTCACTTTTTGCGTCGAAATTGCTAAGCCGCTGAGTTTAATCAGTAAGGGCTGCTAAATGTAGCCTGTTTGAGTGTTTTTTGGGCTTCCAATTATATTAAATTTTATTAGACATTTATTTCTTTTGTATATTTTTTTCCTGAATCAAGTTTACCGAACCCATCAAACTTTATTTAACAGTTCAACAGTTTCACCATATTTAAAACAAAACAGTCTCATCATCTGTAGGAACGCGAGATTGAAGGAAGGCAGAAGGAGAAGATGAAGACGAAGTGGGCAAGGAGAAGACAGAGACGGCAGAGCACTCAAGTGCTCTCTTAGAAAAAGAAAACTGACATCTTTTATTAAATGAATTTTCAGTTTTGTGTGTTACAGCAAGCAAAAGAACAAAGGCAATATAAATACACGGAGGACAAAGAAAAAATAACCAAAAAAATAAAATATATACTAACCTAAAATACACTAAAACAAATATCCTAATATAATAAATTACAACTTAACTAAAATACAATATTCGAATAATATATTCCGTAATACACCCCATCAAGATGGAGCATATATATTGACAATGCCCATCTTGGACAAGTGTGCATTCAACTGCTGTGAGGGTAAGATCTTGGTGAAGATGTCGGCCAGCTGGTTACGGGTGGTGACATGATGAGTGCGGATGCTTCCTTCTTGAATCTTGTCCCGTATGAGGTGGCAGTCCAACTCGATGTGTTTGGTGCGTTCGTGGAAGACAGGATTAGCAGCGATGTGGATGGCCGCCTGATTATCACAGTATAGGTGCGCTGCATGCGGATGGGAGACTTGCAAGTCATTAAGAATAAAGCGTAGCCAAGATAATTCACAACACGCGTTAGCCATAGATCTATATTCTGCCTCAGCAGAAGAGCGAGAGACCACCGACTGTTTTTTGCATTTCTATGAGAGGAGAGAGTCGCCAAGGAAAGTGCAATAGTCGGTGATGGATTTGCGCGTGTCAGGACAAGAAGCCCAATCAGCATCACAAAATGCCTTGAGTTGGATATTGGAGGTGGCAGGAAGAAGAATGCCTTGTCCGGGGTTCAGTTTAAGATATCGCAGGACTTGATGAGCAGCTCTCATATGGTGGGAGGTGGGCTGTTGCATAAATTGACTTAAAATGTAGACAAGTATAGGCAATATCCGGTCGTGACAAGTAAGATACGTAAGGCGACCAACTAGTCGTCAAACGGGCGTGGATCACGTAAGACGTCCCCAACGTGTTGACTCAATTTCATATTTTGATCCATAGGTAGAGTAAGAGGTTTGGCTCCAATGGTGCGAATCGGTCGAGGAATATCAAGAGTGTATTTGCGTTGGCAAAGGTGTGTACCTTTTACTGATCGGGCAACTTTGATGCCAAGGAAATATCGTAAAGTCCCCAGGTATTTGATTTTGAATGCTTGATTAAGAAATGTTTTGATTGAGGTAATGGCCTTTAAGCAAGTACCTGCAACGATGATGTCATCAACGTATACAAGCAAGACGATAAAGGATGTGTCGTCTTGTTTAGTAAAGAGGCTGTAATCAGCCTTGGATTGGACGAAACCATATGTAATGAGGGAAGTAGAAAGTTTTGAGTACCATTGTCTGGAGGCTTGTTTAAGGCCATAGATGCTTTTCAGCAATTTGCAAACTTGGTGAGGTTGTCCTTTTGTATATAGTCAGGGGGCTGTTGCATATAGATATCTTCGTTGAGGGTACCATTTAAGAAAGTATTATTGACATTGAAATGATACAGATGCCATCTTTTATAGCAGCAACAGCAAGGAGGCATCGAACGGTGGTGAGTTTTACGACAGGGGAAAAAGTTTCGTGATAGTCAACCCCTTCCTCTTGGGTATACCATTTAGCTACAAGCCGGCATTTATGCCTTTCGAGGCTCCCATCACTTTTGAATTTCAATTTAAACACATATCGACATCCGATGGTTTTCTTTCTGCGGGATAAATAGTAATGATCCAGGTTTTATTTGATTCTAAAGCATCCAGCTCATCTTTGATGGCTTTACGCCAGTTGGGATCTCGTATGGCCTGCGCATAGGTCTGCGGTTCAGTTTGGGATGAGATGGAAGAAGTGAAAGATTTGTAATCGTGAGACAACTTTTGATGTGATACGTGATTATCAAGAGGATAAGGTTTGCCCGGTGAAATGGGCTTTGTAGATTGGATAGGGATAACGTGAGATGCTTGATGGCAATAGAAATCTTTCAGGTACTGGGAAGCTTTCCTAATTCTGGTGGTTTTGCGAACGGGAATATCATCTCCTATTGAGAGTTGAATATTTGTAGAAAGGTTACTAAGTTCCCGATTATTGACCGGTGTTTCTTGATTATGGTCTGGTTGATTGTGTATTGGAGTGGAATTGGATTCTTTGTCTTCGTTACTCCAATTGGTGGTGATTGGCGGATTTTCATCCAGAACAGGGTTGTTATTTGAATGCAAGTCCAGGTTGTGGACATGAGGTAATTGTTGGATAATAAATGGATCCATATCAGTCACAACAGAAGGTATAGTGTTTGATTGATTGTTGGGGATGGGTTCGGCACATTCTCTTTTATATAGGAACATATTTTCATGAAAAATGACATCTCTGGAATAAAAAATGTCATTACTATGTAAATCAAGCAATTTATATCCTTTGACTCCAAAAGGATATCCCAAAAAGAGACAATTTCTGCTTTTGGAATCAAATTTCTTCCGTCCTTGAGAAATGGTGGATGCAAAACACAAACAGCCAAAAACCCGAAGATTGTCGTAATTGGGCTTAACTCCAAATAGAATTTCATATGGAGCCTTGTTTTCAAGTAGAGGAGTGGGTATTCTGTTGATGATGTGGGCAGCGGTCAGGATACAATCACTCCAAAATCTTAGAGGAAGTCCTGATTAGAATCTAATAGCTCTAGCAACATTTAATAAATGTTGGTGTTTGCGTTCAACAATACCGTTTTGCTGTGGTGTTTCCACACAAGTACGTTGGTGGATAACACCTCTATTTTGTAAAAATCTCCCAATTTAAATTCAGTTCCATTATCATTGTGAATAACTTTAATTTTGACATTGAATTGTGCGGCAACCAGATTGTAAAAGGCTTCCATGTACAATTTTGTATCCGTTTTTTGTTTCAGAAGGTAGATCCAGGTACTCCTGGAAAAATCATCAATAATAGTCAAGAAGTATTTATATCCATCATAGGACTCTTCGGAACATAGTCCCCATAAATCACAATGCACCACGTCGAATAAGATGTGTGATTTATGGGTACTGGGAGAAAAGGGAAGACGACGCTGCTTGGCCATGTGTCAAATAGAACAATGATTATTACTAATAGAATGCATTGTTCCTTTTACAATAGGATCATTTATTAATTTCATCCTAGAATACGAAATATGACTTAAACGAGAATGCCATAGATCAGAAGGCAATGAAGCAGCATTAGTCGAGGGCTCCCTGCGAAATTTTGAGAAAAGGCTTTGTAAAAAATTGGGATCAACTTTAGTGTTCGTCAGATAATATAAACCATTTTTCTCTTCACCCATCCCAATCGTTCTCCAGGAGGAAATGTCCTGAATTAAGCAAAATTTACCAAAGAAGAATAAATAACAACCAAGACATTAGCAAAACGCTTCACAGATATCAAATTAAAGGTAAAAGAGGGAACACATAAAACGTTTTGTAATACAATTTGGTCGGTCAGTTTTACTGTCCCAGTATTGAAGACAGGGGCTTTACTCCCATCCGGGAGTCTCACAGAACAGGAGACGAGTGTTTCCTTGGCAAACTACAAAGATGGATCACATATCATGTGATCAGTGGCTCCTGTGTCAAGGATCCAGGTGTTCCTCCTATTGCAAGGAGGTAAAGAGTTGAAAATATTACCAGCCATATTTGCTGCCTTCGGTTGGTCACCCGTGAGATCAAAAATAGAGGAATTGTTTTTAGTCGTTTGAGAAGGCAGTATAGGGTCTTTTGGATGAATCAGATTCATCAGTTGCTGGAACTGCATTCTTGTTAATTCAACTTTGTCATCCTCATGAGTCTCACCGGCAAAGACATTCATATGGTTCGGTTTGTTAGCCAAGAGGGCTGTGGCTCCAGGTTTGCCATTCGATCTACGACCGGGAGGGAAGCCATGGAGCTGATTGCATTTTTCAATAACGTGGCCAGGTTTATTACAGTGGGCACAAATGAAAATTTCTACGTTCCCAATTTTAAAACACTGTTGCAAAGAGTGCCCTGGAATACGACAGTGAGAACAAAAGGGACGGTCCTTTTTGTCGTCTGAGTATTCTTACCAGAATTATTAATGGACCGTTTTGTGAACAAGGCAACAGTTTCGGAAGGATGGGCAGCAGACAACATCAAATGTTGCCGTTCTTGCTGTTGAACAATCGAAAATACTTTGTTGACAGAGGGGAGAGGATCTATCAACATAATTTGGTCTCTCACATTGGTATAAGAATTATTGAGACCCATAAGGAACTGCATAACACAATCCCTTTGATATCGCTCAGTAAGCACCTTGATATTACCACAGTGACAATCTAGGAGCGGATCGTAAATAAGGAGCTCGTCCCAGATTGTCTTCAACTTTCCATAGTACAGACTTACCGAATCGTCCTCCTGTAAGAGACACGCCAAAGACTTCTTCAGTTGAAAGATGTGTGGCCCGTTTTGTTGGGTGAACCGGTCACGCAATTCTTTCCAGATCTCAGCAGCATCATCGACAAACACGACGCTAGACCTAATGGAAGGACTAATCACGTTCTGAATCCAAGAGACAACCATGTCGTTGCAACGTTCCCAAGCTTCAAAAAGGGGATCGGTGAAATCGGTGGGTTTGGGAACAAAGATCTTGCGTCGGCGAAAGGGAGTTTGTTCTTAGCCGTAACGCTCGGACGCATGGTGCGAGACCAGGTCGAATAGTTGTCAACAGTGAGTAGATCGGTGACTAAGACATTTACGGATCTGTCGCGGCCTCCAAACGAAGCAGGTTGCTGGATCTGAAAAATTTTGAAAACGTAGTAATGGTTCGGTAAAAGGCGGATATGGTTGGTCATCGCTAGAGGCGTTGAGGCTAGATGGGTTATCGGAAGCGGTCGGGTTTGAAGATTGGGCCATTGACGTTCTCTGATACCATGTAAGAACGCGAGATTGAAGGAAGGCAGGAGGAGAAGATGAAGACGAAGTGGGTAAGGCGAAGCCAGAGACGGCAGAGCACTCAAGTGTTCTCTTGGAAAAAGAAAACTGACATCTTTTATTAAATGAGTTTTCAGTTTTGTGTGTTACAGCAAGCAAAAGAACAAAGGCAGTATAAATACACGGAGGACAAAGAAAAAATAACCAAAAAAACAAAATATATACTAACCTAAAATACACTAAAACAAATATCCTAATATAATAAATTACAACTTAACTAAAATACAATATTCGAATAATATATTCAGTAATATCATCAATTTCAAAAGAGCATATTGTTCTCCATCCGTCTTTTTATTCTTGTTGGTGATACATATAATCAATGAATCAGATTATTTTGATCTGAGTAGAGTATTTTCTTCTAATTATTGTTAAATATTTAAAAAATAATATTCACACAATTCATATAAAATTATTTTATGTCAATCTATTCATACATAGAGTAAGCCCGTATTAATTTTCTAATTTTTAAAATTTTTTTAAATATATTTTTTATTTATTTAAAAAAATGTATAAAAATTATAAAAAATTTATCCAGCGAGGATCTAACTATTTCATTCATTTTTTCAGAAAATGAAATAATAACGAACACGCATACTGACAAATGTCTCGCTGGCCTACCTCAATGCCTACCAAAATTTATTTTAAAACATTGGAAATTGAATTTTAAAGTAAAATATATATCATTATTTTAAAATATGAAAATATATAATAAATAAAAAGTCACTAAATTTTCACATCTAAAAAAAACAATTAAACCATTAATTTTATTTTTTTAATAGGCTTATCATGTTAAAAAAATTATAAATAAATTATAATTAAATAGGATAAATAATAATTTTTTTATAAATTTAATTTACTATTTGCACACCTGTCGGCAAATGTGAAGGCTTAACAGGAAAGAAATCTAGTTGAATACCACCAAGCCGCCAAATTTATCACTAAATTCGCGATGAAGGAACTTATTTTTTATATTTTAATTAATTATTTATTTTTATAAATAAATATAATTAATATATTTTTTAAAAAATTGAAAAAAATTAAAATTTAATTATTTAAAATTATTAAATTTTATTTAAAAAATGATTCTATATATATATATGTTTTAAAAGGTGGAGCTGAGCACTCCCCCAATCAGTCTCCCTCCCTATAGATTCGACCACATCATTACCGAGAAAGGAGAGGGAGGGGGGAGAGGGATCTGACAGGGTGATCATCGATCACCATGGCGTCGCCGGCGAATGTATCGGCGCGTGAAGAATCGGACGGAGAAGGTTCATCGCAGTATCCGAGCGGAGAATTGAGAAGGCCAAAGTTTGAGTACTTTGGCTGGGTGTATCATTTGGGCGTGAACAAAATAGGTCATGAGTTTTGCCATCTTCGATTCTTGTTCATCAGAGGCAAGTATGTTGAGATGTACAAGCGTGATCCTCATGAGAATCCCGGCATCGTGAGTTTTTGTTCCGTTACATTTCTCCCTCTTATGGCTATGAGAAATGTTTAGAGGACATCATTGGCATATTTTTGGGTGATATTATGTGCATTTATGTATTTATTGTTGTGTGGATGCTGTACTGCGGATGAATGTATGTCGAAAGTGTGTCTACAAAGGCCACTCTTTATTCATACTGAATAATGCCGAAAATTTCTGATGGTTTCTCTGTGAGCTTTCTTTTTGAATGTTGTGATTGATTTTAATGAAGCTGGTAGTGATGTGGTGGAGTTGCAAAGTGCCTAGTGAAAAATGATTGTTTGATTGGGTTTATTTGGGGGAAAAATGTTAAGAAGATTCTGTTTTTTTTTTTTTTTTTTTTTTTGTTCGTTCTTTCAGTTTTATTCAATATTTTCAAAATATTTTTCTCATGGCTTTTACCTTATTCTAAATTTGAAATCATCTTTCATCAGGTTTTTTGGGTACATGATACATAGATATGAAATGCTAAAAGAACTCTAAAACAGATTTTTGGAATAATTTGAGCATTCAGTTGATATTTCTCGGGATATTGCTAATTTAATATGAAATTTTGCCTTGAAGAAAGTGGAACTAAAATTAAAGTAAAAGTTAAAAATAAAATTGAAAAAGTAAAGTATGTTATTTTTTGTGTCTAGCTAAAAAAAAAAAAACAAGGTGAGAGAGGGGGGGGGGTTCTCTTTTAAGCTTAAACGATGATAATTCTAGCAATGATGAAACTTTGAGAAATGGTTTTTGGCTGAATCTTTAATGCTACGTTATCTTGTCAGTTGTTTTAGCGTGGAGTCTTGTTGTTTTTTACTTTGGTAATTGATTTTATCAATCTGTCCTTGAAATGTGGTGTGACCCTTCGAAGATTATTTTTACTATGAACCTTAATTGCATTTTCCGTTCTTCATTTCTACCCTCTCAGCTAGAGAGTTGGTGAGATCCTCCAGTGGTGTGCCAAATGCATGTGTTTTTTTTTTTTTGCTTCTAAATTGTAATGCTGTTAAACATATGGGCCTAAAAGCTAGCACATAAACATGGTTTTCTAGTTTCCAGATTGTCAATATTCAGCTGTGTTGAGATTTCTCTTGAGAATTATGATGTGTAGACCTTCATGATGCAGAAACCACTTAGAAGAGGCGTTGTGGGGCATAATCTTATGGTGGAGGAGCTAGGGCGTAGGAGAGTTAACAATGGGGTGAGGCCCTCTGAATTCTGGTGTTATTATTATCTTTTGGCTTCTACATTTTTTCTCGTCATATGTTCATTCTTAGTTGTCATCGTTTAGGTTTCATAGTCTCAATTGGTTCATTCCTTTATATCACTTTTATTGACATCATTTTATACGTGATGTTCCAGGATATATATGCTCTTCGATTTTACAATCGTTTGGATGAGTCTAAAAAGGGTGAAGTAAGTGTTCTTTTTATTTTGTTTATCTGTTTAGCCACAGCTTGTTGTTATGTGGAAATTTAGCATTCCCGCTGCTGTGAGAGGACTTTCTTTAGTGTATATAACATGCTGGATTTTTGGTGCACACAGGTGTGTGCATGACATGTTACATGGTATTAGATATAGTTTCAAATTTACTTTAACATTATTATGCAACTTGTCATACCCATTATTGAAGAGATTGATTCTGATATTCTACTTGTTATTACATATAGCTTAAGCTTAGCATAATTTATTTCCATCAGATTAGTAAACATGATTGTAGTTATCCTGAAAATTGGCAAAAAAATTGATAGCTGCACTAAGGTCTCCTACACATGGGGGCATTCCCTTTCTGGTCTAAGTCTTGAAGGGCTGTGTTATGGTAGTCCTAGGTCTATAAGAAATAGGCTTATCAAGTTGAGAGAAGTACATAGTCGAGACATATAGTCTCCTATTGCATCCAACTAACATAAACACCGGTATGCACAGCCTCATGCAGCTGTCAAACAGACACACATTGGTCTGTGCAGTCTTCTGGACATCGGAAACAAGTCCAAACAATGTGGAAATAGAGGAGAATAGAATGAGAAATAGAGCGGCAGCAACCCATTCACAATTGCTCACTATACTATTCATCCATTATTGTGGACACTATTCGTTCCACACTGGAGAAGAGCCAAACAGAAGGCAACCATAGTAAAAGAATAAGTAAATAGTATATGAGAAGAAAATCCCCATGGCTAACAACGCATACAGAACAAAAGAAGAAACTTTGGATGAGATTCGGTGGGTAGTGCCAAACAGCTAACTGTCCTTGGCAAGGTAAGGCTTTTTTGTACATGATGGACCAATCAGGACCTGATTATTAGATCATAAAGTCGCTTATATTGTAGTGAATTGATTGATAACTAGATGCAAGAGATGAATCTATCCTATGATGTCATGCCCCCTTTCCAAAAACCCAAAATTAAAATATATTATAATTAGATTTTAATCAAAACCCATGAATAAAATGTTTTTTCAGCGGACTTAATCTCAATCCAAGTACTGGGATGCGATTTTGGAACAAATACGGTTAAACGGTCCATTAATAAATATGGCAAGGCTCATAATATAAAATTTACACCTGAAAGTGGCTCCAAAAATTTATGCTTGAAACACCTAAAACCTAAAAGTAAGGACGAGTATCTCATAATCCGGTAACAAAATATCTATCCCTTATAACTGATCAAAAATTAAAGGCTTATGACCAAATATACAAACTATCCGAAATCCAAATATGACCAATTGTTAATCAAACATCACAATTCAATTAATCACCCTAAGAACTATTCCGTCACGAATGGTATCCTCGACATCTGAAAATCTTGGCGGATATATTTGAGCCTGCTAATTTGAAAGGGTTTTGAAAATTTTTGCAAATGTGAGCCTAATATTTGGCAAAGCATATATATATTTATAATAAATAAATATATTTAAATAAAGTAGATGAAAGGATAGAAAAATCATAAATCACATGCGAAAGTCCTAATGCCCAATTTTCGATAAATATGTTCTAAATCATGATTTTATATGAATTGTTTAATATATATATACGAATATTCAAAATATACGGAATATACAAAAAACATATGAAAGCTAAAAACATGTAAATACTTGTCTAAAAATATGAAAATCGAAGGAATGTATTGAATACATGTGAAATCTAAAAACAAAGGACTGGTGACCCACTTATCGACTAATTGAAGAGTAAATTTTGAAGTCCTCGTAGCCTTAGGATTATATACTATTATTCAAGATCTGTGTGCCGGTTGTCTACATTACCCTGTAGAT
Organism: Nepenthes gracilis; assembly: GCA_033239525.1. NCBI lineage: Eukaryota > Viridiplantae > Streptophyta > Magnoliopsida > Caryophyllales > Nepenthaceae > Nepenthes > Nepenthes gracilis. The sequence goes on along the minus strand of BSYO01000038.1, from coordinate 11,047,078 downwards.
AGGTTTAAATGTTACTTTTTTTTTTCTAACTGTGGATAATAGGTGTGTTCTTTAAATGTTTATAGTATATAAGGACATGTCCGAATATTATTTATTTATAATATTATAATTTTTATTTTATCAAAAGGAGAAATCTTTATCACATATTACATATTCGAAACTTTTCCAAATTATGGAAAAAGTAAAAGTATTATTTCCATTTTATAAAGTAGAGTTCTCGTCAAATATTTGTATAAAAATAACATGCAACGTTGAATACTCAAAGATTTTATAATTTTTTTTACCATATCTCTAATGTGAACATAAACCTTTAAAATCTTCAAATGTTCTGTAAAAATAATTGAATTCTTTAAATATTCGATAAAAGCAAACACGCATGAAACAATATTTCGAAAGAAGCTGAAAAGGGTGATATGCATGTACATTTAAACAAGATTTTTTAAAAATCAAAAGATTTTAACAATAAACCAAAGAATGAATTTAAATATAGTTGGTTTAAACCAAATATTTACTGTATTTAACACAAAATAGCCTTGAAATCCTTTTTTCTTCACCTTCTCTCTCTTCTTCCCTCTCTTCTTTCTTTCTCTTTCTCTCTCTCTCTCTCTGTCCGTCTCTTTTTCCTGCGAAATGGGTGAAATTAGGTGAATGGGGTTTAAATACACAAATCAGCACACCGCATCAAGCGCCATGCCTAATTATATGCATGCACTAGCGTTACTTGTGCGCACCACAGGTGTGACTTATTCTACTCAAATTACACACGAATTCCCCTCATGCGCACCTCAGATGCGGAGGTTTTGCTTCAAACGTGTAGATGTGTTGCACTTGTGCCTGTCCAGCATTGAACCTGCTTCTTCAAAATTTGATTTTTCTCAAAAATTTCATTATATAATTATTGCTCACATCTTTCCAATGCATAACACTTATGACGTCATAAGCATAAATCGGAAAATCGGGTATTCTAATGATTTACTCGTTATTATACTGAATATTTAGACATTATTTGGCAAGGATTGAAAACAATCTAAGCAAAATTGCAAACATAATATTCTTCAGCATCTCCAATACTTCAATTATTTGCAGGAATAGGCTGTCTGGCTACTCCAAGATTTTAAGGATGATATTTTTAATCCATTCTAGTTTGCTGGAAACACTACTTAATTTGATTGGTAAAAGCAAGATTTAATCATTGAGCAACGGAGCAGTTGCTCAGAATGCACCTGGAAAGACCATACTACTTTTCTGCCCATGAAGAAATCATTGAGGCAGTCCTGAAGGACATTCTCGGAGAAGATTACGAAAGTGGATACTAAAATGGATATCAGTTGAGCAAACCAACTGAAAGAATAGATCTGTGTAAAAAACTTCTTATTAAATGCAATGTCATTTCTCCCCCCTCCCACTGGACCAAAGGATTGCAGGAGAAATAAGTGAGATGCACATTACTTTAAAATCTTTCCTGATTAATTTGGGCTTAGGTGAATCTTCTAGACCCATTGAATTCCCGTTAGTCACCAGGCATGTAATAGCTCTGGACACCTCAAAAAGTCATAATGCAGAATAAGAAAGTCAATGTATGCACACTCATTAGTACAAAGGGCACAGCAGTTTGCCAGTGCAGTTTGATGGAAGTAATTACTGAATAAGAAAGAGTGAAAGTAGATGCAGGTGCTAGAAAGAGTTCTTCCTCAAGGTGCAATCGTAACAACTGATAAAAAGTGATCATAATTTCACCATTAAAATTTTTTCTTTAGGGACTTCTCATCCCCTTACAATTTTGTCTCTTTTATATCGTTCTCTCTCTCTCCTTTTGCTTTATTGAGTTCTATTTTTTTTGAGAGCAGTTTAGTGATGGGTTGTCCACTTGGCTTGGCCAATGGCTTGTTTTAATCATCACCAACTCCTCCATAGCAGGTCTTATTCATATATAATTGAACTTTCCGCTATCTTTCCACCATTAGGTCCAAATTCCTTTAACTGTGCTCCCAATGGAAGACCATGATCTGTAGCTGGATGTTGACTTCCAAGTTTTTTGATGCCTTGTCCTTTTATTCAAGTTGGTTACCTTGTGCTGAAGTTGATCAGTATGGTTTGATTGTTTTCATTGTTGAAGATTGCTTGTAGTTCAGCTGGCGAAGCTCGAAAATGGATTGAGGCATTTGATCAGGCCAAGCAACAGGTAAAAGAATGAAAATGATTATATTATAATTATCACTTGAGAGTAATTCTTTGCTAGAGTGCGTATGCTCTAGAAATTATTTTTCAGTTATTTGTTTGTGGCGTTGATGTTAAAAGAGAGAGAAAAACTCAGCTCCAGTCTTTTCATGCAGTGCTGAAATATTTATATCCTTTTTATGATTCCTTCCACTACATTGATAAATTTGAATAGCTTGTATTACAATTTATACCATCTGTTTTTGGTTGTCGTGGGTGTTTCCCACAATTAGCTATTCCTCTAGCAAATTGCAATTTTCAATCCCATTACGAATTAGAGAAAGGTAGTGACTTGGATGCTAAACTCAATTTTCCCACCAAATTTACAAGAAAAACTTGTTGCTACATGGCCATTATTATATCGATATCACATAACACTAGATTGAGGTTGATAAGCCAATTATGACAAGGAAAATGGTCTCCTGATATTAGCATTTTTCTATAACAACGTGATTCTTTTGTTGCCTTTAGAATCACATATTATGTGGAGACCTGGACCTGGATTATCTGACTAGACTCGAATTGACTACGCAGAAAACTTAAACTATAAATATTCATTATAAATCCATAATAAATAAAATATCCATCATAAAAGTAACTCCTTGAAATGAAAAATAATATAAATGTCTATTACAACAATAAAAATCCAAGGAAACACAGTTTCGACAAATATTTGGCATCTAATAAACTGAAAAGGACTCTCACCATCTCTTAATAAATGATATTGGATGCTGGAATTGCATTTACCTGAAGTCCCATCAGCAATTGTATGAAAATCACTATCGCACTACCAACCTACTCTACTATAAAGCCAATAAAACTTAAGAGTGAGTTAAATGCCTAACGAGTAATATGACTAACAATATCAATAATCAATAAATATCTCAGATAAGTAATATCAATTATGCAATGGCTTCAACATCATACAACTATTGAAGTCAACTCCGCTAAGCAGTATCCATGCTACCCTATTACGTGAAGCTCGGAATATGCTATGTAGTGTTCCTATGGTTCATTTGGGATTCATGCCCAAACGGAGAACGAAATGCTCTATTTCAATTCACATGTCAAACCTACAACCTCTAGGTGTGATATCCCGTGATATCTTACTGCCCGATATTCAGAAGACTGTAAGTATCCATTCATAAAGATAGACCTCAATCTACTAAATTATGAAAATTAATATCGGACTACTATAAATCACACTAAGGTGCTATAGATTCCATATTCCTTAAAACCGTATTATTTTTATATAATATCTTTTACCTTAACTATAAATAATAAGAGCTTACTCACTTATCTAAAAGTCACGCAAAGAAAGATAATCAATGATTAAGGATAAGAGAATTGATTTTGGGAATAACCATCTCAAGCCTTGTACCTAAGATCTATACTAAAACAACAATCGAGTCCTTTGGTTTCTCACCTAAAATAGCTATAGACTATACTAAGATTTTGCAAATTTTATATTCGTTGAAATTATAGTATTTTTATATAATTCCTTTTACCTTAATTATAGATAAGAAGAATATACTCATGTAACTAAATGTCACGTAAAAAAAGAACAGACTTTGGAATAACCATCCTAGGCCCCGCACCTAAGATCAGGACTGAAACAACATCATTTTGGTCTTTTCGTGTTCAAATGCTGGCTTGCACACTAGGCTCACATTGCACAGAAAACGATGAAAACCAAGTCACACGAACATGAAATCAAGTATATATCTCCTATACTATAATTGTTGTATTATTTCATAACTGGAACCAATAAATGTCGAGGAAAATCTCATGGATTTCGATTAACAAGTAAGTATGGGGATTAAAGTATCCAATAATAGTTGCGATTTTACTTGCAATGATAAGAATGCCCAAAAATAATGGAGATTTTACTTGCTTGATTTTCTTCCTCTGTGTAGTAGCGCTAACTAGTCGTAATGCAACCTCTCTTCTCCAACGTGGTGCAACTTAAGGCCACTATCCACATTAATGATAATGTCAACATACCCCTCAAATACTTTCCCCCCTACCTGATGCATCAGTCGAAATCCCCTTACATTACGAAGCCTTAAACACTACTTCACATGCATGGCAGCCGAGGGATTTGGGAGAAAGGGATGTGAACACATTATGAAATATATTTAATAAATTGTTTTTAATATTTAATGCACTAATTTAATTAGTTCCCACCTTTTATTTATACATATGAACACATATTAAAGTCACAACAATTCTTATTTAATATGTTAAGGTACTGAAAATAATTACTGAATACCAGGGACAAATTACCAAATTAACCTTTTGATATTTATGAGAATCTAGCATGTCCGGTCTCAACACAAAGTTAGTTTAAGCTCGCTTGTGATAAGTAGCTTATTAATTATCCTTATTAATGACCCTTCCGAGTCAAAAGTCCGATAAATTTGAATTGAAACATTGGGGTATTACACACTATAAATAAAGCTTCAAGCACATAATCAAAAGAAGCTTGCCTTCACCATATAATTTCAACCGTCCCTTACCCATTCTATGTACTGGAATAATCTGTCACCGTATTGTGAAGTTGGATTCTGGCCCACGAGATTCCTAAGCAGGTTCCTGGATTTTTTACTTGAATTCTTCACACAACAAATCAAAAAAGTGTGTAAAGATATGAGAATAATTTCTTGGTTTGTCATTTGATACTCAAGTCAAAAAACTGCTAGTCAAACTGTAATGTAGAGAGAGATGATAAGCTTCTGAAGGGCAATGTTTTATGCCTTGATATTTTTTTATCTAGAAGAGATGCTCCTAAAGTTTTTAATGCAAGCTTAAGTGTTATGGGACTTGTGCTTAAACAAGAGTTGTGGATTCAGACAAGAATAAGTACTCAAGGAAGCTAAAGATCCTTTTGGTGCTTTTATCGTATAAGCACCCGATTATGACCTTAAGCCGAAGATTCCCCATTTGTGCTAAGGGGTTTTCTATTTACAATGATGTGGAGCCTGTCTTGGGATCGGTTGAGCAACCTCATAGGAAGTTATTGTGCATTTTCCTTTGAGGGGTTATGGTCCGTTACTCAATGGGCAGTTCTCATTTTGTGGAGTTAATGCTCTTTATTGAAAGACCCTTATACTTTTAGATTCACTATCACGTTTTTGAGCATGACTTTAGTAGGTGGTTCTTCAAACGTTACATTTAGGTCATGGATGATGTGACCAGTTAGGTGGGTTGGGCTTTGTTGGTACTAGTCAATCTGATCTCGTCTGCTCGTGTTTTGTCTGATACTTTGGAGTCCTGACAAATTGATTTCTCTGATGAATCTGCCCTTTTGTGCCTTATTTTTGGTACCCAAGGCGTGCCATGGTACGGTGGCCCTTGATGGGGCACGGTCCCACAGGATGGCTCCTGGTGAAACAGTCTCCAACATGACTGCTCCGAGGACAGAACTGTCTGATAAGATGTCTCGGTAGGACGGTATCCAGGCAACCCGGTAGTTTGTGGGCTTGGTGGCTTGGCCAGGCCATCATTTGGTTACTCGACAACTTGAACCTGACGTATCTGGTATTTTTGAGTATCTTGGGTCTGGATCTTGCTGTTTATTTGCTGAACCCATCAATCCACATTCCAATTAACCCTGAAACAACAATTTGCCCGGAGAAATCCCTCTGTTACGTATTGTCCAAGGTGAGGCATCTCTCCTTGCCACTTCTTCCAACAAAACTGACACTTCAGAAGGTACCTTAGTATCCAGTTGGGAACCCATATTTTCAGCAACTGCATCCCCAATGTGAAGGATTGAGTTGGAAGCATGTGCAGAAGGACAACTTCATGAAATTTTTTGTGCTGACCTTGTACCTGAGGAGCAGCCAACCTTGACAAAACAGAACAGCAAAGGATATTGTGACGGAACGGATATTTTTTTTTGATTCCGTCATTCATAACACAGGATCACAGATGTCATCTGGGACCTACACGCATTATCCATAAAATATGTAGCGGAAGTCAATTTAATAACCTGTTGAAGCATTCAAACTTATTCCCATAAAATTCATTCGTGCGCACATAGGCACAAGGTTTAAATTTCAAAAATACATCTATTCTAATTAGATCATTACATCCACTGTTTCTTCCGTGGTAACTCCCAAAGTATGCTTTGGAATCCTTAGAATATCTTAGACGAAGCTCTAGTTACTCCTTCTCGTTAGGCACGAATTCTATAGTCTCATCTGGAGGGGGAAAAATAGAAAACAGTGAGCCAAGGCCCAACAAGGTACATGCAGATATATAGTAAAACATGTATGCGGAACATAACTCAGCGAAACAGATACTATTGCACTTGAAGTTACAAATGCCATAGGAAGTGATTTATAATAGAAATATGATACAGACGTATACAGAACTATCTGAAAATGGAAACGGTCTTTGGAAATCAGAAATCAATGTACTCATATTTCAGAAAGCAGAAATCAGTCTTACTTCCATAATTTATAGAAAACTTATCTTTTATTAGTAAAGGACCCTACTAGTAGACCCTACTAGCGAAAGGGGCGAATAATCGAGGATAGATTGTGTACATCTCCCCACAATCAACGGCAATAAATAGAACACATGATCCCACCTCACGATATCCTTCCCCAATCCAAGGGGGTATTGAATAGAACGGAACAGAACAGATGATCCCATCTCTCGGGAACAGTACGGTGTGCCTCCCAAAGGTAGACCAGAAACAGAACTTTCCTCCTGACCGTAACGTCCCGAGGAAGGGCGGATCACATATAACTCCATGGACAGAGTTATCCTCGATTACCACTATAACGTTCTAAGGCATGCCGGAGAACGTAACCTGACTGCATATCAAACCTGGGTCCATAATAACAGAATAGAAATATTTTCTTCTTATCGTTTACTGAAAGCCATTTTCAGTATCAGTCAGAAACATCACTGTTAACCCTTCAGAGATTGTGTACAGATATCTTAAAGCCGGTTCAAAAATCGTATACTTTAAACCGGTTTCAAATCACAGAACTTAGTTCAAAAATCATATACTTTAAGTCGGTTTCAAAATACGATATAAGGTCGGTTACATTTTCTTACACAGGAAGGCCGGTTCATTTTCTTACAAAGGAAAGCCGGTTTAGATTCCATGCTTAAAGTGGCCAGTTTAGATTTTTGTCAAGGAAGGGCCGGAGCTCTTTTCACATTAAGGGAGCCGGTTTCATTTTCATCTTCAAAGGTGGCCGGTTTCATCTTTATACAAGGGAAAGCCGAACTTGATTCTTCATCAAGGGAAAGCCGAACTTGATTCTTCATCAAGGGAAGCCGAACTTGATTTTCATCAAGGGAAGCCGAACTTGATTCTTCATCAAGGAAGGCCGAACTTGATTCTTCATCAAGGAAGGCCGTACTTGATTCTTCATCAAGGAAGGCCGAACTTGATTCTTCATCAAGGAAGGCCGAACTTGATTTAGCATTCAAGGGAAAGCCGGAGGTCTCTTTCTTAAAAGCCGGAGTTTTTTCTTTTAAAAGCCGGAGTTCTTTTTGACAAAAAGCCGAAGTTCAAAGGCCGGAGTTCTTTTTCGTAAATGTCGGAGGTCTTTGTCTTAAAAGCCGGAGTTCTTTCCTTAAAAGCCGGAGTTCTTTTTAATAAAAGCCGAACTTCTTTTATCAAAAGCCGGAGTTCTTTTTAACAAAAGCCGAACTTCTTTTATCAAAAGCCGGAGTTCTTTTTACACATGTAATAACCGAACAACTTAAAACATGGATAGATTTCATGCATTTAAGTAAAACGTCCAAACATCATGGAATAACCGGTACTTTTTCATAAACAAATAGCTAGTCATCATATACAATCATGCAATAATCAAAACTCTATGCATTCGAATATTATGAAATAACTGAACATCAACAGACATGATAAACTTGCATTAAAAACATGAACTTAAAACGGTGAGTACTCTTGCATAAAATCATGAACTTAAAAACGGAGAGTACAATTGCAATATTATTAAAAACAGAACTTAAAAGAGTAGCGTCCGAGGTACACTTGCCTGACTGCCCACTCTAGCTGCCTCAAAGTTCTTCCCTCCTTCTTCGCTCCTTATTCTTCCTTCATGCCAGAAACTCACACTCATCCCTCAACCTGAATCCGGTATATAAAGAGGAGGGAGTAGGTCGGGTAAGTGAAGGTAAGCTACCTTCTCGGTACTTGCCTTCAGTGATTAGGTGGAAATAGGTAGGTTAGTTTACTTACCTCAGTACTTCTCCTCAGAGTGTAATGAGGTAGTTTACCTACCTCATTTGATCGAGTCCTAGTTCGATTCTAACTAAATAATAAAGTTTGCTTTTGTCTTTAGTTGCCATTTATTTATTCCGGTCAACTTTTTGGTCAATACTTCTTATTCTAATTAAGTCATTTCCTTGCCCACGATTTTACCTCTTTTATTCAAGACCGGTTAACTTTTCGGTGAAAGGCCGGTCAACATTTCTAAACCTTTCAAAATCCGGTCAACTTCCTCAAATCTGGTCAACTCTTCAAATCCGGTCAACTCTTCAAATCCGATCAACTCTTCAATTCCGGTCAACATCTTCAAATCCGGTCAACTCTTCAAATCCGGTCAATATTTTCGAATCCGGTCAACTCTTCAATTCTGGTCAACATCTTCAATTCCGGTCAACTCTTCAAATTCAGTCAAATTTCTCTTATTATTTACTTCGGCCTCTTGCACTTCCATGAAGTGGTTCGACCTTCAAGTGGCATAAGGCCACTCCAATTTTAAGTAGCAATATTTTATTCTTATTTTAAGCCTTTTTGATTTCGGGATCTCATAGATATCATCGTACACAGCTTATTTAGTTTAAACAATGTCGGGCACCAAAACACTCTAGCTCTAGATTAGAATGTCATAATTTTCTGGCTGCAAATGAATTGGGGGAAGTGCATCATAGAGGCACATTTCCAACCTAAACATGATTCCACAATTCAACCTCCTCACCTTTTTCCAGCCACAAAATTCGAATTTCTGTTGGAAGTGTGATGACTATGCTTTTGTGAAGTTTGGAGAAATTTAGAAGTTGATCAAGAGGGGGGAATTCCATAACGTGCTGCTGAACAGTCCAATACTCGAATATGAAACTGCAAAAGAACTGCAATAAAGCTGCATTGAAAACCAGAAGAACACCAAAGTGGAATACAGCACTGTGACAACCAACTATGAATAACTAGAAAAAAATTGCAGTGCACCTCTGGCTCATGCCATGCGCTTCACTCTAGTTATCCATATCTGTGAAAAGGCACGAAAAAGTGGGAAGATAGAGAAGAGGAGATTATGGATATTGCTGTTCTTTTCTTGATAGAGGATCTCAATAGGCACTTTAACTATGTTGGATTTCACTAGATTAAATATAAAACATGTTGCCATTTTTACCCCAAAGAAAATACTTTATGTGATGCTATAAGCCATTGAACTAAATTTTGGCTGGTACGTAGTGTATATGTATTGGATTTTTAATGTCACGATCCTAGTATGAGCAGGTTATAAATAAACAATAGAAAAATCCAAATAAAGTTTTTCCTAAATGATTGAAACTCAAATAACCTAAATATCGCGTTGGACTAAACAAACCAAATTCAAGAAGACGTAATATCCATACTATTTGAGAGCGAAAGCATGACCTGACTGAACCAACCCGTTCGGTCTAAAATAATATATGACAACCTGCTCAAAACCCAAATAGTTCGTGAGGGAAAGCATCAAACAAACATCCAAACCACTGCGATATGAAATCTGTACAAAATCCAACTGATACAGTACTCCGAAATAATGTAGACCGCTATCAACCGATTTATACAAAAATATCCCAACATAATTGTTTAAATACATATCAAACACAAAATAAATAAACAAGTTTTCAAATATCACTTGTTCGAATCCTACAAGTAATCTGTGGCTTCTAATCCCAAAGGGCTAGAAAACATGGCAAATCTCGTGCATAAAGCTTGGCAAGTACATATGTGTTATGTACAAATCATGTACATAAATCAGATAGGAGGACTGAAAATTGTAAACACCTGTGAATATCCAAAATGTCCAAATTTCCAAATGAATAGACCAAATCATGATTTCGTACGCAAAATCTTTGATACATATACGAATAGCAAATAATACAAATTGTACGAAATCATCTTAAGTCCAAATCACATAATTTTGAAATTGTCAAATATGCAAAGTCTGGTAAATCCAAATATTGTGTCAAAATGTGCAAATCTCAAAAGGCAAATCATTTCAAAACGTAAAATATGATGTAGGTTAAAATCCCAAAAATTCAAATCATGCCAAATTTGAAAACCAAGGACCAAAAAGGCTTTTATGGAAGAGTTAAACATACTCTCAGTAATCTTAGGCTAAAATACTATTATTTAGATTCATAGGCGGGTTATCTACAAATTACTCCCTATAGATGGGGTCAAACGTCACTTTTTTTTGTTACATGTGAATTATAGGTACAGTTTCAAGTGTGACTAATATATAAGGACATCCAAATATATGGTTTTGTCAATTTCTTACAATCGTTTTCAAAAAAAAAAAAAAAAAAACAAATGGGGGATTCTATAATGAATATCTAAAATTTTTTCACTATGTTAGAAAAGTACAAATATAGAAATTTTCACCCTGGGGAAAGTATAAACTATGTCAAATATCAAAATAGAGTTCGTCCAAATACTTGCATGGACTATCAACATGTAGGACCAAATGCACAAGTTTTAAGATTTTTCTTAGCAATATTTTCACATACAAGCATAATATTTTCAAAATATTCATTTATCCAGTGAAAAACAAATAGAACCTTTAAGCCTTTTGTAAAACCAAATAAAATTTCAAAATGTTTGGTGAAAAATCACATGCATGCGGTAGTATTTGAAATGGGGATGTAAAAGTGACATGCATCTATATTAAATACAAGACATGTCAACAAAATCAAAGGATTTACGAAACAAACCGAAGAACGGGTTTAGAAATATTTACCTTTAACCTTTAATCTAATAGATTTGACTCTAAAAATTTTTGAAATCTCATTCCTTCTCTTTTTCTCTCCTCCTCTTCCTCCTCTCTCTCTATCTCTATCTTCTTTCCTTTTTTCCCTTGCATGGAAGACCTTATACATCTAAATCGGCGCATGAGCGCAGTAATAGGCACACTTTAAGCACCACATATACTGTCCGAAATACGCATGTGCAACCCATAGGTGCGTATCAGGCACACATCTGTCGCCTCAAACATGCACAAGCATGGAGGTAGGCACCCAGCAGGCATTGGGCCTCATTTTACTCAATCCTATTTTTCCTCAAATTTTTATTAGACAATTATTTTTCAAATTAACCCAATATATAGAATAAAGACATCATAAATCGAAATGAAAAACATCTGGCCTTGCATTCAAATAGCCTAATGATATTGGGGCAGAACGATACCCTTCTTCAAAAATGTTTTGGCTGATGCAGAGAGGAAATAGCTGTCATGGGGTTGTTTTTCTTTGTATTGGCTTTTACAAACTTGGAAAAAAATTGAAGTGAAGAGGGAGGTAACACATGAATTGATGAAATAAAGTGAGCTTTTCAAATGTGGTTTTTCGATTTTTTTTCGAATGATAATAAAAGAGAAGTATTTTGAAACCTTGATCAGCACAGATCACATTGAATGCTGGAAGCTTCTCACCGACAAAGTTTGAAGTCACCATCATATTCTCTGCAACCTTCTTCTCCTAGATTGTTTGACAACTGCTGCTCTCTTCTCTGGCAGCTCATATTTCTGTTGCTTCTTCTCCCGATGATTGCATCCCTCCCTCTCTCTCTCTCCCTCTCCCCCCCCCCACCCTGTCTGTTAGCATGCCTCTAGTAAGTCTTTTCTTTTTTTCAGGTTCTAGCAAATTTAATTGGGAAAGGAGTTGTTTGGTTTAAATTATGTATTTGGTTTTTCTTGGGGCCTTGGTGGTAAGCAGAAAACCTCTAGGCATCCCTTGCATTTTCTCTACTTTTAATGAAAAAGGGGAAAACAGATAAGTTTAAATTTTTTATTTGGTTTAAGTAATACTAACTAATTAAACCTTTTTCTACTCAATATCAATTCCTTAGCAAAAAGAAGTACTTACACAAGCTACTAACTGTTATATGAAATTAAGTTTTGTGGTGTTTGTGAAAAAAAAATTAAAAATATGAGCTGTAGATGCAGTTTTGGAATTCTAAATGAAAACTGTGCAACGGCAGTGATACCTTGGGCCTTCGATACCATAACTGCATCACTAAGTCTTTCCATGCTCCAAAATAAGTGGAAAACGCCCTTTGGCATAGGAAATATGGCCATATATGCAGCGAAGCTGGTCACTAATTTCAATCTACGACAAGCCTTCCACCATTTGTTGCATACTGTTTTCTCCATGCAATCCACATTCTTTTAGACCTTTTAGTGATAACTTTCAAAACCCACTCCTCCCCCCTTCTCTTTTTGAAAATTTCCCTGGATTCTTTTCTGAATGACAGTTTTCTGTCTTGAAATAAATTTAGTTGCTGTAACAGGTTCTGTTTGTTATTGGATTCGCAGTCTCTGTAGTCTGTCATCCTTGTTATTGTTATTATATTATTGGTTTTCAACATTTTTCATTGATGTTTTATGACAGGCTGAATATGATATTTTAAGGAGAGGAAGTGCCATAGACAAATTGAACATGGAACCTGAGTATGTTACTTTCTCATTATTTGAGAAACGTTCGCATCAATTATTGATGCTGTATTGATTATTGCATGCCCTTTAGTGAAATTGTTTGTCAATACCCCATACTTGGTTATGGGTCGATGCCTCATCAAGGGGCAGGGAGAATAATCATCCACACTTCCTCAAATTCATCTATCCATTGCCTCTTCTTCAGTGAATAGGATTGCTTCACAGATGGTGGATGCATCCATACCTCAAACTGTTCTGAACCAAGATAAAGTATTACAATGGAGGTCCAACAACAGCACTATGACAAGTGATCTGTAGATGACTGTTTATTTTAATTCAAACAACATTAAATAGAAAAAGATCTAGCATGTCATTTTCTTGTTCTTATATGCTATGAAAATGATTTTTTCACGGTTTGCATAAAATGGTCAGTGCCTGTGCTCGTCATTTGCTTCCTACCCTGTGTCTTCACCTGCATCTTTTAGCATACACTTCCTTTATTTCTTTCATTCAATTAATGTTGCTTTTATTGGATTGTTGAAGGATTAATCTTGATGGACATCGGCATAGGGTGAGGAGATACACACATGGTTTGAGAAAGCTTATAAGAATTGGACAAGGTGAAATAATCTCTTCACTACATGAATATTGGTCATAGTAAACCATTGAAGCAGTTCTGCCCTATGGATTTTACACTAATGAAGAAGAAAGAGGACATTGTCTCTTGCCTAATAGAATGACAGTGAAGGATTGATTCATTTGCGAAAGTTTTTTTTACTCTAATGGTTGTCATTCGTTCTACTATCTAGTTATAAACATTGTGATTGACATTGTGCGGCTATTCTGCATTTTATATGCAGAAGTAATGTTAGGTAAGTGCTTATGTACAAATAAGTTATCCTTGGAGCTCTATAACGTGGAGAAAATTCTTTAAGCATTGCCTCTTTGACCCTTATTCATATGCAAAGAATTCTTGATGCTAAACACAGACAAAGGGATGGTCTTTGAACAGGAAAACGAGTGGATAGATCTCTTCTATAAGATCCCAAAGGAATTGGTTTATTTGGAAAAACCTTTTTCTGTGGAAGATCTATTATGGATCCAGCATGTGCAAGATAGCTTAGCAGGTTGAATCCTTGTGATTGCTCCTAGGAGGCCTCTGGTTTGAGTCCTTTGGTGCTTAGGTAAACGTGATTCTTAAAGGTTATGTGATGTATGCAGGTTGACTTTTCTCCCTCATAATGGATTAGAAGTTCAACATGATCAATAAAAAAGCTTCTGTGATGATTGAATGCTAAATTTTATATTGGTTTGACACTTTAAAATCATCTATATTACTTCCTACTCTGAATATTACCCCAAATAAACGGGGCATCAGTGCACGATACAGCCATCTCGTAGTATATTCGGAGGGTCAGATATGGCAACCTTACCCTTGTATTGCAAAGGGATTTTTTTTCATAGTTTGAACCCATGGCCTCTAAGTCATAATGGATCAACCTTAGTGTTGCATCAAGGTTCATCCTCTCTGTATGCTATTCCAGATTGATAGAATTTTACTTTAGGAAATGATATTTATTTCTGTGATTCGCTTAGGTGCATGTAAAATATTCTCACATTGCCCACCTGATCAAAATTGGAAGTGGACAGCCTATGTTATGACAGACAGCAGACTAATGGCAATGGCACCTTCGAAACCTTAGCAAAATCAAGCATTTGTTCATGTAAATAAACAACGTTTCTTGGACAATTAAGAAAGGAGTATGTAGAATGCAGGCATAACTCTTCGGTGCAGTTGGTGGTACCCACCTCCCTTTAAGTCTTAGTTTGATTCTCCTTTCCTCATGATCCCTTGCATAATGCATTCAAGCAACAAGTAATAAAGGGTCATAACTTGGCTGCACATTTTCACCACTTGCTCATCCGTTCCCATTTTATTATTAGGCTGAAAATGTCAACCTACACCCATGTGTTGGATTGATTGTTCATAGTTGGGCAGATGAGTTATAACCTTCAACTATTTAAAATGTACAATTTCCCAAGAAACGGTTATGCACTTCACCTGTTTTGATTACCATCCTGTTCACTAATGTGGCTGAATATCCTTGCCTGTAGGTGTTATTTTCCATTTTGAATCCTCCTATTTTATAAAAATCTATTACCCATACCCACTATTTATATAAGGTCAAGAGGGTATCCTAATTCAGGTGCACTTTTGCCACTCTGACAAATACCATTTTGATCAGCCCCTTTATATGGCCTACTTTCAACCTATCCAAACACAAATAGTATATGGGAATCATATGCATGTTGATGGTTATAACAAATATATTTCTAGGGAGGATTATAAATGTATTCAAATTTATGAGACTATTTTCGTAATGTGATAATGGATATAAGTTTTTCTCAAAGGGCATTACTGATTTCATTTACATCGAATTGCGGGAAAGACTAATGACATATTTCTTCTCATGGAGATGTTTCACAAAAAGGTTGAGAACATATCATGATAAATAATATAATCTAGATTGTCGGCTGTTAATTCACTGAAATGCCACTTATTGAAACTTCTTAATTTAGGTCCGGAGACGCTCTTGCGCCAGTCATCAGGCTTGGTTGTTAATGATAGGTCAGATGGTCATCTCGAACCTGACTGTGATGCAATTGAGGCTCATAAGTGGAAGTGTGTATGTACAATTAATGGTATATATCAGTCTATCTGCTTTCAATTGTTGAACTGCTGTTGTACGCTTTGTAGGCTATAACTACTGTTATTACATATCTCCACTCTTTGCTTCTGGTTTTGCTTGTGATATTTGTATCTGAACATATAGACTATCCCCTGCCACTGATCATTGAAGAGACTGTGGGAGTATACGGATCACTATAATGTACTAGCTCTTGGTTTTATGGCTGTAATATCTTGCATACCTTCTAATGTTTGTTGAGGTTCTTTTTCTTTGGAACTGTGTGCTTGCTTGCTTACTTAGTGGAAAATTGAGAAGTGACCAGAAAATATGCGCAAATATGTGTATGTATGCTGATAAATATAAATAAATAAATAAATAAATAAAAAATAAATAAATAAATATATATATGGATATTTAAAGTTTCATGCCACTTTGTCATCCCCAAAACAAGGGTGTGCCAAGTTTTTGATTTTCATTCTGGTGGTACTGTGAGCTGTTCACTTGGCTTTAGCAATTTTTGGTGGGGGCTTAGAGCATGTGCAGTTTTTTGTGAGGTGTCAAAGTTATTGTGTGCTTCAAGCCTTTGACTGTACAATTGCAAAACATAGAAGTCAAGAAGTATGTGGAAGAATATATTCTCAAATTAGCAACCCAATCAGGTAGGTAGAATCCACCACGTGGAAGCTCGCTATCCTCCTAAAATGAGAAAGTCAGAAGTCTTAAGACACCTCTCTTTGACGTTGCATATGGATGATTCCACATGATCTAAGCTCCATGATCATATCAATAGTAAAAAAGGTATGCTACCCTTCAATCTTTGTTTTTCTAAGAAACTCTTGTCCTTGCCTTAATATCAAGGAAGAAGGAACTTGCATGGTATCTAGAAATCTGTAGGATAGAGAACTCTGTGGTGGTATGAACCTTTCTTCCTTCCTCACAAAGCAGTGTTTTATTTCATGCTGGGCGCCCAGCTTTTTGCTGCCATTGGGCACCATCTCTTCATGAGCTATATGCCATTCCTTTCCTTATCTTTAAATGTTAATTATTTTTTGTAAATATCCTTGCTCATTGATCAATGGTGATATGTTTGATCAAGTTAGAATGAGTCAGTTAATTGAAGAATTTCATGCATGAAATGTCTCTTGGAGGTTCTTAGACGGCCAGCGGCTTAGGTGATGACAGGCCGTACTTGTAGACCTTGTAAGAGGCGTACTTTTAAAGGGGTGATGGTGATCCATACTGTAATCAATGTTATTGGTATGACAGCAGATTTGTTGGACAATCCTGAGTTAGAAAATTTCCTGTCACTGCTCTTAAGAGTTCTGAATGCGCAACTTGCTGCCATCCTACACCTTTATGACCGGGCCACCACCTGTTGTTGCAAACCCCATGTGATTGTGGCATGAAACTCAGTCATCGATGGTATTGATTTCCTTGTTCTCATAGCTGCCTGTGTTTTTTCAGGGATCAGAATCTTTGAGGATGTTGCCAATACCAAGGTATTCCTCTCATCTGTCTTTCAAGTGTGATTTCCTTAAAAAGTGAGTGATTGCAAAGCTTTTATAATTCCTAGCAATCCGAAAGCTTAGTTAGTGAAAGAAAATTCTTAGCTTATCTCCTATAACTTAATTTTCTTGAAAAAGACAGAGTAGCTAGGCAATTATTAGATAGCCGGTTTGATTTTCAGATGCAATCTTGATTCATTGGTTACATGTAACCTACTGAAAATTAGGGTAGGGCCTTTGAGAAGGGTTAGTGATGTAGGGAGGATGGAAAAAGTAGAGAGAAGAGCAATGGAGGGGTAAAGACAAGAATAAAGATTAGAGGGGTAGAGATAAGAAGGAGAAACAATCAAGGGAGAGAGAGGAAAGGAAATCACAATTGTTTAATTGCAATCAATTCCTCAAACATTCATTTATCAATCAATCATTCCTCCATAAATGAGAGCATAGGGCCTTTATAAATAAAATACTAGGCCGAAGATAATTTGGTAACAAATTATCTATTACTAAAAATAAGAAATCACAATAAAATAAAACACAATAAAATCAAATTAGAATCTTGTCCAATAAGGAAAACAAATAAAAGCCAATAAAATCGTAATATCTTTCAAAATTTTCTTGGAATATTTGATGTGATATCCGCATCAATTCTCCCTGGGTGGTTGGGACTCAACTCTGTCGAGTAAATCTTGGTAATCAATCTTCCAACCACAAGCTGAGTGGCTGGGCAACCATTCGGCGACGGTAGTAGACTTGTAGAAGGGGGGCCGAAAGCTGATGGAGCGACCGATATCTCCAGAAAGAAGTGGATTTGGGCCTGGAAAAGTGTACTCTTGCTGGCTCTGATAGAACTCCAAGAGGTCTGGGTCGAACTCCTGTAGTGCTTCTCGAAAGATCCAAGTATTCTCAGACTCTGGTCGGCCAACCCAACGGACAAGGAAGCGATGAATAGCTCCATTCCTGGTAAACATAATTTGCTCATCTAAAATAGTATCAATTTTATCATGGTGTATCAGGAGGGAGGAAAGTGGCGCAGGGAAAGACGAACGGTCAATAGGGGTGCACACGGGGGGATGGCAAAGGGATCCCCAGGTGGGGAAAAGTTGCCTTTTTATGCAATTAAATCTTCCACAATGAAAGTATGATGAAAACCAAAATGAGATGGAATGTCAAGAACATATGCATTTTATCCAATCTACTGTAAAATTTTAAATGGACCAACACTATGAGCTTGCAATTTAGAGACGTGCCCAGGTAGGCGCCGTTCTGGTCTGATACGAACCATAATATAATCTCTTGCATTGAATTCAACGTGTCTTTTATGGGAATTAACGTGAAGTTTGTATGAAGCATTGCTTGCCTCTAATTGGTTATTGATCTTGATGTGTAAATCGTGAAGGTGTTGTGTAAAAGTTTCGGTCGTCATGGACACACTAACATGTGAAGACATCGGGATAAGGTCCAATGGTTTTCGGGGTTTGTAACCATGCACAGCTTCAAATGGATTCATACCGAGGGATCTATTGAAAGAACTATTATATGCAAGTTGGGCCGTGGGTAGAATCAAATCCCAATTCCTAATATGCTCATGGACCAAACACCGTAATGGGTTACCTAAACTCCGATTGACGACTTTAGTCTGACCATCTGTTTGAGCATGGTATGCAATGGAAAATTTTAATTTGGTACCGATTATGTGTCATAGGGTCCTCTAAAAATGGCTGGTAAAACGAACATCCCGATCAGAAACAATAGTTTTAGGAAGACCATACAGCCTTAACAATCTCGCGAAATAAAGGTGAGCGACTCGAGAAGTATTAACAGTCTTATTACAAGGAATGAAGTGGGCCATTTTAAAAAAACGATCCACAACGACAAAAATGGAATCATGCTTCTTAGGGTTACGGGGAAGCCCTAACACAAAGTTCATGCTGACATCCTGCCAGTGACTATTAGGTACAGGTAGAGGGGTGTAGGGGCTAGTGTTTTGCTTTGTGTATTTGGCAAGTTGGCATATTCGACAAGTACTGACGATTTTAGTCATCTCATTCTTTAAACTAGGCCAATAAAATTGTCGCTCAACCTCCTCGGTTGTCTTATTACGTCCAAAATGGCCGGATAAACCTCTAGCATGAACTTCCCAAACTATGGAGTCTCGGACAGACATTTTCGGGATGCAAAATTTATTAACTCGGAATAAGTACCCATCCTGAAGACGAAATTCGTCCGTGGTATCCAAGTGCCCACACTGTAGAGCGAGGAAGATTTTGCTAAAATTAAGGCATGACTCATATTCTTCCTTAAGCCTTTCAAAGCCAACAATTTTAACTGGAACAGTAGATAGGAAGGTCAAACGACGGCTCAAGGCATCAGCCACTTGATTCTCAACGCCTTTCTTGTGCTTCAAGATAAAAGAATATGCTTGTAAATACTCAATCCACCGACCGTGCTTGTAATTTAATTTCTTCTTAGAGTTGAGGAACCGAAGAGCTTTATGATTCGAATAGAGGACAAACTCTTGAGGTAGCAAGCAATGGCGCTAGTAGCGTAGGGCCTATACGACGGCGTACAACTCCTTATCATAAGTAGAGTATTGTCGCTTGGTATCATTCAACTTTTCG
This sequence comes from Nepenthes gracilis, assembly GCA_033239525.1. NCBI lineage: Eukaryota > Viridiplantae > Streptophyta > Magnoliopsida > Caryophyllales > Nepenthaceae > Nepenthes > Nepenthes gracilis. The sequence continues at coordinate 11,027,354 of BSYO01000038.1, read as the reverse complement.
CTAAAGTAGGTGATTGGGTGGCATTCTCGACTAAAAACTCCTCCTATTCCTACACCTGACGCATCACACTCTACTTCAAACACTTTAGAAAAGTCAGGAAGTCGTATGACAGGAGCTGTTGTCATCCTTTCTTTGATGAATTTGAAAGCTTTGGCAAGCATCGGGAGACCGGTGAAGTCACCCTTCTTCATGCACTCAGTGAGGGGAGCCATGATTGTATTAAAACCCTTGATGAACCGGCGATAGAATGTAGCCAAGTTATGAAAATTTCGAACTTCGTGGATGGATTTGGGTTTTGTCCAATTTATGATTGCCTGGATCTTTACAGGGTCTGCAGAAACTTTGTCAGAAGAAATAATAAAGCCCAAGAAAGCCACTTTATCTGAGAAGAAGTAACATTTCTTAAGGTTAGCAAACAAGTCTTCTTTTCTAAGAGTAAGGCAAACTTGTGTGAGATGTTCTACATGTTGCTCCTTGGTCTTACTATAAATGAGGATATCATCAAAATAGACCACTAGAAATCGTCCTATAAAATGTTGTAAAGTCTGGGTCATGACTATCATGAAAGTGCTTGGTGGATTAGATAGCCCAAAAGGAATGACCAACCATTCATAGAGCCGTCCTTTGTCTTGAAAGCTGTTTTCCACTCATCCCTCGGACGAATTCTGATCTAGTGGTAACAACTCTTTAAATTAATTTTGGAAAAGATTGTGGCACCAGTCATCATATCTAACATGTCATCAAGTCTCAGAATGGGAAAACGATATTTTAGGTGATTTTGTTAATTGCTCTACTATTAACACACATCCTCCAAGACCCATCCTTCTTAGGTGTTAAGAGAGTGGGTACTGCACAAGGACTCATACTTTCTTAAACGAATCCCTTGCAGAGGAGTTCTTCTACTTGTTTATGGAGTTCAACATGCTTAGTAGGATTCATTCTATAATGAGGGATGTTTGGGAGTGACGCACTTGGAGCAAAATCAATGGCATATTGAATTTCGCTTAAAGGTGGTAAGTGATTGGGTAGGTCATTAGGAAAATTATCTTGAAAGTTTTGGAGAATTTGATGGGCCTCATTAGAAATTGGTATGGAAGAGTTCGGAAAGGTTTTGAGGACGATAACGGCAAACACAACTGGCTCGCTGACAGCGGCCCGTTCAAATACTGTGGGACTAATAATATGTAATCCTTTAGTCACTACCATAGTTCTTTCTTTGTTGGGAGTCGTTGGTTTTAGAGGTAGGGGATAGAGGCGAATTCTCTTTACCTTGTGAACAAAAGAGCAGGAATTGGAACGGCATTGGATTGTCACATCCAAGTCGTAGAGCCAAGGGCGCCCAAGAATGACACAACCCACGTCCATTGGTATAACATCATACCAAATATGATCTTTGTACTCTAAAAATTGAATGAGTATAAGACAACGTTTTTTAACGGATATAGAAGACGTGTCAATCCAAGGGATACTGTATGGATTAGGGTGTGGGACTGCCTTTAATCTCAAATAAGAAATAGTGTTAGCAAAGACCGCATTGATGCAACTACCGCTATCCATGGTTACCTTGTAAGCTTTCTCATTTACTTTGATGTAAGTGTGAAAAATAACATGACGACGCCAATCATCAGCTTCTTTATATTGTGTCAATGTGCATCGCATAACGCCTAAAAAATGGTGTATCGAGGAAGGAAGAACTAGAGTCTAGATGAGAGGAAGTAGGCCAAATGTAGCTCACAAATTTGTCAAGGTCATCATCATTCAAGTCATCAAACTGTTCTGATTTGGGTTCATAGATTTGTTCTTCAAGGAGTTCCTCATTTATTTCATTTTGTCCGTCAATTAATAAAGCTTTACTCGGACATTTGGAAGAAATATATCCAAAATCTTTACAGTTGAAACACTGTAATTGAGAATTTTTTTTTGGGGCTTCAACATTCTTTCCTCGAGGTCCCTTGTAGGGGTGACAGTGGAGGGAGGGGTTCCTAAGACAGACTTAGAATTGGTGGCAGGACTATGTGATGTGGACTGACTATACGACATTCTGGTAACTAACTCAAAGTCTCGGACCAAATTATACGCATGGTCCAAAGTCGTAACTCCACGAAGGACAAGTTTTCGCCTAAGATCCTCGTGTAATCCTTATCGGAACCTGCTCAACGTCATGGCTTCGTCCTCAATGATGTGACTTCTCATTTGAAAATCATTGTATTGAGTCACATACTCAGTTACGGACTGATTACCTTGTCGCAGGGAATTCTACTAGTTGAGTAAGTTGCTACTGTAGGAGCGGGGTAAATACTTCTCTTGAAGGCGTCGTTTCATTTCAGCCCAACTCCGAACAGGGGCGGCTTGACGCCGAATTAGGAGATCCTCAACACTTTTTCAATATGATTGGGCGTTGCCGGTCAACTTAAGGCTGGCAAATTGAATTATCCTGTCTTCTGACACGCCATACCATTCAAAGAAACGAACTATGTCGCGGATCCATTGAGTGAAAACTCGAGGGGCCAAGCAGCCGTCAAAAGTAGGGGCATCCGGTTTGATATTTTTGAAGAGGTGGTCATCCGGATCCCGCTTTTGATCATAGTATCAAAGCTTGCGATCGTGTCTACTAGGGGTTCGTCTGTTTTGCCTTCGTCGGTGAGCTTTGTTATGTGATGCATCAGAGTTTTCAGCATCTGATGAGTAAGATCCTAGTTCTAATGTGGCAATCCGATTTGCATGATCCAAATTTGTCTGATGAGTAGTGGCCAAGTCAGCTTGAATGACAATCATATGATTTTGTAATTGTTGTTGACTGAAAACTAATTGGGCTAATTGTTGACTCAATGTTTCAAATTGGTTAGAGTTCATGATTAGGCCAAGGGTATTATGGGAAATAATTCGACCACTTTGTAAGTGTATACAACACCTAACGGAATTGAGATCAATAAACAATTGAGACAATTCAAGTCAAATTTTTTTTTTTTTTGGTGAGATTTTGTATGGTTCAAATCAGATAAACTAGTGTTGCTAATCTATTAAAATTATAAAGCAATAATCAATTGCGATAGGGTGTCTCAAATGGTAGTGAGAGGACGTGAAAGATTTTTTTTTTTTTTGGGCAATAAAATGGCATATGCAAATAAAACTAAATTCTATTAAAGATAAATAAAATATGCTACTCAAAAGAAGATGGAACAAACACACCTGGAGATGATTTGACCAGCTTGTTGAAACTGCCTTGGAGATGATTTGACCCCTTGTTTGAGATTGGACGGAAATTTACTACTGTTTGAATTTTTTTTTCTCTTTTTTTTTCCTCTTTTTTTTTTCTCGCTACTGTTTGCGTTTTTTTTTCCTTTTGTTTTCTTTACCTTCCTCGGCCTCAACCCATAGACGCAGAGAGAGAGAGAGAGGGAGAAGAGAGGCACTGCTGCTCAGTGCGTGACGGTCCTCTCAGGCGGCGGCTGCGACAGTGTCAGTGTTAGCGACAGCAATGAAGGCGACAACGACGGCGATGAAGGTGACGACGAAGACGAACGCAGATGAAGAAGATGATGAGGAGAACGAATCTGATGAAGTGACGAAGACGAAGAAGAACGATGGCGAAGACAAAGATAGAGAATGAAGACGAAGACTCGGAACACCCGATTCGTGACTTCTCTTTCTACTCCCTCTCTTTGGGTTTTTTTTTTTTTTCGTTTCTGGAGAAGGAGCAAGGTGGTGGTTAGGGTTTGGGTCGGTTGCGGCTCGAGCGTATGGGTAGGTTTGTTTCGGTGATGGTGGTGGAGTTGGGTCGCTGGGTGGTGGTCGGTTAGGGTTTTAGAGCACAGGGTGGCGGTTGATAAAGGTTCAAGGTGAGTGGCCGATGCGGGTTTCGGACTGTGTGGATGGTCGTTTGGGTGTGAGTTGGCTTGGCGGAGAGTTGGAGGTCGTGGTGGCAGCGGGGATGTGGAGGAGGGGTTCGGCGATGGCAGGTTCTGCCGCCGGTTGTGCCTGCAGCGCCGATTGGTTCTGCCTCCTGATGTGGTGGCGGTGCCGACGGTAACTGCGTAGTCGGTGAGGATGCTGTTTCGGGTGACTGTCTCGTTGATCGCTCTGTTTCTCTCTCAATTTTTTTTTCCACAGAGATAGTGAACGTCTCTCTCTCACCTTTTCTTTTCAAACAGAACGCCTTTTTGTTTTGACAGAGGTGGTGCTAAAGAACAATCACCTCTGTGTTTTTTTTTTTTTTACAATATCAAGAAGAGGCAGTGGGGGCGGAGATGGGACTGTCGGAAGAAACACAGAAGACCTTTGTAGGGTGGCGGGATAGTGGAGGTGGTGGTATGGTGGGTTGCTGGTTGCGGGACGTTAGGTGGCTGGTGGTTGGGTGCGGGGAAAAAGTAGGATTTTTATCTCTAATACCAATTTGATGTAGGTAGGAGGGGAAAAGTAGAGAGAAGAGTAATAGAGGGGTAAAGACAAGAATAAAAACTAGAAGGGTAGAGACAAGAAGAAGAAACAACCAAAGGAGAGAGGGGGAAGAAAATCACAATTGCTCAATTGCAATCAAGTCCTCAAATATTCATTCATCAATCAATCATCCCTCCATAAATGAGAGCATAGGGTCTTTATAAAAAAAATATTAGGCCTAAGATAATTTGGTAACAAATTATCTATTGTTAAAAATAAGAAATCGTAATAAAATAAAATCACAATAAAATAAAATACAATAAAATTAAATTAGAATTTTGTCCAATAAGGAAAACAAATAAAAGCCAATAAAATTATAATATCTTTCAAAATCTTCTCGGAATATTTGATGTGATGTCCGCATCAATCAGGCGATTAAAATTGATATCCCTATGATATTTTTTGTTGTAATGGTACAGGAGAATCATCATATATGGTGTGGGCTCCTGTAAATGAATTCCGACCCTTATGGAAGTAGATCTAATTTTGCAATAGAAACTAAATCCTTCAAAACTTTCTGCTTAATTTTTTTCTGAAACATTCTTGATTCATATATTTGATTCTTCTCAGAGCGCGCAATATTGGAAACCTCATGCATTAGACCCACCAAGGATTAACCTAACAATACATAAATCATGCCTCCAACCTTATTTTCTCTGTAGCATTCACTTCAAGGCTTTCAAAGTTGGTCTGATCCTTTGATGTTCTACTCTTCCTTGGTTTGTTGATTATTTGCGATGAAAAAGAGGGGGGAAATTGAAAGCCCATCGGGGAAATCTTTGTACCTCTCACCTACAAACACAAATCCCAACAAGAGAGACATGAACCATTAAGATCTCCTACAAAAGAAATAGGCACTTGCACCAAAGGAGGGACATGAACCATTAAGATCTCCCACATAATGGGCACATCTAATGGATACAAATATTGGCCAATACAACACATATCAGCTGATAGGTGTCGGTATCGGGGTTCCCTATACCAATATTTTCTAATACTGTAATAATATTGTGATATGTTTTTGTATCGTTATTATCTAAAATATCAGTTGATATGGCTAATATTTGGCCGATATATCGGCTGATATGGACTTGTAGTTTATGATTTTTTAAAATTTTTTTCACTTGCTAAATTTGATGCCAATATAATTACGACCGATACTGATATCTAAGTTGATATTTTCATCAATGGCACATCTATATCATTAAAATACCACTAATTTATTGAACAATGTGAGCAAATAAAGAGGCATAGGGCTATATCGATGAGGGGATAGTGTTGATGGCAACCTTTAAATCATGAATAAAGAATTCCTAGACAATAAATTGAAGAGGAAGAGGAAAGCAGACAACTAGGTTGAGAAATGATGATTTGATTGAGGTTCAAGGTGATAAAAGTGCTGGTCCAATATTCAACTTACGAGGGGGTAAAATAAGGTTGTTATCAATTTTGGTAGTATTGGTTTCTTTGAAAATTGGATATGCAAAATTAAACAATATACTGTAAATTAATATAGAGCGGAGTGATGTTTGCCATTGTATTTATATAGTTTGCAATGCTTACATCTAGTCCCTAAGCTACGCTTGAGAATTTAAATTCACTAAACCAATGTTTTTTTCTAGTATGAAGATTAAACCTTATAATAGAAATCAATGCTCCAACCTTGGAGATCTCTTTCAAGAATAATATCTTCTTTCTTTCTCTTACAAGAATATGATTGCTTACAAGAATATGATTGCAAATATTCTCTCACAAATAAAAAATAACCAAATGAAGTGCAAATTTCTTTCATCAAAGATATGAAAATTTTGTGCTTAAGAGAAGACTAATATTTCTCAATATTTGTTCTGGTTATTTTGAGTGAAAGAAAGTTCTTTTCATGTATGAAGAAGAGAACTAGGTAACAGTGGTTACAAAAGGCCATCTCACCATTAAAATGTCACTTTATAAATTATGGAAATACCATTCTTGAGCTTTAAAATATCTACAAGAAATCTTGTAGCATCATCATTATGTCTAGTTGCAAGATACAAAAAAATAAGCTTCAGATAAGTTGCCATTTGAGAGATAAAATTTGAAAAACTAGACCCGTGTCAATTTGTATTTACTGTTATGACGAAATCTATTTATTGTTTTTCAAAAATTACTTCAAATAGTTGACAACTAAAAAAAAATATAAAACATATCTTTCTAGAAAGCTTGTTAAGTCTAATTTTATTTGAAATTTAAATCCAAATTAATTTTATACATTGAGATATGTGTATAATATTATTCCAATGTCAAAAATTTGTTTAGCACCTGCCATTATAGATTAGCTGACTTTGAAGAATTATTTTCCCAATATAAAATTCCAAATTAGTTATACAATATATTCACAAAAATCTTGTAATGCCTAGCTTTTGTAAAAAAATATTTTAAAGATTTGGAATCATTATAAAAACTTATATTGAATTAATTATGTAATATTTGCAAATTTCAGCTTCATGACTTTAGTGTGCATTTTTACTAAGAAGCCATTTTTGCATAAAAAGTTTGAAGTGCCAAAAAAGTTTGAAGTGCCAAATTAAATATGAATAGAATGACCTTTGTGTCTATGTTTGAATAAAAAAGAGTTTAAATCATTTAGAATTATTTATATTAATATATTGTTAATTTAATAAAGAATGGTGCATGTTTATAACTACATTTAAAAATGCAACTTATTGGAAATTCTTTAAAACTTAAACAACTAACAACCAAACATAAAAATACTTACTGGGGACACGAAATAAGTAAAATTATGGGTCATTTGATGTCATTTAATTGGTCCATGTATTGACTAAAATATAGCAAATTTTAGGCCAAATATGAGATAATATGATCTATTTTGGCATAAAATAATTAAGTTCCAATTAGGATATATTTGATCCATTAAAATTAAGATTAATTATAAACATGTTTATTATCATTTGTTCTCACAATTCAAGAAATTCTAAGCTAACAATTTTCTCCTTTTTGATGATGAGATACACTTGTTGCAATAGTATATGTCCATGACGGCATAATATCATGCACTTTTATTAAATAAATAAATAAATTGATGCATTACATATAAATCTTCTCTCCCTTTTGTTGTGATAAAAATGCAAGCATAAAAAGCTCTCCCATTTGAAAAGAAATTAGGCACATAAAATATATCATATATTAAGCATACTTATTTCTCTTCTAATGAGACAATACACAAACAAGATTTATATTCAGCAATGATTGTTAAATATGATTTTCCAATTGATATTTTACAACTTAAGTGTAAGCTCTCCATTTCTTTTGCAATATGTCAATTGATATTTTCCAATACAATTTAAGACATTTTTTCACATGATAAAATATAAGTAACTTTTTAAATATTTTATTGCATTTCTTACATGCATGGTCTATGTCAAAAAATAACACAATTAATCTATGAGATTCAATTATAAAAGACAATTATGTTCAAGACAAATTTTGAAAATTGGGAACGTTATCATATTTCGAATTTTAGGCAAGACATGCTAAAATATACTTTCCAAATTCTTCAAATATCCATAGAATATTTTCAATCATTCTAACATCATAATCATCTGCAGTAAGCACATAAAGAATGTATTGCCACAAGAATAATAAAGTTATTTTCTAAAGAATGATCTCCAATTAGCATACAAATAATCATCGTGTTTTTTTATATAGATAATCTGGTTCAAAGACACACAATTATTTTTCACTATTTATGATATAGTAGATTTAGATATTTTCTACACTTTGTATATATTCTCATAAAATATAACTTAGTCTCTATCACAAAGTTAACATATGTTACTCTAAGTTATGTTATAAGATGTCAGCAAGCAACATATCTTTTATCAAGGGTGAGTAGATATTACCAATATTGTCCATACCAATTATTCTTTTGAAATATCTCCAACAGTAACTTATCCTCCATCCTTATTTTCTTAAATAAAAAATTTGGGATATCATTGGTTATATATTTGAGCATCCGCTATCATAGAATAATGTTTCTTTTTTGTGCACGGATCACATGAGTAACTAGAAAAAAAATCATGTAATTGATTTTGGTACAAATTTGTTTGGGTCATTGTATGTTAGGATTGATTCCTTTTAGAACCCAAACTTTCATATATTTTCCATGCACTTCTTTTCTTAATATACAATGATATGAATAATGCCATTCTAGTATAATAAAAACATGTAATTTTAGGTGCTTTAGATTGTTTAACTTTTACAAAAAAAATTTGGGAAATGCTTTTGTTTAATATTGTTTCTAAATCCAATTCTGGTTTTACCAAGCACAAAATTTTGTTCACCTAATATTTTATCTAAGTTGTAGAGTCTTTTTTGGCTTGTTCAACATATTTAGTTTGAGTCATTTTCTAAGAGAGTGTATCTATCGATTGTAAATATTACTCTCATTCTAGTTTCCAATATGTATAATTTGTTCCATTGAAAATAGTGATGTAGAAGTGGATTGACCTTTAATGTTAGAGGTATTATAAGCTGTGTACAAATATAAGAAGTTAATTTAACCAACACAACAAAAAAGTGACTAAAATGAAATATAAAATAAAATGATCTTAACTCTTAAAGTTGTTAGACTTTGTCTTTTAAAAGCCAATATTTGATATCAATTGTTGTCCTGATAATTAACCTATTAGGGGATAAATTAGGTTGTTTCCAATTGTAATAATTTTTATTTGTTCGAATAATAAATTTTCAAAATTAAACAAAATGTGATAAATGAATAAATAGTAAAGAGAGATTTGATTCCATATTTATACCAGTTCAGCAGTGTTATATCAAGTCTCCGAACCATGCTTGAGAGTTTAAATCCACTAAAAGGAAATTTTCCTATTGGGTGAAGATAAAACCTTGCTTTACAATCAACACTTCAACCTTAGAGATTTCTTTGATGAGCCACACCTTCACTTTTTTACTCTTACAAGAATATGGTTACAAAAGTTCCCTCTCAAAGAAAATATAATCAAGTGAAGTATAAAGATATAAAAGTTTTACACTCGAGAGAAGACTAATATTTCTCAATATTTGCTCTGATTTATTCACGTGAAAGAAAGGTCCTTTCACTTACAAAGAAGGGAACTTGTATAGAAGAAGAGTAAGGCAACCGTGGATGCAAATGACCATCTTATTATCAAAACACCACTTTGAAAGTTCCGAAAGTAGTTGCTCTTGAGTGTAAAATCTGCAAAAAAATCATGGAGCATCTTATGACTAAAGATGCAAACAATAAGCTTTAGATAAATTATTGTTTAAGAGATAAAATTCAAAACCTAGGCCCATGTCTGTTTGTATTTACTGTTGCAATGGAACTTGTTTGTTGTTTTCAAGAAAGCATATCAAATAGTTGACTAGATTAGAAAATATAAAATAATTTTTTCTAAAAAGCTTGCCACATCTACTTTTTTTTTTTTTTTGAAAATTGAATTGAAGACAAGTTAATTTATACTTTGAGATATGTGTAAAATACTACAACAATGCTAATTTGAATTTCTAGCACGTTACACACTGTTTAACTTTGAAGAATTATTAATCCCAATGGATAAATCTAAATTTCTAATACTTTATATCTACGAAAACCTCATAAATATATGGTTTCTATAAAAAAAAAAGCTTCATCACATTGTGTGTATTTGTACAAAAAAAATCATTTTTGCACAGAAGATTTTAAGTGCCCAATTATGTATGAATAGGAAGATATGTGTCAATTTTCAAACTCAAAAAAACAAAAAAAATTAAATCATTTAGAGTCATTTACATGAATATATTGTTTATTTAATAAAGAATGATACATGTTTATAAATACATTTAAAAAGGTATCATTTTGGAAAGTCTTTGAAACTTAAACAACTAATGACCAAATATGAAAATAATTAATAGAGATGTGAAATATATAATATTATGGATCATATTGATTTTTTAAATTGATCTATGTATTGTTTAAAATATTGCAAAATTTAGGGCAACTACGGGGCAATATGATCTAGTTTGGCATAAAATAACTAAGTTCCAATTAGAATATATGTGTTCCATTAAAATTGTAATTCATTGCAAATATGTTTGTTATCATCAAAATAATCAAAGATATCTTAAGATACCAAAAAGAGGGAGAGGCAAGCCTTGAAAGATTTTGGGTGAGGTTATATGAATAATACTAAATTGCTTCTATGTTTAAAGGATAATGTGTAATATTGAGCTGTTTGGAGGAAGAGAAATTATATAGTTGACCTGACATAGAGGGGTTCAAGGCTTTATTGTTGTTACCATTTTATTAGAACATAGAAAAAGGAAAAAGAAAAGTTATTAAAGCTTTTTTACCGCAATGTTCTTCTTGTTACCGCTAAAATTTGCTGACAAAACGTCCTCTTCTTATAGGGTGGGAATGGTGTTCTGGTGAAGTCTGTAGGCATCGTTAATGCAAGTGTGGATACTGTTTTTGAAGTTCTTTTGAGCCTTGAACCCTCTGTGAGATATGAGTAAGTTGGTGGGATTAACATGTTATACAATCATGCATGCCTCCTCTTTCTTTTTCCTTTTGGGAGAGAAGATGTGGGGCTGGTTGTAGCTTTGCCATATGGTGAGTCTGACAAATTTATTTTGCCATTGTAACAACTGCCTTTCACAGGTGGGACATGTTAACAAGTGACCTAGAGCTAGTCGAATCTCTTGATGGTCATTATGATGTACTATATGGGACATATGATCCCAAATTCTTCACCTGGTAAATATATTCGACACATCTCCTTTTCTCATCCTCATTCATGGTTGTGGAAACAGAGTTACACTGCAAAACTCTCATGCTTATCCATTATTTTTTTCATTTTGCACGTCTTGAATATCAATAAACTGTCCTGTTACTCCCTGTATCATTAACATTTATTTTATAGGTTGACATGTGACCTTGTTGATGCAGGCTGTTATCCCATCAGTGCTTTCCTTTATAGTATTTGCAATGAAAAAAGAATGTTGCAAACAGTGGAATTCACCATATATTTAATGTTACTGAAAGAAGCAAAAAAGTTGCCTACTCTATTTACTTGGCTGTGTGTGTGTCCATCAAACCTTCACCAGTTGGCTTTATAGTAATATTGTTCATAAATTTGAGTTCAGTTGGAGATTTGGAGTTCACAAGGTGGCTTTGCAACTGTCATGAATTGTCCGTGTTCTGCATTGAAAAGTCTTACTGCCCTTCCTCCTTGCTAAATTTGAAGTCAGAAATTAATTTGAAATTTCTAACTCAATTTCCTAATTAGTGCTTGTTTGGCTAATATTTGAAATAGTTTCTATGCTTCAGAAATTGAAGTTGGGTCAAATAAAAATTTTGGTATGAACAACCTTTGGATTCTCAAAAAGCTCCAATAAGCTTCTGAAAGTGCTTTCAGCTTGTTTGTCAAGAATGGAATGGAGATTGGTACCAATTTAAAAGCTGTTGGGACAAAGTAGAGTTATGAAGAAATGAATGCATAATGACAAGCTAAACATTTGAAAGGGACCCATCCATTCTCAAGTTCCTTTGCACGGTACCCTTTATCGACAGGAGCAATAAGAGAGTGAAAGAATATCTTTGTAAGTATATATGGGCTGCATTTCTTTGGCGGGACTTGAATTTCATTCACTTATTTCCCACCAAGCAAATGCTACTCGTGTCAAGAGGGTGATCCCTGTTGGTTGTGTTATGGAATCAAACTCTAAACTGTCAAATTCTGAAATAGTAAAAGTAAACACGTTGAGAAAAAGAATTCCAAAAATTCTGTGTCATTCAATTACTTGCTAACATAATTTTTCCTGCTCTTTAAGACTGTCAAATTTGCTTCACTGATCCAATCAAAAGAAAGGACAAAAAATTACTTCATTGATAGGAAGTGATAGAGATGATGTTATATTCTCAGGACCATGCCAGCTCTGGTGTCGTCTATCACTTCCCCTTTACATATGTATGTTACTGTTGTATCTCAGCATTTACTGTACCAATTGGCATAAGATTGGTCTGATTTATTTCAAATGTTCCTGATGATGCATCATTTAGGTGGAATTCCAAAAGGGATTTTGTATTCTCAAGACAGTGGTTCCGTGGACAAGATGGAACTTATAGTAAGTAAATATTTGAGAAGACTCATGTTATAGGTATCTGTACATATGTGGCTATTGGTGTCTTTTAATCCCACATATAGATGATTTGATAAAGGGTGGCCCAGTATACAAAACTTTCAGCATCGTGGGCTTTGAAGGAGATCAGATGTATATAACCAGGCTCACCTACTATTAAAAGAAACTGATTTTGTTGTTTGAACACATGATTGCCAAATCACAATGGAACAATCTTATCCCTGTAACCAGGTTCACTCTCTTACCAATGATTTGATGCTAACCAAAAATTATAATGGAAAAAGGGGGTTGCTCTAGCTTTGAAATTATTTTCGTTGGAACCATGGATTAAAATATTGATACCTATTTTGATCGTGACCATATCAATTTCAGCCCGATTTGGAAATATATATCGGTAATAGACATATTGGCTGCAATTTTTTCACAAATAGGAACTTAGTAAGGAAATATCTGCCGATATATTGGCCAAATTGTGATATATTGCTAATATGATGATATATTATGATTTTTTCATTGTATTAAGAAATATTGGTATTAAGCCTGATACCAATATATATATCAGCTAATATTTTGCATATCGGTTGAGATTTCATTCCATGGCATGGACTATATTTATTATTTTGCTATTTGTTAAGCGTAATTTTTCCAGCAAATTGAACTATATTCATTCAGTAATTTTCCTTGGCATGAACTATATGAGCCATTTTTTATGTTTGCATTGAGTATTTATTCTGTGCTTGATATTAGTTCTTAAGTATGGTTTATGTTAATGCTATTTGTAAGCGTACGTCTCTTCGGAGACATTCGATAAAATTGGAACGATACAGAGAAGATTAGCATGGCCCCACTTACCAAAAAAAAAAAAAAGTAAGCGTACTCCTGTTATTGTTATGAAAGAAATTTCATTAAAATGTGCCAAGATGGCTATAGGGTTGGATCAAACCACTACAATTTGACTAGTTATCGAGAGCTAAATCATTAGGGAATGCAGCAATCCTTATATTGTGAGAACATGAAAAAGATAAGAACATATAAAAGACAACATAAGCAGTTTAAACCACCTGATGTAAAATTTCAGTAACTTAAACTTTCCCTCTCTAAACACCATAATCATCTCCCAAACATTTCATAAAACTGGCATAGTCAAATAGACTTATCTCTCTAATATTTCCCGTTCTTATGCCTGTAATTCTGATTTGTTTGTCTCTTCTTGAACCTTTTGAATTCCCATCTGACTTACACAGCAAATCAAGCAATTCTTGAAACTATGCTGGGCAGGAAAAAAGTGATCAACTGATCCAAATTTTGTTTACATGACACACAACAGTTTGGAAGGATAAAGCCTAATGTTAGATTGCATTCTAAAGCCATTGCCCATGCTACAAAATCAACATTTAGAAGAGCACCGGTTTCCAAATACTTTTCCCTTGGAAATTTCCTTCTCAAGTACTCCATAAAAATGTAAGAAGCAGAATTGACTCCCATTTCTTGGAAAATTTTGATGTACTGGCAATTAATAAGTTTTCATTAACAATCAAAATGATGTCCTAATTATGAAAGCTACTTAATTCAGGCTGTTGAAACTTGGGTCATATATGTTTTGTTGTTAAAATTCATTCTCTCACTTTCATAAGGACATGAAAGCTAGTTGAAATTGCCTACCGTGGTTGCTAGGTTAATGGCTTTTGCATTTAATGAGCTCTGGCCTCTGGATAAGTACTTCGTGAAATTATGGTTTATAGTTAATAGTTATAATCTAGTTGACAATGATTTTGCTAATGGATGCAGCAATCCTGCAGTTTCCAGCTGTTCATAAGAAGCAGCCTCCACAATCTGGTTATCAGCGTACAAAGATCAATCGTGAGCCACTTTGTATCTTTCAAGTTGACAGTTTTTTTTTTTTTCCTGCATCACCAATGCTACGCATTTCAGCCCTTGTTTGTGCATTCCTCAGCAATCTTAAGATTTTTTCATGCACTATGCTTGCAATTTGAGTATACATGTTTTAAATCATAAAAAATATAGAAACTAATTAATGAGAGGCAGTAAATAGTTGCCGGGTGATAGACAAGGCATCCTTGAGAAATATTGTAAATATATATGAAAGAAGAGATGGAATATATACTTGTTTTTGTTCTCTTTAAAGTCAAAATCTCATGTTTCATGGAAGATTAATACTTGTCTGTTTCTCTCACATTGAGTAATATCCACATCTTATTATAACGTGACAAAGGTTATTTAGTTAGAAATGCTGAGGATTGATGCTTTTATTTAATTTTCCTTCTGTTTGAAACTGTTTATTCAGTATGGTGTTTTTAAGGCTTTGTTTCTGGTGGAAAAGTCTGTTAAATTATAGGAACAGAAGATTTTGGTAGGCGGGAGCTATCTGTCACTCTCTTGCTCTTTTATTGCTCTGTCGGTGAGCCAAAGCTTTTTCTGGGATGTGTCATTGTGGTGGTTGGTATTGTATTCAATAGGTGAAAGCCAGATTGAGTAATATAGAAACTGATCAATGAGAGACAGTAAATAGTTTCTGGGTGACAGACAAGGCATGCATAAGAATATATTGTAAATATATATGAAAGAAGAGACAGAATATGCATGTTTTTGTTTTCTTTTAAGTCAAAATCTCATGTTTCATGGAAGATTATTATCTGTCTGTTTCCCTCACATTGAGTAATATCCACGTCTTATTATAACATTAGATAGGTTCTATAGTTAGAAATGCTGAGAATTGATGCTTTTATTTGATTTTCCTGCCGTTTGAAACTGTCTGTTCAGCATCGTGCTTTTAAGGCTTTGCTTCGATTGGAAAAGTCTGTTAAATTATAGGAACAGAAGATTTTGTTAGGCAGGAGCTATCTGTCACTCTCTCTCTTTTGTTGCTCTGTCAGTGAGCCAAAGCTTTTTCTGGGATGTGTCAGTGTCGTGGTTGGTATTGCTATCAATAGTTGAAAGCCAGAACTTGACTTTTTGCAATAAAATATTATATGTTTTGTGCACTTCTAGAGATCTGCATCTCTTCTGAACTTGCATGATTTTCTTGATTGACAAAATGCTGGACAATGAACTGGTATAGGATGTCGGATTTCTAATTTTTATACACCTTGTGAGATCTGCATCTCTTCTGGACTTGCATGTATTTCCATCATTGACAAAATGATAGAAACTGAACTAATTTTGCATGAGCTTTTCATGAGTGGATCGACTTTATTAACTGGCTACTTTTTGTTGATTTTGACCCTTGCATTTTAGCTTCTTCTTGGGAGATAAGAAGTTTGAGAGCATCAACTTCATCAGAATCTGCAAGTTGTCTTCTGACGCATATGTTAGAGATAAAATCTTCTAGCTGGTGTAGTTGGAAGAAGGATCACGGCTTTAAGCTTGAAAATTCTATTCCTTTTGCTTTGTTGTGTCAAGTGGCAGGTTAGCTTCTGTAATCTTTTTCCTCCTAGCACCTTTTCTCTAGTATTTATTTTCTGTGAAAATGAATTGTTCGAAACTAGTTGGTTCCTGAGCTGTCTCTTAGGGGTGCTTAGCAGTTCCTATGAGGATAATGCCTTAGTTTGAAAACTGTATTCCTTTAGTGTTGTTGTGCCACATAGCACATTGGTTACTTACTATATGTAGTCCTTTAGGAGTGTTTTGTGGCTTGCTTTTTGATAAGTGCCTAGTGTTAAGAATTTCTGAAATTTTGCACACATTTGCTCGTAAGGGTGAGCCTTGGCTCAATGCGAGGGCTGCTCCACAGTAACATATAGGTCACGTGAGAACAACAATTTTGCAATGCATGGGAAGGTTGTGATATTTGATTTTCCTTAAACCCACTGATGTGAGAGCTTCTGAGTCACCCTTCATGCAAATGGTTGTTTGTTTCTCTGTTTTGTGTGTCATGCCAAGAAATGGCCTGCATATGCTACATGCTAATGCTAATGCTAAAATTAGTAATTCAAAGAGGGGCACAAAAAAGAATTCAAATAGGAAAAGACAGATGCAAAAAATACCAGCAGAGTACACAATATTGACACAATATCTATTAAGGTGCAGCGGAAATGTGTATCACAAACAGGCATATCCAAGATTAATGTGGTGTCATGTGTTATATGTCAATTTAGGGTAATCTGAAGCTCTTCTTCATCTGCAAATGTCAAGGGTTGATAGTCGGAATCAGGGTTAGCTTGGTGGTGCGCACCTACTTTTGCAGGCCATGAATCATGCCAACTTTCCCACCCTATCTTGGCCATCAAAATTAAGTAGTGTTGTTGTGGTATTTAATATTGCTGTGATCTTGGTTTGGTTGACATGCGATTACTTGTTTATGCCCAAATGCTTATGCAAAGTTCCAGGCTCAGAACAATGCTAGAAGGTTTAGATTTTTCCTTTTTTTAGAAAAAAATATTCAGTTATTTTGGAGAATGCTTTGTGGTGGAGTTGGTGAAAAGGCACTCCTTTAGATAGAAGTATAAATTACCTAGCCAAATGGCTACATTAGAGGTTTTCTTTGGATATTATAAAGGATGGCCTGCTCTGCTTAGGAAGGACATGATGCTATTGGTACAAGGAGACATATTAACTTCTGCTATAGTGAGTTACAAGTAGTGTCTTTGTCCTTCCCTAACATCCACATGCCAGAATACTCCCTTTTTTGATTGCCAAAATATCCTTTTTTGTAAATATATCTTCCTTGTTATTCTTTCAGCATATTGCATACTGTCCTTATATTAGGGTAAAGTTATTTGGGTACTGATCACAAGCTGTGTCTTCTGATGACTTTATTGCCTTGTACTGATGTTAGCAAATCACTGTCAAAAGTGCCAGCCATTGTGGGGCAAGTTCAAGTCATCTCTGTGTTTAAGGTACTTATTGTCAGTTTTATTAGGATCTTGAGCAGAATTTCTCAGTTCTAACCTTCCAGTCATGAGTCTTATAGTTTATTGCTTTTGGGAATGAAAAATAGGCGCACAGCAACATTCTACAGGATGAAATATGTTGTATTGGCAACCAACTGAGGGCTTTCTATGTTACACATTGTAGAGTTGCTTATGTGAGGACTTGGAGGAGATAGTTGAATTCTAATCTTCTGTTTTTTGAGGAATGCTAAACACCAATTTCTGAAGTTAAAAGAGGTGGTAAGAATAGGTGTGGTGATCAAGCTTCATGGTGGGCTCTTCTTGGGCTCTTGCAGTATCGCTGCAAAGAGGGGAGGTAAGTCAATATTGGATCTAAAGTGGCAGCAAAACCCAAACTTTTCTCATGTGCTGCAGAGATAGTGACCAGCAGGAGCTATACATTGATGATTGGAGACAGACTGGAGTTAAGGAGGAAATCGGAGGGGAAGAAGTGATGTCATAATGTATATTCTTGTGTAGGAGAATCATTTCTTTCAATTCTCACTCGTTTATAGTTAATAATTTGAGTGATTGTATCTATATGCTTGTGCCCGAATATGTTCAGATTATAGCTCTTGTATGTTGTCCATGTTTATATAGCTGTGTATCTTGCATGCATAGCAGGGTTGATTAGAGTAGAGGAAGTTTGGACAGGAAGTCAGAGATGCATGTTTATCACACGTGATATAGAGCATCAGGCCAGTCTTACCTACAGTTTTGATCAAATAGGGACCCTTCTTGTGCAGTGTTGCATCAAGGAATGTCCATTTTCATATTTCATTGGATCGCTGAGGTGGCATCACTTTGGCAGAATGTTCCTCATGATAATGTGGTGTGGGGTAGGTTGTAGAATGGAATGCTCCAGTGCATCTAATTTTAACCTTTGGGCCTAACCAAGGAGTTGGACTAGTGGATTATGGATGGAAGGTCGGATGCAATGATGAGGACATTGGTCTGGTCAATGTGGAAGTTTATGAAGGTTTGGGGAAAGGCTTTGAGCCTCACCATTTTCTCCATCTGTGCAGTTCAGTGCACGAAAAATCTGCACATTTATGTTGGTGCTCTTTCTCTTCAACATCCAGTCCTCACCCTTCACCATTTGTTTCTAAATTTACCATGGGAGGGAGGTTTTTGATAATTTTCCTTCACAGGAATATGATGATGAAGGAGAGCATGTTGGACGAAGAGTATGTTGATGATTGAAAAGCTTTCAGTTAACTGGTACTCCTTTGATGATGAAATAATAATATGCAAATAGACCATGCTCAAGTGAACCACATTTCATACTAAGTTAATTAACAAAGTGAGCTGAAAGCCAAATGGAAATTTCTTTGGTATTACAATTGCATGCTGGTGTTTTCTTTTATTGCCAGTGTGAACATGGTTACTGAATTTGGTGGCAGTCAAAATTGTCTTTTTGCTGCTTTTCTGGTATATTGTCCCTTCTGTGGTTAACAGAGATTGTCATTCCATTTTCTGGACAAGGGAATAGAGGGAAAAGAGACAAATAAACATAAGTAAATAAGTAGTAGAGTTCTGTTTTCTGTATGCGTTGCTCTAGGTGCCTATGTTGACCATTATGTTGATTGTATATCAACAATTTTGAGCAATTCTTCCAATCAAAATGCGTTTTTGAACAACTTGGGTAACAAGGACAGTGTTTCTTTTTTCCTCTCCAGTAAGGAGGAGACAGACTCTTGAACTTGTTAGATAGTTTGATTATTCATTTTCTTCTTGATGCATGTGGAACATTCATCTGAAGTGTTATATATATGCATAGTATTGTAGAAGATATACTTGTTTGAGTTGATATAATACTCACCATATGCACTACTGTTCAGGTCTCAAAGAATATATTGGAGCCAATCCAGCATTGACACTTAAGTCTCTTACCACTGTAATTGATTCAAAATCCTCTGATAGTAGTGTCTCTAGTGCTGAATATGAGGATACGGGAGTAGCAGATGAGTTCTATGATGCAATTACTGCAGGCTTATCCGATGATGATGATGAAGATACTGATGACGACGTAGAAGTTAACCAGAAGGTTTGTGCTGCATACTCTATGTTAACTTTTGTATTTAATCAGTGCAACTCTAGTCATATTGGCAACATTGAAGACATTAGAGCATAAGGTGAGACTTGAATTCTGTCAGGATCAAAAAGTGAAGCTGAAGAATGTTTCATGGGCTATAGCGAGCTTAACGTTGAAGAGAACTTCAGGTGCTTCTCTCCTGCTTAGCAATTTTTATTGGAAAGTATAATAACCTGTAAGGAAACCCTTCTGGAGTGAAATGCATAATACTTTATCTTCTACGGATATCTTCTTCGGAGCTGCTAGGTTTCATTTATAGTCAGTTTACTCAGTCATGCGCCTATGTTGATGGGCAATCAAACAGTCTTTGTGTTAATAGCTTATATGAACTTTGCTGGAAAGGACTGTAGTAAGCAGCTGCTGCATATAGAAGAGCCAATTTTTTTTTGTTGGAAAAGCATGAATTTTAGTAGTTGAAAAGAAAATATAAAATGAGAGGACACCTTATACTTTACTCCATGTACTGCCAAAATGAAGAACCAAAAACTAAACAAACAATGACATAAAGATCTGAAATTTTGTTGAAGATTGAAGCCCAACTTTTTAGACCACCCACTGTAGCCTGTAGAAGTCTGGAGGCAACTAAAATAAGCTCTGTATCTCATAAGGATCAAGGAAGAAGCCCTATAGGAAAAAAAACCATCAAATTGCTTTGCAACCAAATATAGATCACAACAGTTAATGTAGCATTCCTTGAAATCATCATTTCTTCTTTCGGTGAATCCCCAAAAGTTCATTTAGAAGAACTTTTTGCAGTGAGAGATCAAAATTCTACCTTCACTTTCACTTGAAATGAACTGTCAACAAGAAAAATTTGTGTCTGACCAATGCAGAAGACAGCATTGGTCTATTAAATTGGATGCATGTAACATAAATGTTTGGGGACAATGCTTTGTGGGCCTGACCGGCAAACAATCAATAATATTGATTCTATGAAGAACAGTTGACCAAGCAAAATCCTTGATTTTAAAAGGAACTATGATTGTCGAAGACATGACTGATCATCACACTGGTTGAGGTACTAGGTGACCCCCGATCATTGTTTCAACCATCTGTCTAATTGGTCATACCAAATGAATAACCAAGCATTCATTAATATATAAATATTAACGCATGACAGGCATACAATTTTACATACAAGATTCAATGGTGTAATGGCACATTTGGTTGTAGGCTTGAAATAATTTAGGAATAGAATAATTATTCTTAGGTAATAAAATAAGGTAAAAATATAGTTAATAATTAATATTTTATTATTTGGTTGGCCAACTTGAATTGGTGGGAATTAATTGTATATTTATTATGTATGAACAATAAGACGAATAAATAAGGAGTTAATGTAAAATGACCTTTGATAGTTCAAGCCTGTCGCCACCATCGTAGGATATATTATAAACTTCATGGGAATAAAATGGCCATTCAGCTCACAATTGTGATTCAAGGAGAACCTGGAATAAGCCTATGGGAGGTAGGGGTTTACCTATTCCTTATTTACAAGGAATTCTTGTTGCCATAGGAATAGTAAGCTCTAGCCTATACACTAACCAAGCAATGGAATCGCTATTCTGCTGATAATAGGCCTGGAACGGAATATCAATTCTACCCAACCAAACATGCTGTAAAAGAAACAATTTTAGTTCTTAAAATCTAGTTATATAACTACGATATAGTGCGATGTCCTGACTGTCCTTCCTAAAGTCATATTTTGTGACAGGATAAAGAAAGATGAAACATGATCCTTTGAAACTAAACAATGATCCCAATAGATGCTTGCTTTTGTTTAATATATATGGTTACGACGTGCAATCTTTAGACAAGAATTCTTTTTTGTCGGGTGCCCCTTGAACTTGATGAACAAATTATCTAAAGATATAAGGTACAAAAATTGGAGTGCCACGTCAACTAGTTTTGATTGTTTCAAGGGCAAAACTGATCGAATGGAAGAATCAAGTCCCTGTTTAGATAACTATGTAAGTAACCTTCACTTTCTTGATCAAATTGGCATTTTCGATCTTCTAAATGTAGTTATATGAACCTGCCAGTAATACTTTTGTCTGATGATTTCTATTGTTTTTATGATATTTCATGTCTGATCACTACATTTCCATTAACAGGGAGATATATCATTGTATTTGTGAGCTGGCTGGTTTGATAGGATATGTGTATCAAAAAGAGGGAGTCTTGAGTTTTTTTTCTTTTTTTTTTGGGGGGGGGGGGATTGAGAGAGAGAGCACTTTGCATTCCCTCTATGGCTTGTGTTATATACTTGTAACTTCAAGTAGTAATTCTTCTGCCTGTATTTTCTTGTCATCATGTCACCTATTACTAAAGGGCAAAAGCACTACCTTACTCATATTGCAGCTCCAGATGTTAATAAAGAATTGGATTCAACTGTTCCCTCGGTGCCTATTCATCCAAGCCAGTTCCATGGCTCTTTGCGCCAAGGAAGAGATGATAATGACACAAATTGTTGGACTTCACCTGATGGCATGGGATTTATGATCAGGGGGAAGACATATTTGAAGGACAATTGCAAGGTGGTTCTTCTGTGGAATATGAGATTGATTGCATGTTTTATGATGGTCAATTGGGTTGGTACTTACTGTTTAACATTTCTCCTGCATGATACTTCCTGTTGCAAACAACGGACATCATTATTATTATTCATGAACTGGTCCCCTCACCAAAGGCTGCCCAGTGAACTCTGCATGTTTTTGATCGTTGTATCTTTTGAGTCTGTTACAATGCTACTTACATTGTAAAGAAATTCTTTCTAGATGTCAATTTAAATGTTAACTGCTCTTTCTCCTTTTGGCTTTGTTAGAATCATGATTGCTTCAGTAATGGAAAAATTTCCATAAGGCAAAGGTTTCCTTGCAGAGCTGGTTTTATTTAATATGTGGTGATATGTTATTATGAGTTCCACACATAAGGTTTGTGAAGTATCTAGTATCACTGTATCACTGAACTTAAATGTTATTTAGGGGTCTGGATTTTCACCAAGTAAAATAGTACAACCTTTGCTGCCTCTAAATAAATCCTCCGGGCAGTTAGAGATTGTCAGATAAAGATAAAGAAAATTTGACCAACGAGATAGTAGATTAAGCAAACCAAGCTGAAAATGGACAAATTTATACCCCTCTTTCAATCTCATACTTTGCCTTCCAGATAAACACTAAAATTGCAAGCCTATGAGAGGAATGGACTTTTATTCTGAAATCTTCATGTTAAATCAATTCCATGCTGAAATTCCGTGTTTCATACTGACTGACCCTGCATGGACCCACCCGAATTTGCATCAACCTCCAAACATCCAAACTGCTCTAGAGGCTTCAAATGCAGGAAAAGATCGTTGATTGATTTGCTCCTTATTGCTGAAACAACAGAACTTTGCCAGAGAATAGCCTCTTTCTGAAAGTTATTCATGGAAAAATTACACTTGCACGTGACATCCCAATAGAAAAGATACATGCAGAGGACCACCAGTCTTTTCAATGGTCTTCCATAAAAACAGCCCATGCCCCCTCTGTCAAAGCAGTATTAATTGATGCAACAGAAAAATGACTCTTAATCTCAATCTTCATTTAATTGTATCTTTCTTCCCCCAATCTTCCAATGATTCTCTGAATCTCTGCAGCGGAAAAAGTGCTGCCACAGCTCTGAAATTGTTGATCTGAAGAGGAGAAAAAAAATTCTGCTGCATCTCTGAAATTGCTTATCTAAATATTCTGTTAGCTGGAAAGATGGATTCTGCGGCTGAAAATTCGTCCTATAGAACTAATTGGATGTAGTTGCTTCCTGATCAGAGGCATACCTGGGTATATTGGGAAACTCCTCCTTCAACAAGCTTTCAAATCTTTTTACCCATCCAAATGTAGACTGTTAACCCACTACGTTGAAATTGTGAAGGAATTACTGAGGAAGAGCCTTGGACAACAATGAGAGATTGGTGATTCAGCCGCCTTCAACTTGTTTCCAGACACATTGAGATGAAGGGATTATTCATCTCCGTGTCATTGAATGTTTACTGCATTGTTAGAGTCCTCTAGTATGCTCTAATTGTTATCAATGCCCATCCACAGGTTTGTACATGGGCAGGCAAGATGTACCTTTTTGGAGAATATAAAGGGCAGCCTAGTTTAGATAATTGTTGTCGATGTTCCAAGACCAATTTTCACTTTCCTCTACAACTTATATATTCATTGAATAAAGGATTTGAAGCCATATGGTCCCTTCTCCTATGTACTTTGTTTACATTTTCAAGGACTTCTCTTCAATTGATGCCTTGAGAATTTGTAGTTACAGCAAGAGAACACATCAATACTTGTTTCCTAATTGCTCACACATACTTGGATTTTTCTTTTTCTTTTTTTCTTGTGGAAAGTGCCATTATTAGCCATGTCCGACTAAACTTTACACTTCTAAGTTGGACTCATTTGTGATTTGTTTTCAGGTTAGGGGTGGAGATCCCCTTCTCAAGCTTATAGCGGTTGATTGGATCAAGAATGAAAATAGCATTGACAAAGTTGCATTGCGCCCTTTTTGTGTTGTTCAGGTACATGACGAAGTATTTTCAACTCCTTTTTACATCTCTTGATGAAGGCAATGATGTGATTTTTTTTCTTTGCATCAAATTAGCTGTCAACTCTCCACTTCAATGGGTTTCCTTTTAGATGTGGTTGTTCTGACTGCTTAACTCATTGACATGAAAGTTACAGAAAATAGTACATAACTAAGGCTAACTAATTTTTGTTATGCATCAAATTATATACAAAAGTGGGATGATTGAAGGAGGTGACTGTGGTTGGAAGAATAGTGTCACATCCCCAATCCCGAGGTCCAATTATTAATTGCTTAATCCTTAATGATCTTTAAATAGATTTTAGATCGTTAATCATCCAAAATCTATATTTTATTCAGTCGACCAAAACCTCAAATTCTTTGTCGAAACGTAACTTGAAATAACATCACAAACTGACAACAACCCCGAATAAAGATAGGTTAATTCACCGGATTAGAAATGTCACACCCGAAAGTAGTTTTGAAAATTGACAAATATGACCTTAACTATATATAAGGAAAAAACATCCATTCTAAATCAAAGCAAACTAAAATCACAGCCCAACTAAACTATCGAGAACAAATTGAACTCATATATTTCTATAAGTTGAACATAATTGAAACTGAATAAACTAAAAATTGATGTCAGCTATTATTCTGATATAACATTAATACAAGATTGATATCTTAAAATCTAAAACTATTCCTTAATCACATCTTACCAATTTCGTCACTTGCAAGTATGCATCGAGCCCTCTAATCTAAAAGGTTAGTGAAAATCAAACAAGAGTGGGGCCAATTACTCATTAAGGTATAATTTTTATTAATTGAATAGGTGAGCTATCATACATATAATTCTATAGACAGGACCAAACATCACTTTCAACTCGCAGATGAGACATTCGAACCTTGATTATCATTGTAATGTACTAAGACATGTTATAATATATCTCTATTAATTCTTAATTATAGTCTGTGTGTAATTAAATGGAAACTCTTTACTCGAATACAAACATATGTATTATATTTCTCATACTGGAGAAAATATTCTTATCTTTTCAACATGTGTATAAAGTGTATTGTAGGAACTCATAAACATGTGGAACAATTATATGCATTTTGTTAAAACATGCAGGAAGTGTATTACAAAATTTATAACATGTAGAAGTTACAATAATAGGAAGTTCCAGTAATTTAGTAAAATTAACATAGTTCCATGAATTTATTTCAACATAAAGCATGCAAGAACATGTGTTTGAAATTCAATATATACAAAGAGATTTAAACATGATTTAAAGGTATATCTGAATATGGTTGCAAGAAATCAACTTTCACACAATGTACATGAATTAAAAGCATGTATTTCATAAAAATTTCATAGAATGGGAGTAGGATAACATGTATGCAAAGTATAAACTCTTTATTAACGAAAATATCACATGTATGAGCATTCGGAATAATAAATACTCATAGAGATTAGAAAAGAATAGCAGCAAAAGAAATAGGGGCTTGGATGCACTTGCCTTACATTTGAAATCACCAAAAATCTCTTGAATCTTTCTTAAAATCTCCTTCTCTAACCTTCCCTCTCTCTTTTCTCTTCTTCTCTTTTCTTTCTCTTCCCTCTCTGGGTTTTCCAGAAAATGTTTGAAATTGGCCAAATAGGGCCTTTTATCGAAAATTAGTACATATGCACCTAACACGTGTGGTGCATGTGCGCTTGTCAGACACATGTTAGGCGCTAAATAGAAACGGTATAGCGCACGAGCGTTTGTCAAGTGTGTATCAGACGCTTATATTTTGTCTTGAATATGCACGTGCATTCTTCGGGTGCAGGCATTTTACTTATAATACTCATAAGCACCCTAGAGGTGTCCTTCAGGTTCGTTTTTACTGTCCAAAATATGTATGTGCGTGCGTTAGGCGCTAGTCAGACGTTACTATGTGCAATATAGCTCAGTCAAAATATTGACTTTGATCCAAAACGTTATTTGACCTCGATATTTTCATTAACTCAATTTAATTAATCATTATTAAAATTAATTCAAGGCCCATACCTTACAAATGGAGAGCTATGTTCAAAGGAAATAGAATCAAGGAATTCTCTTTCCTTGAAAATGTTCAGTATCTGATATGGTATAAGAAGCAAAAGTTGAATCTCCCCTGTCAATTGGAGAGATCAAAGCTGAAACCTCCACACCTGGAATCTTACCATTACTTATGAAAACAGTTCTTGGTCGTTCCTACCTGGTCTATGTTGCTATCAGAAATGCATTTTTTTAAATAACAAAGAGGATGCCAAGGGGTATGACACGCACACAAAGAATGACCGGCCTTCGAGCCAAAACCCCACAAATAAGTGGACACCCAAACAAAATTTGTTACCTAACCTCAGCCATAAGCAAGCAGGTCCATGGCATACTTGGATTGCACAAATGATGTGATGCAATCTCTCCTTGCATAAATTTTAAAACTCCAAAACTAAACAGCTTATGAAATTTATTATTTAATTGTAAGATGTGAGCCACTTCTAACCAAGACCTCGACTTCTTTTCTATTCGTAAGAAATAATTTATTAAAAAAGATGCCAAATGGGTGCTACCTAAATACAAATATTACACCCTTGAATTGAGCACTTTTTATCCTTTGGTAGTTCTGTTTTTAACCTTCCACATCAATCATTATTAGGTGAGCGAAGACATTGTCAGTACCTGTATCTGGATAAGTCATGACTAGTGCTAAGACCAAAATAATTTTGGGACCCATCCTAGCCAACAAGCCTTGTGTTTTAACTTGAAACATATTACATAAATATAATCAAAGCTAATATAAATGTTGAGAGGCTCTACCTCCCTATTTGGTATATATAATGAGAGCAAAAGCTCATCTAAAAATGGATTTGTATACATGATAGAGCTATCAGTACATATGTCTCTAAAATGACTAATGAAGACATCAAAGTCCTCCAAAAAGGCCCGACCTTAACACATATAATCCCTAAGAAGTATCATTGGCCTCAAAATCCCGGTGATTCAACAAATGAATAAAATATTATGAGATAAGCTCTATGACTAGATAATAAACTTTCAAGTTGTCTTATAAGCAATCAACATATATCAAAAACTAAAGTAATTATAAATATTAATGACTTTACATATAATTCATAAAACAAATGTCTATAATATCTTTCAACATAAACATTAAGCAAAGCGTGAAAATATCATAATATATAATACTTGGAATCATGTAATCATGTCATATTGTGTATATGCATATGTAGAGTGACTTTCTAAGAGTAAAGACATCTAGTATATGCCCCAAAGGCATCATGTATATTAAATGCGGTCCCAAAAACTTCATATTATGAATGTACGAATGATACTTGTAAGACTCATATCTATAAACATAAAACATACTTGTTGAAGATAAAATTATATTCCAAAGCACTAATGCTTGAAAATTACATAGAGATTTTCATAAACATAATAGTATATTATTCATTTTCTAGGTTTTGAAGCCCATTTGCAAACATGATCAATTACATGAAAAAATATTCATGTAAATCTTATTATCCACTCATATGGATTGTGTCGTGAAATATTTAGTTTACTCTTGGAATTCTTGTGGTGGAATTGAGCACCAAATCCTCCTCTATATTCAAATATATCATGATACACTTAGTCACTAATCTATATTTGCTTAGATACATGATAGTTCTTTTATACTGAAAGATAATACTTTAAAATCATATCTATATTTTATTTTCTCCCTTCTCCAATCCAACTTGCATAGCATTTCAACTTAATCATATTCAATTTAGTATGCCTAACATATTTCACTTAAATTATACTTCTAAATAACCTATTCATATCTTAATTCCCCAATACTTAACTCCGATTTCTCATAATCTACGTGAATTAAATCTCCAAACCATTGTAGTAATTTCAACAAATCAATTTTCTCAATTATGAATCATAATCCTCTTAAAATTCTCATGGATCTCAATAAAACACTAAATTAAGGTTAAACACTTGAAATTAAATTTTCCTCTATGAATTCAGATTTGTATATATGTCTTCTTATCCTGAAATTGAAGAAATGACCTTAAAGTATCAATCTTTTCCTTATTTCTTTCTTTCTTTTTTTCTCTCTCTCTTCTTCTTGCCGGTGGCTTTGGTTCCCTTTTATTTTCCCTTATGCTGGAAATCCAGCTGAGCTGTCCCCTTGTGCTTTTCATTCACTGTAAGGGCTGCTACAGAGGGGACCAGCACATGCTGCCCCTTCTGATTTCCTGCAGAGCCAGCAGCCCACAGCTGCTATTTTTCTTTTTCTGCAGTTGACAAGTGGCCTACATGGCCACCTGCTGCATCTTTTTTTATTTTTTTGTTTGTCTTTTTTTCCTCCGTTCTTTTCCTGTTCCTTTTCTAACTGGGTCCCACAGTCATACTCAAGCTTTTACCCTTCAGCTCACCTTCCATGCAAAAGGTACCTTTTTATGAAGATTGAATGTGCTGAATTCAAGTCAGTCAGAGTTGATGCATAACAAATAACCAGATGATATGTGGCGTCCTGTTTGTCGCTCAAAATGTACCTATTGTGCAGGCATGTCCCCTGCTCAAAAAGTGTGTAGTTACTGGTGAGGATCCTCTCAAAGTGCATCTCCATGTAATGAATTTATGTTGTGTTTTTTCGACCCCGTATTTCCTTGTACAGAAAGGCCATCTCTAGAGTAAGCTCTCAAACTGTTTTGATTCTTAGTTCTTAGTGCTGGCTCTCAATGGAAACTTGAAATAAGTTACTGGGAGGGTTTCTGTTACATTGAAACAAATGAAGCCAACTTAGCTACTTTTACTAATATCTGGCTGGAATCAGTGTTCTTCTACCTTAATCAGTCCTCTTGCCTGCTGAGATGAATTTTGAAGGAATGGGGAAGCCTCCCTCAAAATATAAAGGAATACATCTCAGATAGCCAGTTGGTAAGCATCAGGCATGCAGAAAATGAAGTCATCAGCCAAAATGAAGTGGGAATGGGTAGAAAACTTCCTCCACTCATGCCCTTGGAAAACCCTGCACGCATGCCTTTCTGCATTTGTTTGTTTTCCATTTTCATGAATGTGTGCTTCGAGGGGTTGATCTGTCCATTGCAACATCTTTATGCCCTCTGTCCTTCTGTCATTATACTTTGAGGCCCTTTTACTTATGTGTAGCTCAGGGTTAGCTAGTTCTCTTTTGGTTGGTTTCCTGTTCATTGTGCCAAACTGGAACAAATTTCGAATGCATTGAGGAGCAAATTTTCGTAGACGAATTATTTAAACTCCCATCAATGGAAATCTTGAATTCAACTCTAAATCACAAGATAAAATACTCCTTCATTGATATGATTCAAAATCCTTTCTATTTTATCACCATGTAAGAATACTTTGGGTTATATAGATGCCAAAAGGGTGCATCCCAACTGCAATCAAAATATTATGTGCAAATTTGCAAGCCATCCCTGACAATTGTGAACAAAACTTGATTGAACCAAAGTCACCTGCGACAAAAATGTGGCAATCATCCTTAGAGTAAAATGCCCTTCTAGTTATTATCTGGACCGTTACATACGCTGAATAGTATTGGAGTTGTGTCCCAAATGTTTGTATGCTACGTTAAGAACAACTACTGAGCTACAAGTTCTGCAAAAACCATATCAGTTTGCATTCTGCTCCAATGGACTTTGTTCCATCAGTCACCAAGAAGTGAAAAATTGCAGATGAGCAAACTGAATTGCCATGCAATAGACATGAGGAAAAAACAATTTGACAATGAAAAGCCTCAATTTGTAGATTATAGTGCAAAAACATCACATTTCCAAAATCTTAGGGCATTGATCCAGATTATATAAGAATGAATATATTGGATCCTTGGGACACCGACGCTGAGTGCCTTATGAAGGCTTGGAAGATGGAGGAGTGAGACGGATCTGTGGGTTGGAGAAAGGACCGTTGGAATTTTCACTTTGACAATGGCCTGCAGATCATCTGATTCGTTGTATTTGATAAGTGAGCTTTTAACTGGGCAAAAGACTGGAAGCCTAAAAGATGAAAACTCGTTTGAATATGCTAAACACCAACTATCATTTTTTTTGGGGGGGGGGGGATTGCTAACCAAAATCCCAACTGTAGATTTGTTTAATAACTTTTCTAATTTTATTCTCTGTTTAATTGTGGATTTTATGATCATTGGATTGCCACTTGGATATCATGTCCTTAGCTTTTTCCCCCTATTACCCGAATAAGAAAAAGTGTCATGTCATGTGAAGATGCATGTGAAATTTTTGTCACCAGCTTTACTTGAAATATTTCAACATCATTTTGTAAACTTCTCTGCTTTGATGCTCGATTTTCATCTAACTTTACTCCTTTTAATGTCAGTCAGAAGCTGGAAAAAAGCTCCCATTTATCCTTGTTGTTAATCTTCAGGTACGTGGTTTTATTCAGTGCTGATCTTTGGGGATTCTTATTCTTTTATTCTCTTAGTTCATGAACAATGAAACTGCCCATTTGACGTGGCCCAACACACATTCCAGGGATCTCTTCATAGTACTCTTATATAATCTCTGAAGTCTTAATTTCCGTGTTCTCCTTTAAGTAATTTAATATTGTGCATATGATAGTTGTTAATAGTGTCTATGAGTCTGAGGTATCTTATCCAATTTTGTTAGCAAGGCATGTCAAAACTGTGGTATTCCTTCTAGCGTTGCAACTTGTCCTTTAAAGTCTTGTTATATTTCCTTGTCAAAATTGTGGCATTCCTTCTAGCGTCACAACTTGTCCTTTAAAGTCATGTTATTTTTCCCATTAAAATTAGTTTCCTTGCTAAGTATCTAGTAAAACAGTGGAAGATGTTATGAAATGGCTTATCATCATGAATTAAAATATCGTTTTTGTTATTGGTATATCGAAAAAAAAATTCTAAGATTCATGAGTTAACAAGGCCGTATTGGTTATATATTGGTTAATATTTTGAATATCAGTCGAAATATCGCAATATTATCGTGGCATCAGGTATTCTAATAACTGTATGTATCGGTAGATGTTTACATCAATGCATTTTCAAGTAAAACACCTTGCCTGCTCTTTTGAATATGAGTTCCATTTCTTTCGTTAGCTTCCAGCATTCACGTTCTAGCTTTGGGTGCCATCCAAGAATCAATTGATTTTTGCTTTCTGTTTTTTTACCAGATTCCAGCCAGACCAAACTACAATATGGTATTCTACTATGCCGCTGACAGGCCTGTAAATAGAAGTTCACTATTGGGTAAATTTGTGGAGGGGAATGAGTTGTTCCGGGATTCAAGATTCAAGTTAATTCCAAGTATTGTTAAGGTCAAACCGCTTAACTATTTTATTTTCTTCAATTGTTCATGGTTGCTACATTGGCTTTTATCTATTTTTTTGTCGATGAGAAATTGATTGATTTCTACCAATGTAGGGTTATTGGATGGTCAAGCGTGCAGTTGGAACAAAAGCCTGCCTCCTAGGAAAAGCTGTAACCTGCCGCTACCTTAGACAAGATAATTTCCTGGAAGTAATTGATTTTTAACACACTAATTTTATTGTTTGTTCACATGTATTATTAGACACTGGAGTTGGATTGGCCTGAAAATGGTCTTGCCAGATGTCAACATTGCTAATTACTATGTAGCATACTTTATTATAGGTCGTGGCCGTATTAGCATCAGACTTATTAGACAATACATATCGGTGTCAAGTATAAAAAGTTTTTTGAAAATCATAACATTGATAGTGAAATATTGAAAAATAACGGGTATTTATCAATATTGAGAAATATCATATAAAAGTTAACGAGGTTAAAGAATCTTAGATGTAGTATCACCGAGAGTATAATATTTTGCTTCAGTGTATAATGGGTGCTAAGAGGTGAGATTCTCCTATTAGGCAAAGAAAACCAATAGTAGATCGCTGATTGGTAGGGTCACCTGCTCAATCAATAACGAAAATTACTCGAACCTCTAATGAAGAGTGAGAGGAAAAAGTGGAGCCTATAAAACAAAGTATCCTTCATATAACGGAGAATATAAAGAAAAGCTGCATGGTAAGTAGAATACAGAGCCAACATAAATTGTTGATTAGATGTACAGTATAGATAATATTAGGTCTGGTGACAGTGAGATAGGTGAGACTCCCAACCAATGGTGATAAAAAGTAGTATCAAAAAGAGGTTGACTATTAGTAGTACAGAGTTTGACGTAGTCTTCCTCAGTCAAGTCCCATATAGATTTACATTTTTGACATCCATTTGATATAAGGGTCATTGGCATGTAGTAGTTACAGCCAAAAGAGATCGAATAAAAGTAATACGGACAACAGGAGCAAAAGTCTCACTATAATCAATGTCATACTCTGGGTAAAGCCCTTGACTACAATACGAGCTTTGTATCGGACTTCTGAATCGTCGGAATTTATTTTCTATTTGTATACCCATTTGTTTCTGACTGCTATCTTACCAAGCGGAAGAACAACCGGATTATAAGAGTATCAAGCTCTTTTGATGTAACTTGTTGCCAAAAAATGTCAGAACATACTTCACGATAACTATGTAACTCAAGAAGAATAACAAGAGTAGAGAAACAATAATAGTTACGAAGATGGGTAAAGGAGGTTGTACCTATCTAGAGTGATGAACATCCACACTAGAGGACTCCAAAGGCATGGTTGTGACGTCGGGGTCATCGGAGATCCAGATTCGTTAGGAGTGGGTGATCTTGTAGTCCTGCATCAAGCGAGAAATTTAGGAAAGGATCAATTGCTAGGTTAGTAAAAATGTGAGAAGAAGCAGAAGTGTTTGAAGGGATAAAGAGACATTGGTGAAGTTTTTGTTTTCCCAGAACATAACATTTTTGAAAATATGAAGGCGCTTGGTTATGGGATTATAGCACCAATAGCCTTTATGTTTAATGTCATAACCGATAAAGCAGCAAAGTTGAGAGTAAGGAAGTAGAAGTGTTTGGAGGGATAAAGAGACATTGGTGAAGTTTTTGTTTTCCCAGAACATAACATTTTTGAAAATATGAAGGCGCTTGGTTATAGGATTATAGCACCAATAGCCTTTATGTTTAATGTCATAACCGATAAAGTAGCAAAGTTGAGAGTAAGGAAGCAGAAGTGTTTGAAGGGATAAAGAGACATTGGTGAAATTTTTGTTTTCCCAGAACATAGCATTTTTGAAAATATGAAGGCGCTTGGTTATAGGATTATAGCACCAATAGCCCTTATGTTTAATGTCATGACCGATAAAGCAGCAAAGTCAAGAGTGAGGTTCAAGTTTAGTATGCTAATGAGGAGAGTAGGACAAATCAAATACAACCAAGAGCTGTGAGAAGGGAACAATTGAGTATTGTTTTATAGAAATGCTTGTGTGATGATTAATTTGAAATGATGAGATGGAACTCGGTTAATAGTGTAGATGACTATAATTGTAATTTCTTCCTAAAAGGACTCGGTAAGAGAAGCGGAGGTGAGAGGTGAGGAGAGTGTGAATGGTTTCAAGAATATGACAATGCTTTCATTCGGCACAGCCATTTTGTTGTGAAGTATAAGGATATGAGTGATGAGATATAGTACCTATTTGTTGAAATTCATCCAAAAAAAGGAGGAGGTATAATCTAAAGTATTATTAGAACAAAAGATTTTGATAGTGTGATCAAATTTAGTTTTTATTATCTGCTAAAAATTATGAAAGACATTAAAGTAGCTTAGAGTGATCATGTGAAATGTAAATCTATGTAGAGTAAGACCCGCCCTTTGTTGGGATGGGGGTGAAAGTCAAATAGTCACTTTTATTAAATGATAAGATTGCTTGTTTGCCAAAGTTATAAGACATGCAATCAAAATAGTCAAAAAATAAATTGCCTAAGTAACTATTAGAAGTTAAATTCTGAACATGAGTTAAGGATGGGTGACAAAGGCAGCTGTGCTAGAGACTAGAGGAGACAGTAGTATCAAATGGTCGAGTGGAACATGAACTTGGGAGATACATAGATGTAAGCTCAAAAAGGTGTTTGATTTTATGCCTGGTCTCAACGTGTCGGACTGCCTTCTGATCTTATACATCACAACGTTGTAAGAAAATGTTAAGCTAAGACCACATTCACCAAATTGACCAAATGATACAAGATTGATTGATAAGTTTGGAATATGACAACTATCTCGAATATAAAAGTTAGATGCAAATATATGACTAATATGATTGACAGACATATGAGAACTATTAGTAATATAGATAAGAGGGATTTTAGTTAAAGACTTCATGTGATTGCAATAGGTGGAATTGATAAATTAGGGGGAAGATGTACTTGAAGGGACAAATAGTGTGGTGAGATACGAGATAGAATCTGATTGACAATTGCATTAAGATCAACCGCAGTAAGGGATGAGGATGTAGAAAGTGGAGTGAAGTTTGTCAAATTTGTATATGCGGTAGCCATGGGCTTTTGGAAGATGGTTTTGCCTTTTTTAGCATCTGTATCATCCTTGGCCTTCTTTTCAATAGAATTAGAGATATGGTGCCCCTTGTCTTTGCGATGATTGCATTTTCCATTGAATCGTCAATAAGTAGAGAAAGCAGAAGCCACAATTAGAACAGCAAAGCTAGGTAATGTAGTAATTATGACTACATCAGTGGATTGAAGATGACGAGTTTTTTTGTCAAATATCCTAAAAAATAAGCTTTGTGAGAGCAGCACTATGTGTAGATAGAGGAGAGTTATGGAGTTGTGTGGCTCAAGTGTATTCAAAATTATCACGGATGTTCATCATAAAATGAATAAACCGACGACAATTTTGGTATTTCGCAAAGAGTTCAATAGATTGAATATTTGGGAATGCCGGATTGGCTTGAGAAAGCTGATCCCAAATGCTACTGGCTTGAGAGTGAAACTCATCAATTGTTTGACTAGGCTCCTAATGTATCTAATAAAGCTTATATTCTAGTTGAAATTGGAGGATAGTATCATTGGAGCAATTGTAGTGATTGGCAAGAAAATTCCTAGCGAGTTTGATATTCGAGAAATTTAGGAAGGAGGTTCTAAATAAAATGAACTAATGTGTTAATAAATCAAGAAAATATCTGACAGTGGGTTTCTTCCCATTCCTCAAGACACTCCAAAAACTCATCCAATGTTTTCTTATCTGTTTTATGGTTTGGGTTGTCTCTGTGACATAACGCCAAATTCTGCAAATTGACCAAATGATACAAGATTGATTGATAAGTTTGGAATATGACAACTATCTCGAATATAAAAGTTAGATGCAAATATATGACTAATATGATTGATGATATATGAGAACTATTAGTAATATAGATAAGAGGGATTTTAGTTAAAGACTTCATGTGATTGCAATAGGTGGAATTGATAAATTAGGGGGAAGATGTACTTGAAGGGACAAATAGTGTGGTGAGATACGAGACAGAATCTGATTGACAATTGCATTAAGATCAACCGCAGTAAGGGATGAGGATGTAGAAAGTGGAGTGAAGTTTGTCAAATTTGTATATGCGGTAGCCATGGGCTTTTGGAAGATGGTTTTGCCTTTTTAGCATCTGTATCATCCTTGGCCTTCTTTTCAATAGAATTAGAGATATGGTGCCCCTTGTCTTTGCGATGATTGCATTTTCCATTGAATCGTCAATAAGTAGAGAAAGCAGAAGCCACAATTAGAACAGCAGAGCTAGGTAATGTAGTAATTATGACTACATCAGTGGATTGAAGATGACGAGTTTTTTTGTCAAATATCCTAAAAAATAAGCTTTGTGAGAGCAGCACTATGTGTAGATAGAGGAGAGTTATGGAGTTGTGTGGCTCAAGTGTATTCAAAATTATCACGGATGTTCATCATAAAATGAATAAACCGACGACAATTTTGGTATTTCGCAAAGAGTTCAATAGATTGAATATTTGGGAATGCCGGATTGGCTTGAGAAAGCTGATCCCAAATGCTACTGGCTTGAGAGTGAAACTCATCAATTGTTTGACTAGGCTCCTAATGTATCTAATAAAGCTTATATTCTAGTTGAAATTGGAGGATAGTATCATTGGAGCAATTGTAGTGATTGGCAAGAAAATTCCTAGCGAGTTTGATATTCCGAAATTTAGGAAGGAGGTTCTAAATAAAATGAACTAATGTGTTAATAAATCAAGAAAATATCTGACAGTGGGTTTCTTCCCATTCCTCAAGACACTCCAAAAACTCATCCAATGTTTTCTTATCTGTTTTATGGTTTGGGTTGTCTCTGTGACATAACGCCAAATTCTGCAAACAGTGTGAAAAACAGACATTTGCTGGACTCAGGCATTATAGTTTATACCATCCAAAATAATGTCAACATAATGAGCAATATCATTCAAGAAAAATATAATTAGAAAATAATAATACTGATCGAATGATAATAATTGGTACAGAAGAGTTGATTGAAAAGTTGCTGGGAAATCACTGCAAAAGTTGCCAAAAAAACGCTGAAGAGTCATTGGGAAGTTCTGAATAAAAGGAACTAATATGTTAATAAACCAAGAAAATATTTGACAGAGGGTTTCTTCCCATTCCTCAGGACGCTCATCAAACTCATCCAATGTTTTCTTATCTGTTTTTATGGTTTTGGTTTTGTCTCTGTGACATAATGCCAAACTTTGCAGCCAGTGTGAAAAACAGGCATTTGCTGTACTCAGGCATTATAGTTGATACCGTCCAAAATAATTTCAACATGATGAGCAATATCATTTAAGAAATATATAAGTAGAAAATAATAATGCTGATTGAATGATGATAATTGGTATAGAAGAGTTGATTGAAAAGTTGATTGAAAAGTTGCTGGAAAATCACTGCAAAAAAGTTGCCGAAAATACACTGGAGAGTCACTGGAAGGTTGTCAGAATACACCCAAAAGTCACCGAAACGTTGCCAAGAAAGAGTCGCCAGAAAGTCTGCGGCGGCTGGTGGCAGAGGGCAGTACCGGTGGCAGTGGGTGGTGGCTGCAGTTGCTGAGCCATGGGAGTGCTAGCCGGAGAAGAAGCCTATGATTCCAAGGTGGGCCATTTGTCGTCAAATGTGGGTGGCAACAGTGTGGGCTTGCTGATCTAGCTCCAAGGTTTGCAAAACCTGGGCACAGAATGCTGCGATTTAGCGCTTAAGAAGGTGAATTTTTGCTTTTTAGTTAACCAGAAAATGGCACCTAGTCCTTGTTAAAATGATGCGTTTTCAACAAGGAAAGAGACAAAGCGATGTGTTTCAATCGTCTTCTTCCCCGAGCTACTGTGATGATGTTGATGGCAAATGATGAGCCAAAACAGGGATTCTTGGGTTTACGGGGACCGAGATGCTTGACTAGGAACCATTGCTCTTCCAGTTGATGAACATTTGCCAATTATAGGTTGGAAAATTTATTCGAATTTCCAGATTTGATATCGATTGGTAGATGCAAGGACAATAAACCACAACAACAATGAAAACTGGAAGGAGGGATGAACTGCCGAGGAGCCATGAACGGTGATCAGTGAACCGTGAACCATGATTGTTGATTGATTCTCTGTGAATAGTGAATCCGGACGGTGACATGCGAGTTGTCAGTGGCAAGGTTTTGCAGTGGTGAGGAAACAGAAAATAGAGAACGTAGATCTTAGATAAGAAATATTTGTGGGTTTGATAAACTTAACTCTGATACCATATAGAAATATAAGAAGAGAGAGAAAGTTTATTGTATTTCTGTATTATAACTGTATAATGGGTTATCTTTATAAGAAGATGCGACCTAAATTATGAAAGCTGTAATAATGACAGTTACATAAATAATATAAATTAGAAGATATTGATGCTCTAATTTAAGAAGAATGTTATATGTATATATTAATATACATAAATAGCCTTAATATGAATATAGTGATATTCTAATTTAGGAAATATATAAAATCCTTAATGAGGATATTATATCCTTAGTACACTTATCTTGCTGCTCTATATGTGTGTGTGTGTATATATATATCATGCTTTTTTCTGCTATTCTATATTCATAAGTATTTTTTACACAATTTTCTGAAAAAGCTGCATGCTTAAAATTTGGAGATGGTCAATGGATATTTTGCATGTGAATGACAGTGAATCATTTAGCTCTCACTTAACCCGGACAATTTTCTGAGCCTCAAATGCTCTTATTAATTACGTCATTGAAATATTGAATAGATAATGGGTTGGAAGCCTTGCGTAATTGGTAGAGTTGTCGTGACCTGAAGGTTACGAGTTCAGAGTTGTGTAAATGACCCTTGTATAATATTAGGTAAGAATGCCTATAATAGGCCCAAATGGTCTGACTTTTTCCCGAATATTGTGCACAATTGGGAGATTTATGCACCCAGCTGCCCTACATAATTGGTGGAATGTGCCTGGGAGGTTTATTACATCTTTGCTGTAATGATTCAGGGCATTGAACCAATTTCTAATAACTGTTCTCTAAACCTTTCTCACTGCAGATTGATGTGGATATTGCTTCATCGTCCGTGGCACGGAGTGTTGTCGGTCTGGTCCTTGGCTATGTCACCAGCTTAGTCGTAGATCTCGCAATTTTAGTAGAGGTTTGTGGCACGTTGACTCTTTTTTTAATTCTGTCTCTCCCTGATGAAATCCCCCCTAAAAAACAAAGCTTTGTAAAAAACGTGGGACTATTGTCCTTGCTGCTCTGTCCAAACACTCAAACGGGTGAGGAAAGTTTACTACTTAGAAACAGGATGTCATATCATTAGTTAACTACTGTGGGACAATTCATACGTAACATAGCTCCTAACAAAGAGGTGGTCATACTGCCATATAAGGGCACCAATATGAATTCACACAAATGGCACACTGTGCAGTTCCAACATCAAGTTGACTCATTCCGGGGTATTATCGCTTTGGAAAGACTAGATCTATGGTTTTGGTTGTTCCATCTATGCAGTTTTGTCTTTAAAAATGCATCTCAAAGGAAGATTGCAAACTTCCTCGTGATTAAAAGTAAGTCACATTTTCACTCAGTTAGGCCCAATACGGAACATAAAAGATTAGACAGTCTTCTTAACCCTTAGTAATTCAACCCAGTCCTTACTGATCTTACAATTTTCTATCTCCAATGCAACAAATTCTCTTGCCTTAATCTCCTTTTAAGCCTTGCATAGTTGGATACCATGCGTGGTTTTGAGGGCTAATTCTTGCCTATGTCATGGTTTAAATTTTTAGTATTTATATTGTTATCAGACATGACTATATACATGTCAGTATCAGATGTAGCGGATAATGTTTTCTCTATTTCCATGTCAGAATTTGAGTAATGTACTAAAATTGACAATCCTGAATCTATTTTTATATACTTGAGCAGTTATATATTGAAACCTTTAAAACTGAGGTATGTACTAAAAGCAATAGGGCTTTCAAAATATCGGATAGCATATTGCAATATATTACTGATCAATAACATCCTGTATTTTTTTGGTATTTGGGAAATGTTGGTATTTTGGAGCCTGATATCAATACATTTTAGCCGATGTTTTTGATTATTGGCTGATATTTAGTTCTGTGGCCTGGTTTGATATTTTTTAATCTTGAATGTGATGTTTTCTTATGATTTTGTTGTGGGTTTCTGCTTCTGGTGCGTTCGGATATGTTTTTCATCTGAGTTATTAGCTGTGGCAATATATCATATGTTTACACTAGTTACAATTGCAGGCAAAGGAGGAGGCTGAGCTTCCGGAGTACCTTCTTGGGGTTGTTCGACTAAATTGTATCAAGCTCGATTCAGCCGTTGAGGTTTGAATCTGAGCAAAGATTCTTCCCGCTGGTGGTGGTGGGATTCAATGATATGGTGTTTCTTTCGATAGTGCAGGAACGCTTTTGTTGAGATGTATATCACGTTTGGTTACACCCGGAAAAGAAAATAGTTTTAAAAGAATTAGGAGGGATACATTTTCAACATACTTGAAGTGGGCGTTTCGTTCGTCTATTCACACTATCAAATCCTTACAGAAATTCTTAAATAGATGAGCATCATGCCAACTAATGATATTCTTGAAGTCTATTGGAATTGTTACTCAAATTGTACTAAACTGATCTATATGCAGTCTTATTGATGATTATTATTATTATTGTTATTATTGGTATTATTTTACCTATGTTGAAAGATAATTTTAAAAAAAATTGTATATGAGTTTTGTAACTATTATTTTTCATAAATTATTTTATTATTATTCAACTCCAGCTTCTCAAAGCCATTGCTGAGCTTGAAATCTGAAGTTGATGATTGACCAATCGCTTAAACGATTGGTCTCTCCCATCTTCTGAAGCAATCAAGTTCTCAGTCAGGATTTGACAGTAATTCTACCATTTATGTCTCTGAAGAGACAACTTTTCTGGGCTACAGAGCCTTGTTGTTTTTGATGCCTTTTGCAACAGCTTTTCAGGCCATTTGCCTGCTGAACTTGAGTCAGTCAAGGTTCTCAGTCTAGCTGGGAATTATTTCAGCTGGCAAGCTCCTTCAGAATCTGGGTCTTCTAAGAGCTTGGAGTTCTTTCACTTAGCTGGTAATTTTCTCAATGGCGGCATCCCTTCTGAGCTGGGCAACCTTCAAACTGTTTCAGACATGGAAATTGGCTATGATTCTTGCCAAGGGGACATACCCTAGCAACTGGACAACATGGGTCATCTTTGTTACCTTGTAATCGCAATCACAAATCTTTCTGGTCCAATCCCTATGAAGCAAGACAAGCTGATATTTGCCTAAGGTGTTCATAAAAGATGAGTTGATTCTTCAAAACAAATGGATAGCAAAGAATATTTATATGGTAGATGGAAAGTTAATTATTCAAGACAAAAATGTAGTCTCTTCTTAGTGTCATAATAAGAAGAAGATCAAGAAGTATGTGAAGCTTTTGGACAGTGTTGAAGCCTTTGGGGATTTAAGTCAATAGATGAATTTGTTAAATCATTCCTGATTCTATGAATGAAATAAATGTGTTTTGTTATAAGAGTCTCACATTGCTTGAATAATGAAATATAACAGTTTAAACTCTCTATATACTTAAAAGTTATGTTACTCCTCACCCTTTTGTTTGAGTTTGTACTTATCTTAAAAGCTTATAAGTATCAAGGAATAATAAGTGTTTTGTTATTAACAAAATGATGTTATGAGATCTTTTGGGTATGTGTGAAAAACTTTACAATCTCTTCTTTTTTAAGAAAGTAGTAAGTTGTAAAAGTTTTGTAGTAGATTTTTGTGTCAACTATGTGTTGAAATTTTAGAATTCTACTAACAAAAATAAAAATAAGCACAACTACAATATAAAAATTTTTAGGTGAAAAATATTTTCAAGATAAGAAGGAAAATAATGAGATTGAAGTCCACTTAAAAATTTATTAAAAAATTTTTATAATTTATAATTTTTAAAAAATTAAAAAAGTTATAAGAATTATCTTATATTCTCAGCTAAAATATCTTATAACACTCTTGATGGGTACTCATATCCAAGGCCTACTTATAAGATTCATTTTTTTGGAATTGGACCTTGGTATCACAGAGACCCAATAGACATAAGAGGCCCAAGAGGTTCAGATGTCAGAGCTACCCCATGTGGCATGATAGATTTAAAGTTCACTTAGGCTCGTAAACTCAAGATGGGTATCGGACATCATCAAGCCTGTAAAATCGGCATGCCAAGGGTTTGGTAATTGGCCCTGTTAGACTGCAGAACGAATGATGGCCTGCAAAGCACGTCAATATTTGCAGAAGTGACATCATGTAAAGTCAGATGCCATGCATGCAACCTCCTTGGCACAGTAAACTGGATTTGTGGAGTTGGTGGCAACCTTCCCTGCACATGCCAACGCCACGTAGACCGTCCACAAGGGATGGCTCAACCACTATCAATACATTTGCTATGTACCTACCAAATGATCGATTCCTGAACATTCTAAGCTTGCATTTACTCTGTTAACTAAAGAGAGAAAGAAAGAGAAAAGCTATGTACTCTTCACTTCATTTTATTGTAGGTTTCTTGTAATCAAACACAAATAGTAAAGCAAGTTCTCGGACCTAGAATC
Organism: Nepenthes gracilis; assembly: GCA_033239525.1. Classification (NCBI taxonomy): domain Eukaryota; kingdom Viridiplantae; phylum Streptophyta; class Magnoliopsida; order Caryophyllales; family Nepenthaceae; genus Nepenthes; species Nepenthes gracilis. The sequence goes on along the minus strand of BSYO01000038.1, from coordinate 10,985,106 downwards.
CCCGTGGTTTTTCTTTCTCATTTAAGAGAAGGTTTTTTACATAAAAGCCCGAGTGTTACTGTCCTCATACTCCCTCTCACTCTCTACTTCCTATTCCACGTCTTCGTCCTCAAACGGACATATTGTTCTTTGTGCAGTATGAGTGAGCATAAAAGATCCACGAACTCAACTGGATCTTCGAGCGTGTGACTAGGCAAGATCCGAGGATGCAATATTGGGGCCGTATGTGAGAACCGATAAAAAGTTAATTTTTACATTTTTTAGAAATCTTCCAAGAGTTTTCCAGTGCTTTTCTAAAAGTCAAGTATGGTGAACACGATAGTACAATCAAGTGCTCTTGTCAGAGACGTGGCCTCATGTGGCAATGGCCCAACTCCATGCGTCAAGATAGAAAACCATCCAAATCCAGTTGTACGGGTGTTAACCATAATGATGGACGACATGTCTAAGGCTATCCGGACCCTCTTCTTTAAAATGGACAAGCGGCTTGAGGGAATGCCTTTTAAGGCCTCCTAGAACGCAACATCCCAAGAATGGGGCAAGGGAAGAAGCACTCCGGCATGCAAGCTAGTCAGCTTGAGGCCTCAAGGACCCAAGTCGCCTCAAATAATAAAGTCCCACAGAGACTTGATGGTCGTTTAGGTCCTCAGGTTCAAGAGGAGAGCTTAGAGAGGCGCAATCCTCGATCTATCTGCAGTAAGCAGGAGGGCGCCATTTAGGAAGCGGCTCCTCGTAAAGATGCTCGGGAGATCATTGCGGCTAAGAGACCGAGGGTAGGAAATAGGGATAAAATTATTAGTTTTAGCAATGAGAATATGACCCATATAACTTTTTCTCACTCTGATCCCCTAGTTGGAATCACATTCATTTCAGATGGAGTAAATGACTACCAAATAAAATGAGTCTTTATTGATAATGAAAGTTTAAAAATTTTACTTTATCTTAATACATATTTTAAATTAGAATTTAAGAAAAGTCAAATAAGAGCAACCAAAAGATCCCTTTACAGACTGGATAATGAACCAGTACCAGTTCAAGGAGTCATCCAACTAGAAGTCACGTTGGGAACGTACTCGAGGACTGCATCTAAGGTCCCCACCTTCTTGGTCGTGGACCTTCTATCAGTTCACAATGTAATCCTTGGACATCTTTGCTTGGTCTACTTCGGTGCTGTCACTTTTATCCCGCATCTTAAGATAAAATTTTCAACTCCATTTGGGATTGGGAGGTCATCGAGACCAAGCTACTGGACGGACATTCTATTTGTCCCAAGTCACGTAGACACTTCTTCCCCAACCTCTTGAAGACCTAGACCTATGAGATGAAGTGACATTGCAACAAGCACAGTCTAGAGAGCCAATTGTCCGAGTCCCATTGGATCCTAGAGATCTCGAGAAATATGTCCAAATAGGAAGCTCTCTGCCACAGTCCGTCTAAGACCAGCTTATCAGTTTCCTCGAAAGAATTTGAACGTTTTTTGCCTAGGTGCCAAGTAACATGTCGGGGATCTCCATAGAAATAATAGTCCATAAATTGGGCCTAAATCCTCATCACAAATCCATCTGACAAAAGCGCTGAAATTACTTGGCAGAGAAACTTGTGGCCATTCGTGAAGAGATAAAGAAACTCCTAGATGCAGTATTCATTTGGAGGTACAGTACCAGGACTGGTTATTAAATATGGTCATGGTAAAGAAGAATAAAGGGAAGTGGAGAATGTGCGTGGATTTTCACGGACCTTAATAAAGCATACCCCAAGGATAGCTTCCCTTTGCCAATGATTGATCAACTTGTAAACTCGACATCCAATCATGAACTTTTAAACTTTATGGATGCATACTCGTACTACAACCAAATAAAGATGAACCCCGAAGACGAGCACACGCGTCATTCATGATGGACCAAAAGATGCACTGTTACAAAGTCATGTCATTCGGCCTCAAGAATGCAGGTGTAACTTACCAGCGGCTCGTAAATAAAATATTTGAGGACCAGATGGGACGGAATGTGGACGACATGTTCGTCAAAATCAAAATAATCGACCACTATGTCCAGAATTTGGCCGAGACCTTCAATGTGCTCAGAGCTCACCAGATGAAACTCAACCCAAACAATTATACATTTGGAGTGGCACTTGAAAAGTTTTCGGGTTATATTGTTTTACACCGAGAAATTGAGGCTAACTCAGAGAAGATTAAGGCCATCTTTGATATGAAGTCTCCTCAATCAATAAAAGAAGTCCAATAACTTACTGGATGGATAGCTGCTTTCTCTCGCTTCTTGGCTAAATCGGCCGAGAAGCACTTGCCGTTTTTCAAGGTCTTGAAAGAAACAAAGACCAACGGCTTTCAATGGAATAATGACTGTGATGAGGCGTTTCAAGAACTCAAAGACTATCTGTTGAACCCTCTTCTCTTAGCTTTTCTCCAACCAACGAGGAGTTGTATTTGTATCTCATAGTGTCCGACACGGCCCTAGGCTCGGTGTTGGTACAGCAGTAGCATGACAAGCAGCAACCTATGTATTACGTGAGTAAGACCCTGGTTGATACAGAAATCAGATATCACCATGAGGAGGAAATAGTTTTGGCATTAGTGTATTCCGCTTGGAAGTTGAGACTGTATTTTCAAGCGTACTGAGTAGTGGTCCTGATCGATCAGCCATTGAGAGCAATCCCGAAGAAGCTCGATATGTTAAGACGACTAGTCAGGTGGGCCATTGAGTTGAGAGAGTTTGACGTTGAATTTCGTTCGAGGCTAGCCTTAAAAGGTCAAGCCCTTATGAACTTCATTGTCAAAACAATGACCCCGACCCTTGGTGATCCAGATCATCGTGATGCAGATGAGCCAAATGATGCAACAATATGGATACTGCACGTGGATGGCTCCTCAATGAAGGATGGTTGTGGAGTTGGTGTTGTATTGCGAACGCCCGAGGGGTTAGAGACAAAGTATTCAATGACCCTTGTGTTCTCCGCTACGAACAACGCTGCGGAGTACGAAATGTTGCTAGCAGGACTCCGATTAGTCAAGGAATGCCTCGCTAAAAACTTGATTGTCTACAATGACTGTGAATTGGTTGTCAATCAAGTCCGCGAATATTTCGAGGTTAATAGCCCACAACTCTCCAAATACCTCTCCAAGGTCGAAGGCTTGACCGCGGATTTCGGGGAGGTAGAATTTATCCACATTCCAAGAAAAGAGGGAAGGCTAACATGTTGATTAGGGCAACAACATTGGGTGACCCAAAGTAGTATGTCCGATGGATGCAAGTCCTAAACAAGCCAAGCATCGAGGATCCCGAGCAGGAAGTAATGTAAGTTTTGAGTACCAGTACATGGATGACTCCCTACTTAAAATATTTTTTTGACGGGATATTGCCTGAGGACGCGAACGCAACCAAGAAAGTGAAGAAGATAGCGAGTTCATACACTATCATGGACGATCAATTGTACCAACGCGGGTTCTCAACCCCTTACCTAAGGTGTCTCACTCCCGATAAGGCAGATAACAAGTACACCTTGGGATTTGTGGATCCAACATTGGGGGTAAGAACCTCACCTTCAAGCTCATTAGATAATAGTACTATTAGCCAACCATGAAATATAACGTCATGGATTTCGTGCGCAAATGTAAAAATTATCAAGTCCATGGCAACATGACTTACCAACCTTACACTGAACTCCGAGCACTGCAATCACCATGCCCCTTTGCTAAATAGGGGTTTAACATCCTGGGACCTCTTCTGATGGTGACCGGGCAAAGATAGTTTCTGATCGTTAGGATTGGTTACTTTACCAAATGGGTCGAGGCTGTACCATTAGCAAAGATCGCAGAGCAGAATGCTACAAAATTTATTCGGTAGAATATTGTGTACAGGTTTGGGATTCCCAAGTATATCGTGATCAATAATGAGACTCAATTTACTGGGAAGCAGTTTACTAAGTACTGCACCAGCTTGAGGATCAGGTTAGTCCATACGTCGATCGCGTACCCACAAAGCAACGGGCAAGTGGAGGTCACGAACCGCACAATCCTACATTGACTCAAGATGAAATTAGAACACTTCGGGGGCCCATGGGTACATGAACTACCGTCTATCTTCTGGTCGTGCATGACCACTTTGGGGGAGCCCACGAGAGAAACACCATTAAGCCTGTGCTATAGGGTAGAGGCAATTATTCCAGGGAAAGTCAGACTTTCAAGCCTCTAGGTCAAGTGCTTCAGTACGAGCGACAGTAATCAAAGGTTTCAAGAAAATCTTGATATGTTCGAAGAAGCACGAGACCTTGCAAGGATAAGAACAGCGACATATCAATAAAAGGTAGCTCGATATTATGATAAGAAGGTGAAGACGCAACGGTTCAAAATTGGGGACCCAGTACTGAGGAGCATAGAGGCCACGGGTAAAAATACCAGCCGGAATAAATTCTTCCCAAATTGAGAAGGGCCGTTTCTAATTTCAACCATCCTTCGAAATGGGGCCTATAAGTTGCACACCCAAAAAGGCAGATTAGTCCCTCGGACATGGAACTCCACACACCTCAAAAAATACTATCAATAAATGTATATACAGATGACCAAGTAAGATAAAACGCATCATCCTATATGCTTGTAACATGTTTCATTAATATAATAAAATTTCTTTTCTCTTATTTCCTGTCATGCACTTCATTGAATGTTTGTATGCCATTTTATAAACTCACAAGACCTAGGCAAACCCTAAATCAGGTGAAGGTAACCTTTTCACTTGATCTAAAACTCGATTACATTCGAGCGGTCCAAGAGGTTAAACTAAAAACTCAGTTGTATCCAAGTGGTCCAGGAGGTCGTATTTAAAACTCGACCGTGTCCGAGCGACCCAAAAGGTCAAAGTTAAGACTTGGCCATGATGCCAAGCAACCTTAGATGTTGAATTTAAAACTTAGGGGGCTCAAAATAGTAAGCATGCAACGATCCTAGGGTAGCATTTTTAACCTAAAATGATCAAAAAGTTTAGACATTAAGTTAGTATAAGACTAAGTTTCTTTCACAATATGTCATAAAGGAACCAAACACTCGAGTAGTCCGAGCAAGACAAATAAAATATTTGTACTTAAATAATATGAATTTTATTCATCTATGCAATATATGTAAAACAAAACGCATTAGGAAGTTGAGGTTTTCGACCGCTCCGAGGATCCTAGCTGTCCAGAGGACTTTGGCTTGCTGGACGACCCTGATTGTGAAGGCTTAGGAGACCTTCAACGTGGTGGGAGACCAACCAAATTATTCTTACGCTGAGTACTAAAATTCCTTGAATCAAAGATAGTGTTGGGGAACCCTGAGACCAAAAGCTTCATGACCCAGTGGCACATCCTAATGGCATCCCAATACTTGCAGTCCAAAGCTCGCCCATTGTCCTTAGGCTTTAATGAAGTCCTGAGCTTCTATTCCAACAGGAGATTCATCCCTCGAAGGATGATGTGTAGCCTTTCCTACTCCTTTAATTGGCCCTTAAGAGGAGAAATACGGCTCTTAGCTTTAGCAAGCTTAAATTCAAAACTTTGGACACATTCCCCCAAGGCCCTAGAAGCTTCTAGCTCTACGTAAGCTTAGGTAGCCTCACTGATGATCGTTCCAAGGCCGCCGGCCATATCCTGAAGTTGCAAAAAGCAAGGCAAGTCAGTAAAGTATGGACAGAAGAGAACAAAACCAGGAGCAGGATAAAGGAGTACATTGGTAAAGAAAGAACTCCCGGAAGTGCTCTCCTCTCTGGGAGCTCCTAGCTCCTCGAGCTCTGTGGCCGCCACCTCCTACACCACAAAAATCTCAGCCCTAACCTCGGGCACAAAAGCGGATTCATCCAAGACTGGGAGCTCAGCCGCTTTAGAATGATCCTCGACCCCAGTTGTGCTTTCGCGGCAAGTGAAGTCCCTGCACCGTCCTTGACCAAAGGCCCCTCAGGGCCCGCAGGCGGAGTCATTATTGGACTATAAATTTGGATTACAAGGCATGGGAGCTCAGTAGTTTCTGCAGTAGGCAGCTCCGCGGCATGACCCTCCTCGGCCTTAGTAGCTTTAGCAATCGTCGTGGTGGTGGTCATCATCGTTGCTTCCTTAGCCGGAGTTTCCACAGTCTCCCTCACTGCCTATCCCTTAGAAGTGTCATCGGGTGGGTTATCAATCTACTCCGAGATCTCACTAGTGAAAACAAATGGAATGTCAAGCAAGGGCCCATCAAAGGGAAGCTGGGCAACTATTGTCTCCTCAAGATGACCCGTGGACGAAAATGGCTGCTCGAAAGGCACGACAGCAGAGGAAGGTCCGACACCTTCAACCTCTCGGGCTGATGTTGCCCTCGAAGGTCTAGACCTCCTCACAAGAGGTACTATAACAGCACTCTCGTCATCGGACGAGGAGGATGCAACAGTAGTCACTGGACGCTTTGAAGTTTTGGTCCGATGACTCTTGACCACTCAAAAGGCTCCTCGATCCTCAAAGATCTCTCTTTCTTCTTTGACTTCTTCTTCGCAGCAGCAATAGTAGGGACATCAGGGTCATCGGATTGAGTCCCCCACTTGGCCCTCACCAAGTTTTTGGCCTTAACCAAATGTTCTTCTTATTTTTATTAAATGTGCCAAGGTTGGCTAGTACTAAGTCTGTGTAACCTCTTTGATAGCCACCCTCTCCTTATTGCTGGTGTCCGAGCATTGCTTAGAATCCACATTTTTCCAAGCGTTGGAGAGGCCCCAAGTCTCATGGACTACCAAGAAAAAGAACTTGTCATTTCACCTTTTAGTGGAGTCAGGGTTCCTTCCACTCATAACCGCAAACGCAGGACGTGGAGTCATAACAATCCAGTCCAAGTTATGAGTAAAACGAAACATGACCTTCACCATAGATACCTCAAGCAACTTGCCGTGACAGCGAGCAAAGACACAGAGAGAGACAAGAAATTTGATGGCATTGGGCTGTAGTTTGGCAAAGGGGACTTTGAGTCCCCTCATGATAACAAACAACTCCATGGGACCAGAAAAATGAAAGCTACTCTTAAGGTTGATTTCGTAGACGGTGATAAAACCATCAGGTGAGCTGCAAGCCCTCTCATAGGGTTCTGAAACCACCGTTACTATCGAATCAGGAATCTCGTACTTTGTGCGGATAGCCTCGAGTCTGTCTAAAGAAAAGGAAGAGGTAAAGTCTTTGACTCCAGGTGCCATGGGAGATGGAGAAGGAACAGAGGAAGCGCACAAAAAATGGGAAGGAGAAGAAAGTTTGGGAGAAAAACAGCAAAGGGTTCGAGAAAAGTTACTTAGGTTGCATGAAGGAAAATGGTGGCAAGAATGATATTTGCAAATAGCAAAAAATCAAAGAGGGGCACCCCATCATTACTTTAGTCACGTGTTAGCCTCCTGTACACTGCCAGAGTTAGTGGGCTTTATGTTTCCAAGGTAATGTCAATCTCAATAAACGTGCATTTAATGTGCTTTGATGGCCCAAACGGCAGCACAGGCCAGTATCTCAAACTCAAAGGGAGTTCTTGGGCGTACCTTCATCAAAGGTTGGGTCCCCAAAATACCAGAGGACGTTTTGGGCCTCAGACAAATATGTGACGACGGCTAACACTTAGAAAAGCCCATCAGTGCCTAGAACCCAAAAATTCCTTGGACACTCTGGCCAGACCTTTGACATCAAAATTCCTTGGACATTTTGATCCACATGTCCCGAACTCCTATCTCCAATCATATCCACGGACATTTACAAAAAAAAGGAATGAGCATTAGCGCCAAGCAATAGCTGGACAGCACCATGAAGTAAAGGCACGAGCGGGCTTCTAGTGAAGAGAACCTTCACGTGAGACTTGTCCACATCCAATAGGCATACCAAAGGATTGAAATTCTCAGACCCTTTGGCATAGGGGGCTAGTGATGGATACTGATTCCCAAGATCCACTTATAAGATCCATTCCTCTGGAATTGGGTTTTGATGCCATAGAAACCCAATAGACCAAATAGACCGAAAAGGTCCAGGCACCATAGCTAGCCCATGTGGCATGATAGACTTAAAGTCCACTCAAGCCTGTGGACTCAAGATGGGCCTCGGAACGTCATCACGCTTGTAAAATCGGCATGCCAGAAATTTGACAACTGGCCTTATTAGACTACAAAAGGAATGATGGCATGTAGGACACGCCCGATCACTACAGAAGTGACATCATGTAAAGTCAGACGCCATGCACACAACCTTTCTTGGCATAGTGAATTGGATTGGTGGAGTTGGTGGCAGGCTTCATTACACACGCCAGCGCCATGTGGACCGCCCACAAGGGATAACTCAATTACTATAAATACATTTACTATGTACCTATCAAAGGATCGATCCTTGAATATTCTAAGCTTGCATTTACTCTGCTAACTAAAGAGAGAAAGAAGAGAGAGAAGCTGTGTGCTCTTCACTTCATTTCATTGTAGCTTTCTTGTAATCAAACACACAATAGTGAAGCAAGTTCTAGACCCAGAGTCCCCGTGGTTTTCATTTCATTTAAGAGAAGATTTTTCACGTAAAAGTCCGAGTATTACTATCCTCGTACTCCCTTTCACTCTCTACTTCCTATTCCACGTCCTCTTCCTCAAACATACATCTTGTTCTTTGTATTGCATGGTCTTGCACGGGTGAGTATAAAAGATCCGTGGACTCAACTGGATCTTTGAGCGTGTGACTAGGCAAGATCTGAGGACGCAACAACTCTTATCTTAATAGTATAATATTAGTTAATTTTTAATACTTATAAACTTTTGAGATAAATATAAATTCAAACAAGAGATCCTACTTACAAGAATCTAACCCTTATATTCTTTTACTCAAGTAATATGAAACTTTTTTCACAAAATAAATTTCTCTCATTCAAGATATTTATAGAATAACCAAACACTTTGATCCTGTAATTTTTCATTTGTATCATAGAGAGGATTTCTATATAAAATTTTATGTTATGGTTACCCTTACTTTCATTTTTGTGAGTCAGATTCCAAAATCCAAACACTAACTTCTCATTAGTTAGTTCCAATCCCTATACTTCTCTGTAACTTGAACAAAATTTGAGCCTCTTTTCCTCTTTGGAAACCAGCTTCATGGTTTAATCCCTTCATAATTCAGCAAAATGGCTGCTCTTAGAGACTTGGATCTTTCAGATAACAAAATTTCTGGGTCTATTCATGAGAGTTTCGCAATGCAGAAAAATCTTAGATTACTTAGCCTTGTGTGTAATAGCATTAGTGAAACTATGTAATTTCAGATAATAATAGACTGTCGTTGCAGCTATTTCATGGTTCTGAGGAAATACAAGGTGAATTTACATGGATATTGACACCGTGTGCTGCAATTGTTGTTTTCATAGTCCTTGAAGCTTCTGATGTTGGGACTACCTAAGTTAACTCGAGACGACGTCTGGAGGAATTTGAATTCAAGTGACGGTGAAACAATCATGCCTCTATTATCAGCTCCAGTTTGCAAAGCTGCTCTACCAACATGGTTGATAGTTTTGGTGAATAAGATCGAAGGGGAAATCAGGGTTTATCTCGGGAATATTTTATAGGTAAGACTTTATACTCTTAATATTATTTGTCCTTTACAAGTATAAAAGAGTTCATATAAAACCTTTTAAAAATACAATAAATCTTATTTAATTATATTTTATAGTAAAAAAATCAAACATAAAACCTTTAAATTCAATTTTTAGTGAGCAGAAATGGAGGCCAGACCCACTTTAATTCAATCAGTCATAAAAAATCAGATGGCTCCCTAACTCATACAACAACCTAAATTTATAAACGTATCAAAAATAAAATTTACTTATTTATAAATGTAAAAATATTATATAAAATTTATTCATTCACATCTCACCATTGCATAAAGTGAGGATGCACAAATAAAATATACCAATTTATCACTAAATGTTTGTATAATATTAAATAAATAAATGGTAGAAATTTTAAATATAATTTAATTTTAAAATTTTTAACTCACATGCTTATGATGTGGAATTAAAATAAGACAAATTTATTAATTAAAATTAATATTACAAATAATTTAGCATCATTTTTAAAAAAAACATTATGGTACTTCTTGACGTTTTCACTCTAAATTACACGTACACTCCTTTTTCCTTCCTAAAGTTCTCATTGGCTTATTACCCTTAATTATCTATATGTTTCCGGTATTTTCTACCTAAATATTATCATTGTTATTATTGTTCACTTGTTCATTTATTATTTTTATTCCTTCAACTTACCACAATTTGGTCTATGTTTAAACCAAAGTAACAATTTTTTTTACATATTTTGTGCAAAACAATTTATGTATTTAGTATAATTTTAGTCATTCTATGGAAGATTTAGTAAAATGGAACGATGTAGTGGGACATGGATGTAATTAATTGATTGAAAATATAAATTATGGATGACTAATTGAAAGAAGAAGTAAAAAAATGCGCAGATATAAAAAAATATTAGTATGTGCAGGAGGAGATTGGTAGAATCTTTGAAACCTATTTCTTACGCTACTTTTAAGACTCTTTCGTGGATTGCTTAGCTTCGGGGAAAATGCAGAACAGGTAGTCCTAAGTATGAAATAGAGTCAAGCAAGCCATGGGAGACGACGGTCTGAGCATTATTCAGAAGGGCGGTTCTTCCTTCGTTGAAGTCACTGATGAAACGGAGTTGCATTCGAATGGTTATATCACAGAAAAAGATCCCAGAAAAATAGCTAGAAAGTATAGCAAAAATGAATTTTCATTTTAGTTCTGCTTTCTGGATGAATTTGAGAAATGGGTTCTCTTTGATTAATATGTAGAGAACCCAGTAAAACAGCAAGAATGCATAATCAAACATTGAATTTTCATTAGTTCTGCTATCTTGATGACTCTGAAAAATTAGTTATTTTTATGAATAAGGGAAATGCTTTTTTTTTTTTTTCCTCCATCCTGTGTCTGGTCAGAATTGGAGTTCTATGGGCGGAGAGGAATGTTGGATGAGTAAATTGTCAGGAACTATTTTTCAAGTTCTCTCATTTTGTGTCTTTAGTAGGATCCTAGTAGACAGGAAGTATGACCAAAACTCTGATTTTTTAGTTGCAGTTCAGTTTTTGTGATGAACTTGTGATTTCTTCTTTCATTTTGTCTTCCTTTGGTGCCACTGAATTTGGGTTTGTTTTGATATGTAAAATCGTTTCTGTTTTTTTGTGAGGAACTGCCTTTTCAAGCTTTCACCTGTTGTGTTTTTCTATTGTGTTGTTGAGAGATGAATTGGCTGTGTATGTTTCTCTATCTTCAAATTGGATTCCTGTTTTATATAATTTGTTGTGAAGAATTTGTTTGAAGGTTTAGTTGTATTATGGTTTTTTATTTTCTTTCTTTTTTTTTTTTAAATTTTGATGTTCCCTTTTCTAGTTACCAGTTGGAATTGTGCAAGAAGGCTTTGGAAGAAAATGTGATTGTATATTTAGAGACAGGTTGTGGGAAGACCCACATTGCAGTATTGCTGATGTACGAGATGGGCTATTTGATAAAGAAGCCCCAAAAAAACATTTGCGTTTTCCTTGCTCCCACTGTGGCTCTGGTTCATCAGGTGACCTTCCCCCATCTTTTATTCCAAAAAATATACATATTCTTTTATTATGCTTAGCTTCCATAGTGTTTTGTCATTGCTTTATTCTGGGTCCATCTTATGTTGTATATAGGAGTTGAGAAATGTATACGGGACACCCTTTGGACACTATTGAGATACCATGGGTGACGTGGCACCTGTCTATCAATTTATCTTTGTATGGGCCTATCATTGTGGATAGATCATGGATGAAAATATCATTATCGGTGTTGGCATCGGTCGCAAACATGTTGGTATTGGACATATTTTAAAATACATATCGATGTCGGATATATTAAAAGAAAAAAATTGTAAAAATCTTAAGTTGACATGATTATATCAGCCGATATATCTGCCAACTATTAGGTACGTACTATATCACGATACTATTGCTATATTGTCAAATATTGGTATTAGGAGGACAAGATATTAATAAATATTGGCCGATATTTTCATCATTGTAATGAATGTAACCTTACATCATCCAATGATGTGCTAAAGGCGTCCCTTGACACCATTACATGGCCCTTTCACTTTGTAAGTGGAGAAACTAAAAGGAAAATTTGAAAGGGAAAAATCAATCTGACCATCCATTGACCTTTAGTTATCCATATGAATGAAAGGATGCCATCACTATGGGAAATTATAGTTGTTGCATTATGGGTTACAGACGAATATGTTGCACCTGACTGAAGTTTGAAATGCAAGGAATTTTCTGTGGGTGGAAATCATTATTAGAGAAAAGCATGTAACATATAAACCCAAAATCTAAGCCAGATTTTTCCTTGGATAGAGTTAATAACTTAGTTGTGTTGCTGGTTTTCAGTTTATGTATAAAGGATTTCATTGCCACAGTAAATTGCTAACTTTTAGTATAGAGTGCTTTGCTTTTTTTTATTAATTTATAAATCGAACAATTACAATTTCATATGTTTTTCATTATGTTTTCAAAATTCAGATATGTACTACAAATATTAGGATGCATAGAAATGATTTGGTCATTGTCATATTGGTTAAATGTGCCTTTTTTCGTTAATATTTCTCATATTATATTTGTCTTATTTCGCATATCTTGTAAATATCCAATGAGGCATTCAAAGTATAAAACAGATTGGTTCACCCTGATATCTTAATTCATTTTGATTCTTTCTCTTTAACTATCATTACTAAAATATGATTTTTGGTTCCTTTGTCGCATTTCCCCATGATGAGTACTTTTATTGGTGCAGAGGAATGATGAAACTTTGTTAACCTGCATTTTCTAGTCTTTGGTAGGCATTACTTTAAATACCATCCGTTCATTGGTAATTATTTGACTTTTGCCTTATATAGCAAGCTAGGGTTATCTCTGAGTCCACCGATTTCAAGGTTGGACTCTATTGTGGGGAAGTTAAGCTTCAAAGGAGGCATGATGACTGGTATAAAGAAGTAGAGCAATATGAGGTTTGTCACATCCATTTCCTTAGTGAACATTGTTATTTTTTCAATCATTCTGACTAATGGTATTCTTTCTTTACACTATTTGATACAAATTGTATTGTAGCATGATTGTATCAAGGCAAAAATATTCATTGTAGTTATTGAATGGAAGGCTGGACTTATAGTCTCATACTCATTGCAATGGAGAAATTGATCCTTAAAATGAAGTTTTTAAACTAGTTTATTTGCCTTGACCTACTCCGTAGGAGTGAGTGATATTGTTCCATGACTCATTAATATTTTGAAGCATTGCAGTACCTCATCAGAGTGACTAGTATTGTTCTCTGCCTCCTTATCGCTTTGAAGATTGCAATACCTTACTCTGGTTGAAAATTCTCTTCCCTTGCAACAACTGAAACATGTTCTTCTTGTTCATCAATTGGCTGGGATTTTGATTGCAGGTTCTTGTTATGACTCCCCAAATGCTGTTACATAGTTTATCCCATTGCTTCATTAAGATGGAGATGATTGTACTTTTGATATTTGATGAGTGCCATTATGCACAACTTGAAAGCAATCATCCCTATGCAGAAATCATGAAGGTGAAGTCCTGCAAATTTTAGTTCTCACCTCATTTAGGCTGTAAGGAGAGATAATTATTGTATATGCTTATTTCTATTTATTTTTCCATATACTTGATCTAAGTTCATTCAAAATTTTGTAGGTCTTCTATAATTCCAAAGTTGGAAAGCTTCCCCGTATTTTTGGAATGACAGCATCTCCCATTTTTGGGAAAGGTAGTGCGCGGACATGCAATGTACATACGCACAATAGTCTGACATAAGATGAAACTATATTGTTGTGCTGTCATCCGAATGATTATTATTATGATTATGACTTTACATGCATGGACTCTTCCTCTAGATCTTTGTTTATTAATAAATGGGTCCAGCCATTTTTTTGTGTTGGGTCTACTTTTTGAATTGCAGGCATCTGTTAAACATTCAAGTTTATGTATGTAGGAAAATATTTGGGATAACAAGCCTGTCTACTTGCATATGCACTACCTGTAATATACATTGTGTATTGCACCAAAGACCTTTTATCTGTGCCGACCTCTAATCCATGATGTTGCATGATTCTTGGTCAATCTCCAAAATGTTTTTTTTTGGGAAGCAATGTGAGAGATATTAGAGAAGAAGAATCTACAAAAGCAAGGCTCTTTTTATTTGTCTAAGAGATACCTCAGTCTATGAGATGGGAAATGAAAACCATTAGCCCCACACAAGGTTTGTGAATAAGTAATTGTTTGATAATGAGCAGGAATATCTATTTTTCTGTTAAATATATAAAGGGCTCCAAACCAGTTGAGATATACCCCGAGCCAACCAACTAATTGAAGCAGAAAACAAATCAACTGACAAAGCAAAGGAACAGAAATAGAATCTAGGGGAAAACCAAAATTTGCATGAAAAGGACCTAAACTGCAACCAGGTTTTGATTTCTTCCAAACACCTCCTCCAAACATAAGCCTTAATAGTTGGCAGCAAACTCCAAGATCGTTAAATTCAATTTTCTCTTTTTTTCTACTGCTCTTCTCCATCTTGGTTTTGTTCCTCACTGTTTATACTCGAGCCAAGCAATCCCAGTGTCTTTACAACCATAATCCTCTTACTGGCTGACTGTAATCCCAATACCCCTGAATCCCATACTATACATGGGTACTGCTCCTGGCATTGTTTGACAGCTCTCTATGATACTCTTCTTTTTTGCCCTCAGCTCTCTTTACTTCTTTGTTTTAGGAGTATTAGGACCATTGAATGAAATGTCGATTGATATGTAAATATTGGCCGATATATATCTTTATTGAGTCCCCAGTTGTAGCAATATTGTGATGTGTTGCTATATATTGCAATATATCGATTAATATTTACAATATTTGTAGATACAATCAATATTTGCTTCCTAGGTTCCGATTGTAAAAAAAAAGCTCATAATATGTTTGATACTAATATATATTGCCAATACAGTTGATACTCATACAGCTGCAAATATCGATATCTTAATCCATGATCAAGATCTTCTAAACCCTGCATGAACAATAATGAGCTATCTTTCTGATTGTAGCCAGTGGAATTGATCATCCATACAAGTAGCGTTCTCAGGATAATTTTACGAACTATGAGATTGCTGCATGGAAAATGTTGTCTAGGAAGACCAATTGTGGCTTTGCCAAACCTCGATCAGTAGTTTCTGTTAGAATGTTGCCTTACTGCTTCCTTGATTGATAATAAGTTAATAACATATCCCATTCAGTTATGAGTGTTGGCAATTTGGGTTGTCTGAATTACTAGTCTAATTATATTTGTGATCCAAGGCCTGCTGCAACGGTTAACAGCAACAGCTTCCTTAAGAATTACTTTCAGTGTTACTAAATAACAGTTTCGTGTATTTTATGAAGTATCAATTTCTGTTTTAAAATAAATTGAATGTGCAAAGCTGACATTTTTGCATGATATTTCCATGTATCATCATCATAGAACTAGCACTTGGTAATGCTCCTATTTTTTTCTAGAATATCCATGAGATGCATAACTAGGATAGGAACTAGGACATCATTGTTGTCGAGGGAAATATCTATCCCCATTCTTTTGCTAGATCACTAACAAGAAAATTTATAGGACATATACAAGGTTAGGTATGCAAGATACCTATGGAAGTCTGGACAAGGAAATCAAGGAATTTCAGGGAGTGGATTCAAACTTTGGATTAACTTCAACCATTTTAGTAATTAGCTCCATTGGTGACATCCCTTTCCTCTTGTCTATGGATAGGGATTCGAGCCCACCATCTCCATCTTCATGACTTGGCATTTATATTTATATAGCGGAAGCATGTTGGGTCCATCCATTGCCTTGTTTTCACGGTTGAACTTGCTTGTGATACCAATTTTCTTACCTTTCTTCGATTCTTCATCACATGACAAAAGTTTCACTTTGCCCTTAAATATCACGGTGTCAAATTATTTGTAGACCCTTCTTTATTTTATCACAGTCTGTGTCTTGCACTTCAAAATTTTTCTATATTTTATGTATATTCAAAATCTGTTACCTTGGAAAAGTGCTTGTTCCTGCAAATTAAGGGGATGACCTGAAATGTCTTGATTAATGTCCAATCTCTTTTGAAAATGCACATAATTTCATGCAGCTATAAGTAGACCTATGGACAATCATTTCAATTTTCTGGTTTGATTTTGTGTTATATTTCAATTTCAGGTGCTTCTCTTGATGGTCTCAAAACATTACTTCATGCTAAGGTGGGTTTGGAACCTGGCCAGAGCCATAAAATGATTTGGTGTCATATGGCCTTCATTCTCAAATATCGGTGTAGATATTTAAAAAAAGGCTGTATAGAAAATAAGCATTAACATAATCTGCATTACAAGTCTGTATTTGCACTGAAATTTCTCTACTAGAAATATGCACCAGCTTCAAAAGGGAGAACCTTGTGCATTATTAAGGCATTTTTGGGGTTTTTATGTTTATCTCTTAATAACTATTCATGATGTTAATTATAACAAAGCAACATCTCTTGTTAATTAACCAAAAAAGGACTATGCATAATGAAAACATGCTTTCTGGCTTTTAATTCCTGCCATTTGATATAATATGAATATACGATGAAGTAAGTAATGACCAGCTTGAGTTTTTGGGATACTTTACATGGGAATGATGTCTCTCACTTGAGAAAGGTTTCAAATCTGGGTTCATGAATACCTTTATAAGAAAGGGAAGCAAACATAGGGAAAGTAAGGAAATAAAATTTTCTGGATTTGTAGATACCTATTTCAGTTCTCTCCCACTGAGGAGAAAGGCAAAACATTTACCAAAAAACTTCAGATAAGATCCCACCTTGCCCCCCAAAAAGGTCTACATATATATCGAATCAAAGTATTATACAAGTCTTTGAACATAGAATATCGTCTAGGGCATTTGTGATTCATCAATTGATTTCTCAACTTATCTCCTTGCATACAATAGTATATGCACTTGATTGTTTAGAAATGAAATTGCAATGGACTGATCTTTGCATAGTTTTCAAATCGTGGTGTCGCGGACATATCATAAGCCAACATCAGGTCATCACCGTCAATTGGAATGGCTGCAGTGCATGTCATAGTCTGTATCTAAATCTATGGATCTTTGGGCCCATCATTTCATTTATCTCTATATCTGTTTAAGATGTTTCCCAGATTTGCACCGTTGAAGATAAGGAAGAATTGGAAAAATACGTATCAACTCCTGTAGTTAAAGCATACCCCTATGGTTCAAATACAAAAGGCTCACCAAATTCTTATCAGATGTATTTGGAGGGACTTGAGGAGATAAAGCGGCAGGTACTTGTTATAAAACCAATTTAAATATAATTTGGTTTAGCTTTTAGCTGGTTTTAAGCATTTTATGTTGTGGCTTTGGAGGCAGTGTATATCAGTGCTCGGCAGGAATTCAGATGATCATAATAATACTTTGAGAATTAAAAAGCTGCTTCAAAGATTGCATTATAGCATGATATTTTGTCTGCAAAGTCTTGGCCTTTGCGGAGCATTGCAAGTAAGTAACAGATTTTCTGGTGATAGAGATTTTGCCTTTCCTGTAGCTGTTGCAAACTCTGGGATCTTTCAAATGGCTGTCTGTTTGTCTATCAATATCCTCATATGAGTTTTATGGCACATGGTTCTGTGCTGATTTTACTATAAGATTCATGTTATATAAGAAATTTCACCATATCGTTGCAGGATGTCTTCCAAACTCCAGTACTAGTTTTCTATTCTATTCATACTCATTGAATGAAATATGAGCTGATATATAGGTGTTAGGGGCCTTCTACACTAATATTTTTGATACACAATAAAATCATAATATGTTATCTTATTGGTAATATATCAGGATATTTCCTTTAATATACCAAGATATTTTTCAATATGTCATCAAATACACCTAGATATCTTCTGATAGGTTGATATTTTCTTTCTAGATTTTAATTCGCAAAACAATTTTGCATCCAATATATCCATAACTGACACCAAAATTTTCATCCATTTGTGTACTGTATATATAATACACGTGCTTGTTAGCTCATGTATGTATTTATGTATTAGTATCTCTATAATACCCCAGTATTTCAATTCGGATTATCGAATTAATTTAATAATAAATAATATTATATTTTAATAAATATTTAATAATGGGTCATTAATTATATTAATTATTAAATAAATAAATAAATATTAATAATCCGAGTCAAAATACCGGGGTTTTACAAAATCAACTTATTTTATACCACCTCCTCCTCACCCTGACGTAAAGGGGCTAGTTTTTGTGGTCTTTTTATTTTATTATAATGGTCCTATTGGGCCGTGTATGAAATATTAAGTGCACCTCTTACCTTGGTTGATTATTTGAAATGTATTTATTAAGATGCAGATGGATGTCACTAAACTATGCCTTACTAAACTCTAGACGATGCTGCGGCTCTGATTCTCTGCATTTAGAGTGCTTTGGAACAGAATAGTTGTTCCTTGTAGAAACATTCTTCTTTTTAACTTCTTTTAGGATGCTACTGGTGTGTTGTCAGTTGCACATTTCTAGACACGCACTGCGCAGTTATGCTTGTTTCAACCTTAGGATGTCATATGTGCCCTATTGGAAGATACTCGCTTGTTTACATTCATTGTTTTTTAAATAGGCTAGTCGATTCCTTCTGAATGGTGATCAGTCTGAACGAAATGAGTTAATAGAAGCAACAGAAAACGCAAGTGATGACAACTTATGTAATGAATATCTTTTCCGGGCTGCAGCGCTTTTCGATTCTTTCTGCATAAGAGGTATTAGTATTATGCATTTTAAAACCTTTTCAAGCCAATTGAACCTGCTGACACGTGTATGGTTGTGTTTAGAAATGTGTCAGCAACATAAAATGAAATATCGACCCATATATATTGGTGTTGCTCTCTTGATATCCGATATTTTCTGATATTGTGGTAAAATCGTGATATATCTTAGTGTCGGCAATTATCAACATATCAGCTAATATTCAAAAAGTCAGCCTACTCCCGATACTGTTTTATAGATTAGCCAATATTTTTCCCTCATGTTCCAGTTTGCAAAAAATGTTTTTGCATCCAATACGCCTAATACATATACGTATTACCCTATATGGTGGCAATTGATACCGATACAAACATTTTCATTATTTGACAGCAAAGTTAAGATCTCAATGCTGTCACTCACATTCTTGTTGTTTGTCCCTATCATTAAGGGTGGGTCCTCTGTCAACTATATATTAAATGTTTGAAGGTATAGTGTCATTGTTGGTACAACTAATATTTTGTCTAAATTGTTTACTTTGATACTGTAGATGGCAGCATATCTGATTTATCTCACACAATTGTTCTGAAGGAGCCACTTTTCTCACAAAAAGTCCTGTGCCTTATTGGAATTCTCTCCACCTTTAGGTTGGTATTTGGATACTTGGTGCTAGATCAAAAATTTTGTGCAAGAAGTAAGAGCTGTTATTTTCCATGCTTTCAATCATTGAAATTTGCCACATTTCTGAAAATTGCCAGCCCTTGCCTGGAAATAAGATGCAGCATTAATGACTTATGGGATGTATGAAATACATATGAATGGGGGAATACAGAGAATTTTTTGATTCAAATTGAAATTTCATACTTCAAGTAGGAGACAACATTGCTCGTATTCAACAAGTGAATTAGTAGAATTTGTAGAGGGGACAATGGGCAGTGTTTTTAAATTTGGAATAATCAAAGTTTCGAAAAATACAAGGCACCTAAGTCATACAAGTGAAGAGATTTATTCAATTATAAGAAAATGAAAAAGGTAAATGGGATTGGTAAAGAGTATATATTATATTTAAAAGAATTGTATTTTGTTTTATCTTCTTTTTTTATTCATTCATTCTATGTCTTCTCTCATTCAAAAATATGTATTTCATTAGAGCTCTGCTGTTGAATTTAAACCTAGCCATTAATTAAGAAGTGAGAGGAACGATGAAACCAATGAATATAGAAGATGTGACTACGGGTCGAACCAAAATTAAATACCTTTTCTTTGTAGGTGTCCATAGTTCCAAATTTTCAAAATTTTGGGTTCTTGAGAATTTGTTATGGTGTGGAACAGCTTTTAGGATGCTGCTGAATTCATGGAATTACTTTTTGTGGGGTTGGTTGAGTGCAACTACTTATTTTTCTTAAAATGGTGGTTGTGTGGGAAATATTATAAATTAGAGAAAATTTATTTACTTGATTTTTCATCTCGGAAATACTAAGCAGAAGATTTTAGTGATTGGGGCAGTTGGGAAAAAGAGTACAAGATAGAATGACGAAGCAGGGAGCCTTCACTTTAAACAAGAATTTGACATTTATATTACTTTTAATGAATGTACAGGTTGCATTGCAAGTATACTACAAGAAGTTAAATCATTATTGTTGATATACTTGGGGGTTTGCTGACGTGAGGGGATGGAAGAAACCTGTTATAGGTAGAGGTAGACTGAAGAAATTTTTTTTTTTTTTTCGGTAAGTGACCAAAGAAAATTTCGAAGGGAACCATAAGGTTGATTTTGTATAAAGATTCTGATGCTAGTAGAGGAAACAACCTACAACAGAGCTGATAGGAGGTGAGGAATTCATGTAGCCAACTCTACCTAATGCTAAAAGGCTTTGAGTTTTTTTTTTCTTTTTAAGTAATTTGAGCTTTGCTGGCAATGAGAACCCAACTGAATAGTTTCCACCTTTGGAGGGTCTGAGAAGATTAAAGAGAGCTCAATTTTCTTGCTCATTACTACACTCATAAAGGCCTATGCCAACTTTTCTATAAATCCGCATTCATAGTGCTTTTGTTGCCAACTGGAAAATCAAATGTGGGAGCATATAACACCACCACAGTGCCCTTGGGGTCTTGAACTGGCAAGGAAGATTTTGTCTCTAAGCTAGCTATTGGAATGCAAAAAATGATTTTGGATTCATTGCAAAATCTATCAGTTTAATAAACATTGCATGAAATTCATGATATATGTTGATATGCCATCTCCACATGGATAAAAACCCAGGGCTACCTATTTTTATTCTGCTATTCGCACTATCATCTGCACTTTCACCATATCTAATGCATGCTAGCTTACCTCCTGCATGCTTGAAGCATAGACTTTGGCTAGAATATAGTGGATGCTACCCTCTAGTTTATTTGGTCAGAAAGTTTTGTCTGCAGTCCCCTCAATTTGAAGCAAATGGGCAAAAGTAGCATTTAGACTTCCCTCAAAATGAGCTCTCTCATGCAAATAAACATCAAGCTTATTGTATCCTGTTTGATAGTGCCTGACATATAAATATAGTGCTAGTGAATCAGTCCTTATTCTATCTTTTAGGATTTGTCTGGGTTGGGACTTGTCAAGAAATTTCGTTACCTTAGGATAATCATAGTTATGGCTACCATTCATAGGGGCTTTGGTTGCCAACTATCTTGTCATTAAATCACCAACTTCTTTGACCTTTGGCACTGGGCAAACGTCAATCTCCATACATGGTTTAACGACTTTGTGGAGACCTATATTTTTATTAAACAATCCCCAAGCCTAGTCACTTAGATCCTTTTTATGAAGAGGCACCCCTTTTATCTAAGACAAGTTTTTGGATCTATTATTACATAGCCCTAGTTTTAACTATAAAAAAATCTTTTCTAGGCTTGGTAAGTTCATCTCTTTCCGTGGAAAAGTCACTTTGTAACTCCGCAATATCCTCAACAGCTGTACTTTTAAGTTGAAGTCCTTCTAGCCTTGGTCTGTACACTATTTTATCTTAGGATCACCTCATGTAAGAATTAGCATTGGCTTTGCCTCCCTTCTGTATAGGCCTCTGATGCCAATATTTCCTAGTATTACGACAAGATCATCACGACAAAATCACAATACATTAGTATATATAATATTTTAGCTAATGCAACCGATATTTTCCAATATATCAATTACTATCTATTCCACGGGTTTTGATTTGCAAAAACAAAATTTCATTCAATACATCCGATACTAATACATATTATCCGATATGACTGTGAATAATACTGATACTGATATATTCATCCATTTTCATCCGTGATTAGATGACTTTAGCAGTATGCTTTCTGGTTGTTTGCCATTATGCAGCAGAATGTTTTATTATGATCAATGCAAACAGGCTACAAGGTTGAAGGCTTCTGCTGGCCCACAACAGATTTCTCCCCCATGAAACTCCAAATTTATAATGTCCTCAATTGT
Source organism: Nepenthes gracilis (assembly GCA_033239525.1). Classification (NCBI taxonomy): domain Eukaryota; kingdom Viridiplantae; phylum Streptophyta; class Magnoliopsida; order Caryophyllales; family Nepenthaceae; genus Nepenthes; species Nepenthes gracilis. The sequence goes on along the minus strand of BSYO01000038.1, from coordinate 10,962,736 downwards.
ATCAAATTTTCTGATCATGGATTCTTTAAAGTTCAAATAGAAATATCTCTGTTTGAAAAGAATATGTGAATGAGTTCCTTGAGAAAGAATCTCTCTCTCTCTCTCTCTCTCTCTCTCTCTCTCTCTAATCAAAAGCTACTGTTGTTTATTCTCTCAGAAAAATTTGCTACATCTAAATGATCCAAAGAAGGCTAATTTCCATAAATTCCATTCATTTGGGTGACAACTAATTTCTCAGAAAACGTACTAGTTTCAAGAACTGATTTTTAGCACATTTTCTTTTCTACATATTTAGCTTTGATCCATGAATCAAAAGTCAAACATATTATATATGTCCCTGTCTAAAACATCAGGTCTAGAGCTTTACAGAAGAGCAAGGATAATGTTGATCAAACATATTGGAGAAAGTTATGATGAATTAGAACTTTAACTCCATTCTCCATTATTCTACATATTGTTCTCTCATAAACTTGATTACTTAATCTCAACAATCATTTTATTTCAGGAAGTTAAATGAAGGCTAATAAAAGTTGTTTTTTTAGGTGGTCATATTGATAAGAAAAAATTACAATCCTATTGTTACATGAAAATGAGCTATCCTCTGAAGAATTCAAAATATAGAGGCTATTTGTTATGTTTTTAGGATGAAAATCTAATTTCAAATTCAGATACCAATGCATTAAATTCTTTCTTATATACATTTACGAGCTTGTACTCTCTTTTCTCTTGTATTCTAAAACTAAAAATGTTAAAGTACTGGTGGGAAGAAGGAATGAAAAATTTCTCTTGCATTTCCTTTTAATTCCATTTGGTTGGATTTATGAAATATAGTTTTCTCAACTCTATACTATAGAGTTATGAAATTGCAATTAATGCTTTGCTAAATTCTTGAACCATTGTTAAGATATTGTCTGTTACCCATTGGGTGGTAATATCACCAATTAACGCCCTGCTGATTTTATTTTTGTTTCAGGCCACGACCGAATATGAAATGTATAATATTTGTGAATAGGATTGTTGTTGCGAGATCCTTGTCATACATGATCCAGCAGCTGAAGATTTTAGCATCTTGGAGGTGTGATTTCCTTGTAGGAGTCCACTCTGGATTGAAGAGTATGTCGCGTAAAACTACAAACAATGTTGTTGAGCAATTTCGCTCTGGGAAGGTAATGACATATGATGCAATTAAATGTTATTATTGGCTGAGTAATAATACTTATGCTACACGCTTATTATAATTTTATCGAAAATGACGATGAGGTGCCTATTATGTGGGTTCATTTAATGGAAAAAAATAAAGAAAAGAGACTACTCAATTAGTGTCACATCTTTTTTTTTTTTTTTTTTGTAGATTATAGTAAAGTTGTAATAAGAGTAATATTTTTCTCGTTGATTCTCTTGCATCACCTAAACCTCGGTTACTGGAATTGCCCTTTGAAAGGGATAATTTTTGGCTAGGATCTGAGGCAATCATGGATGAAATTGACGGTATTAGTATTGGTATCCGTATCAGTTATAATCATACCACTATTAAAAAATTTATGGGAATTTGATAATCTATAAACCGTATTTAACAAACGATTGGCTCATGTTTGAGCATGATGAATCACTTCGTGCTGACCTATTATCAATAAAATTTTCGGTTTCATATGAGAATCGAAAAATATGTATCAATATCAAATATATAGAATAAGAAAAAAATTTAAAAAATTATAAATTGATAAGGTCATATCTATTGATACATTGGCCCCATTGGCTATATCGGTTGATATGGAAGTATATTGCGATAGTATCACGGTATCAAAAAACATTGTTATTGGGGACTATCAATGCAATATATATCAATTGATATTTGCATCAATGGGTGCAACAGCTTGTGATTCATTTGCCCTTGGGATCTCTTTAATTAAACACTGTGCTATCGAAATTGGTATAAGAAATTAACTTGGCAGGTGTTGTAAAATAGTGGAACGATAAAGGACAATCAATAATTTTCTTGTAATAGTCATGTATGTAAAGGAATTCAATGGTGCTGTTTGGTATCATTGAGTTGATTGTTTTCTGCTTTGGCTTTGGAAAGGTGGAAAATGGAGCTTTAAAACGTGTTTGGTGACATTTTGATTTGTCTTTTATGTAAATGTTTGATGCCTTGTGGTGTTGGCGCTTGGTGTTTTCAAATGATGAAAGGTGTAATATGCAATTGAGCCTCAGTGCTCATAATTTTTCTGTGTTTTTTCATCATCTTTCAAAGCTGTAACCTATCCGCCTCCGGCCCTTTCTTCTTTCTCGCTTCCTCTCCTCCGTAGCCACCTCACACCAGTATCACCACAGGCAAAAAACCACAAGTATGAAGCCTATAATCTCTGTTTGGGCATGTGTGTGTTTTCTCCATAGCCCTGTTCACTATTCATTTTTATCTAAATGCAACTTTCATTGTTATTTCTCCCAATCAACCGAAGAAAAAAAGTAGTACAATCTCCACTGTAGATCAATTCTTCAACTATAATCAAATTTGGACCATCAATTCACTTATGTCAAACATTTATCATTAGTTTACAGGAGAAAAGCTAGACGGTTTTCCTTTTTCCATTTATGGTTACTGTTTACATCTTTTGAATTTTTTCCTGGATTATGTTTTCATTATTAGCAGCGATACTGAATGGCCCCCAAGCCCATAATTTATATATGATAGTTATGGTGTATGGCACACGCACTTTCTTCTAGTTAGCACAATTATTCCAAAGGGTATGATCCCCTATATTAACTTCTTCACATAATGAACCTTATTAAAAATTAGTCAAAATATCATTATCTAATAATTTTGTACCATTTACCAAGCTAAACAGATTATGATATTTGACATTGGTAAAGGGTAATTGGAGTAAATGTCATGTTCGCCGTCGTATCATTATTCGGGCATATTGGGTGATATGTATACTGGTCACAATTTTTCTCCAAGTTAGAGCCTAAGGAACAAATATCGATTGATATATCGTGACATATTTTTAATATGGCAATATAACACTATTGATACTTTAGTATTAGGAAATATCAATATTAAGGTTCCCAATATTGATATTTTATACCATGTTTTGACATTTAGATTAGCTTGGATTTAGTTCTTAAATAATGTGATATGAGTTAGTTCTCATGTTACACTATTTGGCAGCTGAATCTATTGATTGCTACAAAAGTAGGTGAAGAAGGACTTGATATCCAAACATGCTGTCTTGTTATACGATTTGATCTTCCAGAAACTGTAGCCAGCTTTATACAGTCCAGAGGCCGTGCTCGCATGCCTCAATCAGAATATGCATTGTTGGTTGACAGGTTTTCCCATGAAACTTTTCATTTTAAGCCATTTTGTTGTTCAATATCCAATGTGAAGACCTATTTTGCTTTTTGGCATTGCAGTGACAATGAGAAAGAGCTAAATCTTATAGACAGTTTCAAAAAGACGAGCTGCAAATGAACATTGACATTATAAGTAGGACATCTGGTGGCATGGCTGTTGATTTTGAGGAAAAGATCTATTCAGTTGATTCTACCGGTGCCACCATCAGTTCACAGTCCAGCATTTCATTGCTTCACCATTATTGCTCCAAACTACCACATGATGAGTATGTTTCATGGATGAAAATATCGGTATCGGTATTGATTGGGGCTATATTAGTATCAAACATATCAAACAATGCCTATCGGTATTTAATATATTAGAAAATTATATTAGAAAAGTATTTATGAAAATTATAAGTTGATGGGATCGTGTCAACCGATACATCGGTTGTATTGACCGATATATCGCAATATTGTCATAGTATTGGAATTCTCGATGTTGATACATGTCAGCTAATATTTGCATAAGTGGATGTTGTTCTTTGTTGTTGTGAATTCTACCATTTCTTGCAATAAAATCTATTGAATTGAGATGTATTGATTGAATTGCAGATATTTTAACCCCAAACCAGACTTCTTTTATCTTGATGGTGTAGATGGAACTGAATGCCACATTATCCTTCCCTCGAATGCTCCTATTCATAAAATTGCAAGTGCACTGCAATCTTCAATGGAAGCAGCTAAGAAAGATGCTTGTTTAAAAGCTTGCAAGGAATTGCATCAAATGGGTGTCCTGACTGACTACTTATTGCTGGATCAATATACTGAGACAGATGAATCTCTTGTAGAAGTTTCTGATTCTGACAGCAGCGATGGTTGACTCTTGGCCCTATGATTAAAATCTGTTGTGTTTTGCAATTTGGACGGTGAGTGATTGAATTTGGTTTGTTGTTTGCAGATGAGAGTTCTCGGGGAGAGTTGCAGGAAATGTTAGTTCCTTCTGCACTTAAGGAACCTTGGAATGAGTTGGAGAAACCTATTTGTCTCAACTCTTACTTTATTAGATTCACTCCAAAACCAAGTGATAGGCAGTATAAAGAGTTTGGCATTTTCATCAAAGCGCCTTTACCGCACGAGGCTGAGAGAATGAAAGTTGATCTTCATCTGACCCATGGGAGATATGTGGTGACGGAGTTTATCCCCTCTGGAGACACCGAATTTGATGAAGATGAGGTACAGAAATTCAATTGATAAAAAGAAAGAAAAAGACCATATAATATCATGGAATGAAATATCGGTCTATATATATAAGTATCCAGGGGCCAATAATAATATTTTCCAATGCTACAACAAAATCTCAATATGACCTTGCATCAGCAATATTTTTCCTCCGGTTTATTGGAAAAAAAATTGTGACTCCAATACCATAATTTTACATGATACTATCACCATTGTTTTGAATTTAGATGAATTGCTTTCCTTCTGAGAGTTCTCATATATAAAATTTCTAATGTAATTACTAGGCTGAATATTGGCAATGATCTCAATTACATCCAACTAAATAGGAAGGTTATAATTGCCTTCCCAATGTATAGGATACATGAAAACATATCATAATTAGATGGACTAATTATGGCTCAATATGGCCCAAAATATCCTGTTGAGCACAACACATTTTAGAATGACAAATGTTGATACAGCCACAACCGGTTCGGTGTCAATACTGATATTTTCATCTATGTCCAACATATATGTAAATTTATTTACCCTATTGGTCAATGTTGTACAGATTTTGCTGGCACAAAATTTTCAAAAAATGTTTCTCAAGATCATTTTCAATCGGTCGGAATTTGTTCCTAGCTTTGTTCCACTAGAGAAAAGTGCAGTCTCCAACTCAGAACCATCTACCTTTTACCTGTTGCTTCCAGTCATTTGGAATCAGTACAAAAGCACAATGACAATTGATTGGAAGATTATTAGGAGATGCTTATCATCCCAAATTTTTGGTACTTCAGCTGATATAGCAGGCAGCCGGTTTCCTCAGAACGAGTGCTTACAACTCTTTGATGGACCTACTCAACTCAACGACATAGTCAATAGTTTAGTGTATGCCGAGCACAAAAGATCTTTCTTCTTTGTTTGTCAAATTCTTCACAGCAAAAATAGTTACAGCTACCACAGCGATTCTGCAAGTCATGTCGAGCACTTGAGGAATGTGTAAGTAACTTATGTTCTTCACATTTATATTTGTGTAAATTCATCTGTCCCCCTGTTAATTATAATTTACTGTTGGTTATCTTATATTTCGTCAAACAGTGAAGTGTACTATCATGAAAGTCTGCATGAGAAAACACTAAAATACTTTGCTTTTGGAGCTTTCAACTCTTAGTGTTTTCGAAAAGGAACTAATAGGTAAAATAAATTATTTAACTTACTAATACACGGTGACAGTTTCTAAGGTTGCTCAAACATGAACATCAAATTTATTGATACAGGGATTCTATCAACTTGATGTTTAGGAAATTTGGTCAAGGATATGGAAAAAATTTACAAAAGTTGTAGTCTTTTTTTTTTTTTAACTTTATTCAGTAACCATCCATTTTTGTTTTGCAATTTTATCTCATTGTCTGGTAAGATTTGGCTATCCTGAAACTCATGTTAACATGATTTTCGTAAAAAAAAAAAAAAAAAACCGAAAGAAAAAGAAAGAAAGAAAAATTATCTCGATGTATTCATGAATTTATGTTTTTCTCTGTTAATCCGACATCACATTCTCAAAAATTTATGTTTTTTTATTTTTTTTAATGATCTTCCCTGCAATTAGTATTGATTAATTTTTTTATTATATGGCATTGATTTCACATTATCTAGAGTTAATTTGCTTCTTGCCACATTCAATAGAGTGATAGAAGAGAAATGTTGTCATTTTGTGTCCTAAAGGCATTTGCTGAACTGTTATTTTAAAAAGGTGGGATTGCATTTCATGTGAACATGCAACTCACAGCACATAAGTGCTGGTTTTTGAATGGAGAAAATATTATAAATATTCTCAACTTTTTTTCCTTTTTTTCAATTTAATTTTATTTTTTTTCAAATTTTATTCTCAACAATTACTTTAGTAACGCTTTATGCTATGCAAAAACTTTGCCAAACTAATCGTATTTTGGTATTGTTTGATACAAGACAGAGAAAACTCCTAAGTAAACATGTGCTTTTTTTTTTCCCCTAGTTTTTCAACATCATTTGCATGCTGCCATTTGACTTAATATGGTTGATTTTGTTGGTGTAAAACTAGTACTAAATTAATATAATTTGGAAAAAGAAAAGTTGGAAGAAAATTGGGGGAAAAAAGAAAGGAAACTAAAATTTGAGAATACAGCTGGTATTTTTTTTTTTTCCCCTTTTTTGAATGACTTAAAAGATATTTGGCATATTGAATATTGAATGCTCCTTAAAACTTCCAATAGGCACTTTGATACATGACTAAAAATTAATATAGCTGTGTTTTCGGAAAAATTTCCCTAAACAACAGAAATTCTATTAAAAATCAGCCCCTTTTCTCTCTTTGCTCTCGTCTCTTTTCTCTCTTAGCTGTTCACTAAATATGAGAAAAGTTATTATTATTTGAGACTGAAAAAACCCAAAAACTTTCTCTGTGATACAATTCTGTTTGAGATTTGATCCCATTGGGACTTTTTTTTCCTTCTGATGGTTTGAACTCTGTTTATTATATATTGTGGTTTTTGAAACCCATGAGTAGCTTTCTTTGGACTGTGTTTGCCAAAGACCATTATGCTCTGTGCTCAATGTCTCAAACCAGGTTTCATATTAATCTCCGTTTCCCTGACCAACCTCTGTTGCAAGCAAAACAGCTCTTTTATGTACGTAATTTGCTGCATGATCGAAGGGGAGAAAATTCAGGTACTATTTAGTTTTATCCATAAATATAAATATTAGCTAATATTATAAATGTCGGCAAATATGTATTGGTATTTGGCCCCCAATACCAATATTTTCCGATACCATTGCAATATTTCGATTTTATTTCTATAACATTGAAATATTAGCTAATTCGGCGCTATCTGCGTAAAATTATCTGGAAAAAAAAAAGTCTTCTAATATTCGATATATATTGTTTAATACAGCCGATACCAATATAGCCGTAATAATTACCAATGCTAATATTTTTCATCAATAGTTTTGCAATGAGTAATTACAATAGGGAGTTTTAGAGCCTGTGAACATTGTTTTACACCCTCTAAAGCAAATCTTATCGACCACCTAATAGAACAAAAGGAGTAATCATCCATGCATTTTGTTTCCATTTATTTAGCAGTCTCCTGTATTAAGGGGTGAAAGTAGTGTTGGGATTTTAGAGTGCTGTAAAGGTCCTCCCATATTCTGGGATCTCAAATAAATCAAACAGTTAGGATTAAAAGTCAAGTGGATGATTGATAGATGAGTAGAGATTAAATCAAGTAATTTAAATGATTATTTAATCTTTACTATTTGTCCATCTAACTTCTAATCCTTGCCATTGGGTTCACGAGAAGCCTAAAATATGGAAGGACCTTAATAGATCTATGTATTTTAAGCTGTATGAAAATTTTGTACTAATGCCATTTGATTTAGATATATCTCTTTGTTCAATGCGATCTGGAAGAAAGAATATCTTCATATGCATAGTTATCTATGTTTTGTTACTTCTGTTTTCTGAATAAAGATATCTTTTACTTTTTGACAAGAATTAAAGGTCCATCATCAAATAAAATATGAAAGACCATGTTTGAAAAGTAAAATTTAAGTAATGACCATGTAACAGGCTTTCCTGCATTTCCAGAGGCTGCATCTGTTTGCCATAGATTTGGTCAAAATTGGGTTTGGGCCGGACACAGGTTAAGTTTAGGTGAAATTTGTGACCATTAAGTCAAGCCTTGGTCTTCTTGGTCAAAAATTATAACCATGCCTGTCCACAACCAAGCCAGTTCAAAACGGTCCATTATTTTTAAGTATTTTATTTTTTCTACTTATATAAAAATTTAAAAATATAAAATATTTCAAAATTTATAATCTTTTGATTAAAGTATTACCTAAATATTTATTTAAATGAATAATCTTCACATAAAAAGTTATTCATTACACAAGAATATAATCTATTAAAATGATTTTCAAAATTTGGTATTTCTTTTATAATGCAAATAAATTAAGTCACTTTTTTAAAAATTTATTTGAAATAAAAGTATATAATTACAAAAAAATTCATGATCCGGGCCAAATTAGTCCCTTTCACCTATTAATGTACCCAGCCAAAAAATAATCAGAACTGATTTTTTGACCTGGCCTGTCCATAATGCTGATATACTTTGACCAGACTTCATTTAATTTCGGGTTGGTCAAGTGGCTTGGTTTTGATCAAGTCTATTTGCTAGTCTAATGCCTTCTTTAGGAATTTTTCCAAAAATTGCTACCCAGAACCTGTAAGTATATCTGTTTCAATTTTCAGGATGATCTTATAGAAACTGCTAACAAAATGACTTCAGAGTTTGGACTTCAAACCTACTTTTCCAATATCTTCTATTGTATTTGTATGAGTGTGAGCCTTGGTGTAATGATAATCCATTGTGACATATAAGTCACGAGTTCAAACCATGGAAATAGTTTCTAACACCTCAATCCATAGGTCAATTTGTCACACGCCATGAACCCAAGTACACCTTGAGATCGCAAGGCTAACATCACATAAGCCAATATGTTCACCAAAGTATCAATAACATTACATAAATATGTTCATAACTACTTATGAGGCTTCACTATGATACAAAGTAGCCCGTTTCTTTCTCTGAGATGGTGCACTTACTCTGCATAGTCCTCTCCCAAGTAGCCGTTTTCGTGACTAACTTCAAACAAATTATATATCATATATCCTCTTAAAAATTTTGCACACCTGTAGTAATCACATTAGCCGATATTTTAAATATGATAATATTTATTGGTAATCTAACCCCCCAACACCGATATTTTACTGCGATAATATCGTAATGTGTTATGATATTGATAATATATCATAATATATTAGTTAATATTCAAAATATTGGCCAATATATTAGCTGATACGATCATATTAGTTTTCGATTCTCATTAAATTTATTTCTTTCAATATATTTAATACCGATATGTATTGTTTAATATATCCAATATTGATATGGATGTAATCAATACTAATACCGATAATTTCATTCATGTAGTAATTCATTTTTGCAGTATTATTATATATTTCATATATAAATGGATAGTTTGCAATAATTAAAAGAAATTATAGGAATACAATCCATGCAACAACCAAGAATAAACTCCACAAATGAATTGGTAGCATATTAATTTGAGCCCAAAAACGTGGAAACATGAAATTAAAGTAAGAAAGCAAGAAGAAAATTGTAAATGTTGGCTTATTATTACCTGATATGCCAACTCCATAGGCCTTATCACTTGCCTTTCCTAAATTTAGGATACAGATTTCAAAGAAAGTCATAAGCATGTAAGTTAAATTAAAATCCATATTAAAATGAAAGAAAGATATAACCATTATAATTATATCTCATGATGTTTGATTTGTTGCGATCTGGAATGTTGGTGAATTAGGTGAAGGTAGAGAAAGAGAGGGATTCAAACCCTCATGAATAAAAGCCTACATAGTAGTTCATTTTATTCTCTATCATTTTCTTTCTTTTCTTTTTGCCATCTTTCTTCTTCCCTGTCCACACCCATGCTCTTTCTTATTGCTTGTCCTCCTATCCACTTTTTTGCTATTCAAGGGTAAAATATGACTAATATATCGTGTTATATCACTGATACGTCAACATATTATGATATTGTCGCAGTATCGGGAAATATTGCTATCAATGGGCACGATATCAATACATATCGACTAATATTTTAAATATTAATCTATATTTGCATCTATGATGTCAGTTATTTCTTGATATCTTTCCCAGATGTTGCATTTTCTATTTCATGTTTGAAATTGAGTTTTACTTAACTATTTTCTCTTTTCTGCATTGTTGATCGTAGAACCAAGGGTACTCGAGGAGCACTTCTTTGAGCTACCACCTGAGCTTTGTAGCCTAAAGATATTAGGCTTCTCTAAGGACATTGGAAGCTCAATATCTTTACTACCATCTATCATGCATCGCCTTGAGAATTTGCTTGTAGCCATTGAACTAAGAACTAAGTTGTCAGGTTCATTCCCCGAGGGAGCAGAAGTTACTGCAGAACATGTAAGTGATTTTATTGTTTAAAGATGTTCGTTGTTCTCTTTCCATAGGTATGTTATGACATATATTGAGCTAATGATTCCTCCTAAGAGACACGGACACTCTCCTAGCATTAGTGTTGATGTTCGACAAGTATTAGATTCCAATGTGCCCAATTTTTTTCATTTTTTTTAAAGTTCCAACATGCTCCAACTCATTTGGCATCTTCGGATATATTTTGGACACACTTAAGGCACGTTTTTGTTGGGCCTTTTGCTTTTATTTTATATTTTTTGATAATTATAAAGTGTAAAGTAATAAAATTAAAATTTAAATGCTAATAAATATATAAAATTTGTTATATTAAGTTTTATCTTAGTTTATTCATTATTATTGTTCTATTATAATTTGTTGAAAATATTATAGTATAATTTATTTATAATGGTTCAATTGCATATTTTTCTATGAAAATATTTTGGATGAAATAAGAAATATACATATTTATTACTAATTTAGTATAAAATAATATTATTAATCAATTAAAAAAACAATAGATTGTGATTTTTGTTAACAAACCCTAACGTGTTGCATCATCATTTACATAAAAATAGCTTGCTAGTGAGTAGGTGTCGTGTCGATGTCCCGTGTCGATACTTCTTAGGATTCCTCTACTTAGTTTGAATGAGTGTTTTTAATGATTCATGGATATTTCTAGTTGATGGCTGTCATTGTCATCAAACGGCAGGTGCTTGAAGCACTCACAACGGAGAAATGCAATGAGCGATTTTCCCTTGAAAGACTTGAGGTACTCGGTGATGCTTTCCTAAAATTTGCTGTAGGCAGACACCTTTTTCTTTCGTATGAAGCTATCGATGAAGGGCAGTTGACGAGGAAGCGTTCCAAACTTGTAAACAACTCAAATCTGTGTAAGCTAGCAACTATGAATGGAATACAGGTAAATGCTGAAATTATAGTAGAATTATGACTTCAAGTAGATTTGTGACCATAGATTATTGATTGAGTTTAAAAATTTGTCATTGAAAGTTGACATTTTTAATTTCCGTTACTTTGAAACAATTTTCATACACACCTCAATATTTTAAAGGCCCTTCCTAAATGGGGGCAGATCCATGATTTTCCCCGGTGGAGTCAGCATACAAGGTTATTTTACAAATATTGTGATAAAAAAATATTAGTTTCATAGTTTCACTGTTTTTTAACAGGATAAATGTAAAACAATCATATTATAACTTCTTGTAAAAAGATGGTGAAACATACACTGATATGAAAGGATAAGTGAATTATAGGGTCAATCAATAAACTAAGTGGGGACAATTAAAAAAATCATTAGGGCAAATAAAAAATTTTAGTTCAATTATTAATTATTAATAAATTTATATCCACTTTCTTTTTTTTATTTATTAGAAATAATTTAGTAGGTTTGTAGTGATGATCTGTTTTTCAGGTATATATACGCGATCAAGAATTCGATCCTTGCCAATTTTTTGCTCTAGGCCGGTCATGCCATATCATATGTACCGATGAGAAAGAAAAATCAATGCATCCTCGACATGGAATTGGGTCATCGAACAGTAGAAACGCTCGAGAAGTCCGATGCAATAAGCATCACCATTGGTTACATAGAAAAACTATCGCGGATGTTGTTGAAGCTCTTATTGGAGCGTACATAGTTGACAGCGGCTTTAAAGCGGCAATTGCTTTTCTCCGATGGATCGGAATATGTGTAGATTTTGAAGTCTCACAATTGGATCGTGTTTGCATTGCGAGTGAAAGCTTTATGTCAGTTGCAGCTAGTTTGGATATTCCTGCCCTTGAAGGTTCTTTAGGGTATCATTTTCTGCACAGAGGTTTGCTTATTCAGGCATTTATACACCCATCGTACAACCGGCATGGAGGAGGCTGCTATCAGGTATTGACTCAATCTAATTCCTTTCCAACGGTCATGTACATGTAATGAAATATCGGTTAATATATACTAGTATAGCATAATACCAATATTTTCTAACACTACAACCAAATACGCATTGTCTCCAAATTGATGCTATGTCATGAATATGGATGAAAATGTCAGTATTGATATCAGTTGCGACTGTATCAATATTGATCATATCAGATGGTATGTATCAATATTGGATATATTGGTTAGACCATCTTCTCTCTCTTTTTTTTTTTTTTTTTTTTTTGCGAATTAGAATCTGACAAAGAAATATCAATCAAATATCAGGTATATTAGCCAAGATTGTGAATATTAAATGATATATTCTGATTTATAGCCGATCCAACAACATATTATGATCTGGTTCCAGCACAAGGAAAATAAATTATGTACTCAAAAGTCCTTTATGTAAGTTCAAACAAAGCAATGTCTCCTTGTGTCGGAAGGGATTTTTCAAAAAATGCTATTTAGGGGAGAGTGACTAGTCAGCTCGTTGTATTGTAAAAAAATATTGGTATCAAGGTGGGGTAATATAGGTATATAATAGCCAAGATTGCATTCCATGATCGTAATGTTGTCCAATATTCAAAATATTGGTTGATATACTCGATTTTGCAACTATCGGTGGATATTTTCTCCATAGATTCTAATTTGCGAAAAAAAATTTGTCTGATATTAATACGCATCACTCAATACACCTTTGAGCCCACAATGAATACTAATATTTATATTGTAGTCTGTGGTCGCATGGACTAAAAAACCTTTGAGCATCTTCCTAAGGTGTCTTTTCTCTGAAAAGTTTTGTTCAATTACATTTTGATTATTGTACCAGAGACTTGAGTTTCTTGGAGATGCAGTATTGGACTACTTAATCACATCCTACATATACTCGTTGTATCCAAAACTCAAACCGGGCCAGTTAACTGACTTGAGATCTGTGCTTGTCAACAACGGCTCATTTGCTCAAGTTGCCGTGAGCCGATCATTCCATAAGTTTATCATTAATGATTCCCCGGTGCTGTGTGATGCCATTGAAAGATATGTGAATTATGTGCAAACACCTGATTCAGAAAGGAATCTGCATGAGGAGCCACCTTGCCCTAAGGTTAGTTTACTCTTTGAGTTCTATTTCTTTGTTCATAATATTGCTTCATTTTCTTATGATGTTATGAATCAAAACAGTAGTTTATTGATCTTAATTTTTTTTACATTAAATTTGTCTAAGATGTGTCTTGGATCCTTTAATATTGGAAAGCAATGCCCATATGCTGTCAAAATGTTTGATGGATAGAGAGCATGGATGAAATTTTTACTATCATATGTATATATCATCACGACAAAATTTAATTATATTATAAAATTTAGCAATCTTTAGTTATCTATTTATTTATTTGATGATTTTTAATTAATTTTATCAAAATTAATGCTAATATTCCTTTTGAGTTATTAAAAAATATCTGAAAGTTTTTCATGTAGTCATGCTTTATAGTTCTATAACTGTATAAACTTGACTTTTTAGAAAATTTAGTTATATTTAAAGCATATAAATTTAAGTTTTGAATAGCAAAACAAAGAAAAAAAAAGTCAATATATATTGAATTGATATATTATGAGATGACACTGATACGGTGATATATTGAGATATTTTTCTGGCATCAAGAAATATCATAATCGAGGCCTCTCGATATTTTACTCCGTGATGAAAGCACTAAAAGATCTGCTCAACATCATGAATTCTAATATCGATATGCATGCATGTTTGTATATCAGTCAGTACCTCATTTAATGATGTTTACCTGTCAAAACTTTGATTTCACAGATGACCTAGAGATTTGTGACATTTCTCCCTTAAAAAATGAAGAAAATCCCCTCATTCCTTGACTTTAGATTTTGCTTGGATCTGGAGAATTTTGAAGGAAATAAAAAGAAAATTGAAGAAACAATTTTTCCTGTCTGGGTTGTGTGAAAAAATTGAAGAAACATCTATGATGAAAAGTTTGTATTATAATAATTATATTTAAGGAAATTGATTTCCATTTATTTTCGTTTTTTCATAATTAATTTTCTTTTTTTTAAAACATTTCTAGATTCAAACAAATCGGTAGGGTATAGAAAGAGGAGTTCTAAACATAATTTGCTTACTTCTCTTTTGAACCAGGCCCTGGGCGACCTAGTCGAATCCTGTATTGGTGCAATCGCTCTCGACACAGGGTTCAACTTGACCACTGTTTGGGAGGTCATGCTTTCGTTTTTGGCTCCAGCCATGAGCTTTTCCAGCTTGCAGGTTAATCCCATTAGAGAGTTGACAGAGCTTTGCCAGTCTTACAACTGGATCCCAGAATTCTCACCTTTGAAGAAGAACAAACATTTCGCTGTCGAGGTGAAAGTAGATTGCAAGACTTTCTGCTCGACGGCTTCTGCAACTAACCGAAGTAAGAAAGTCGCCAAGGGAATGGCCGCGCAGCAAGTTGTGGCCGAATTGAAGGTGGTAACAGTTACATATTCGGTTAAACTTTTCACTCAGAGATGCCTTTGCCACTGTTTAGTTGGGAAAACAGCTTTCTATTTTTTGGTTTTTTAGTTTTCTTTTTGTGATATTTTTTTTTTATTTCTACTATTTTCCTGAAAAACACGTTTATTTATATTTGTTAAAAATGTGATCGTTTTCTTAGAAGTTTCACTCGCATGGTATGCCCTGAGGCCAGAATTTTGGGAATGCTCCAAATTGCCTATTATCTGGTCAATTTCATGGATGAAAATATCTGTATCTTGTATCTTTTATCATTCATGACCGTCCCATTATCAGCTTTATCAGCAGATCATATTTCTTTACAAAGCTAAACAAAATAAAATAGGAAAAAATATTAGTTGATAATTTTAATATCAGTCGATATATCACGATATATTTGCGTACCAAGAGATAGATCACGTGTATCATCAATGGATTTGAATCTGCAGGCTCGAGGGTACAGACCAAAGTCTAAATCACTAGAGGAAATACTAAAAACAAGCCGCAGGATGGAAGCGAAGCTGATCGGATTTGATGAGACACCGATATCTTCCACTTCTTCCGCCTTTGTCAAATTCAAAGGCTTGGGATTGGACGATACTGGTAGCGGCAATGCAGATCCAGTGCCTCTCCCTTTGGGGCAACACCCTATGAACACCTATCGTCCCCGAATCTGTTAAAAGGCTCGGATGCTGCAAGGCAGCAGCAACCCAGTGAGCCTGCAGTGGGTGAGCGATGCAGCCGTGACTCAGAGACTGGTGGTAATATTACTAAAAATATGCTATTGCATTCTTTTTTTCCTGGGAAATTTCTTATCTTAGATTTGTGAAATTTTAGGAGGTTCACAAAAAGCATTGGCAAAATCACGGTTACATGAGATCTGTGCTGCTAACTGTTGGAAACCACCCTTGTTCGAGTGTTGCAACGAGGAAGGGCCGAGCCACTTGAGATTGTAAGTCCGATTTATACATTTGGTCGTTGTGTTAGAATTTTGTTCCTATTAGTAAAGTCTTATATTCTACTATGTATAGTTTGCTATATGAATTGATTTCGTTTCTATTCAATTTTGTACAATATTACTCTAGAATACAAGTAATTTTAAACCATTTTTATCATATTTTTTTAGTTTTCATATGTTTTTCCCTTTTTTTTTTTTTTCTTCTTTTTAATTACAACGAACTTATATTTCCTTATCTATATTTCCTTTAGCCTATATTTTAAGAGCCGAAATTACCTTAACCGTTATTCCTTCATTTTTTCTTCTATTGATGCAATTCCAAACGTTTATAAATATTATTATTCATTATCTTACCTTTTTATTGTGACTTTAATCATTTATCTTGAGCATCCAATAATTGGTTAAGAAAGTATAGTTTGACACTTAAAACTCTCAGTATTTACAAAATCTCAGGAATTGTCAGACTAATTTCAAGGTCATTTTATCTGATCTTACTTTATATTATGTAACATATCATTTCTAAGGCTGAAATCTATGACCCTCAATTTACACAATGACAACTCTATTGCTTATGTGCGATTATCTATTGATAGTAATATATGAAGTGATGGTGATGCTTTTTATAGGTTTACGTATAAGGTGGTGGTACACATCGAAGAACAAAATTTGGAGTTGGAGTGCGTCGGGGAACCCCACTCGAGAAAGAAGGTGGCGGCAGAGCAGGCGGCCGCCGGTGCACTTTGGCTCTTGGAGAAGGAAGGCTACATCCCAGGGTTGTGATTTTAGGATGCTCCTCTCTTCTGCATGCCTTTGTTGATGGTCCTGTATATATAGCATGGAAATCACCTTAATTTTTATTGTCTAAAATAGTTTTGAAAGTAGTATTGTTGTTGTCTTTCACTTATCCATTCAAATTTTCCTTTTTTTTAAAAAAAATTATTTTTATATTTATGGAATTCATAAATTCTTATCTATTTTTATCTTATTGAATAATTGATGGATTATTGGTCCAATATAGGCTCTGTGTGATTTTGAATTTCTTCCACAGGATTAGGGAGGATCCATTTCTTAAAATTATAAAACCTATTTTTTAATCTAAATTATTAATATTTAAATAAATAATTATTATTTAAATAATTTTTAAAATATAAAAAAATTAATTAAAATTAATTATTAAATTATCACCCTACATTTCAAAATAAATAATCCACCCCTAACTCTTTCTTGGACGGCGAAAACGCAACCTCAAGCGTCGCAGTAAAATATGCAATTTTTCCCGCCGGATCGCCGGCGTACGGAGTTTATGGAGATGACGACCGTAATTCGGCATCTTCAGGAATCACGGCTGACAAAAACGTCGACGTTCAACTGATTGATGCGAACGGCGGAAATAAGAATGTAGCTACTTTTTGGGAGCAGCCATTTGTTGGAATATGGTCACTCCCTTGTGGGTGATTTCAACAAACTAATTTATCATCGAGGCTGGAAGGCAAAAACGGTCAATGGAGTTTGACCGGCAGACAACCAGCAAATTCGGTCAACTGGAGGTTGACCGGATGGCTGTGCAAGACGGTCAACGGAGGGTTGACCGGATCCAGTTAACGGACGGTTGACCGGATGAATGTTGAAGATGGTCAATGAGATGTTGGCCGGTTGGGAAGAAAGAATTTACCAGTTAGTATTACTGGTATGGAATCAACCAAGGAACATCGGAAGACTCTTGTGATAGCCAACAAAGACAGACAGGCCAAGAGGACTCGATCGCAAAGAACGACCGAGGATGTCGTGGACATACCGGCAACAAGTTCTTTGGATGCAGAAAGCAGCAGTGGGAACTTGTTGCGCATAGGAGGTCTGTGCGGTGTGGCAGTTGTAGAGTTGGTGGATGAAGTTGTTGGCAGGTTGCAGAGCAGGTGGCAGGCATTTGACCACACTCAATCTGCCTATTGGTTGAAGGTCTCCGGGCAAACCACCATATATATGCATATTGGGCATGCAGAGGTGTGAGTGGGAGTGAAAAAGCAAGCATCCAAGCACGGTAAAGTGTAATGAGGGAAAATTCAATGGTGAAGGAACAATAGAGGAGTGCACCACCAGTGATAAGGAGAAGAAAGAAAAACAGAGAGTAAAAGAGAGGAGAGTGTTTTCCGTTTACTCTGGTGAGGTTTTTCTTTGTTATTATCTGGTGTGTAGCGGATACTTCATCTTGGAGGCTTGTAACCTGTTTTTCACATAGTGGATTTGCTGTCGACTCTACTCCCGTGGTTTTTCCTTGGTTCATAAGGGTTTCCACGTAAAACGGCATGTGCTTCTTCTTCCTCTTTCCTTTCTCTATTTATCATTCTGTTCGGACGACCTCCTCCCGGCCAACACCATTAACGAAACTTACTCGCTTGTGTTCTCACGCAAACGCCGCTGATTTGGGTCTGATGCAAGAGCGCTGTATTGAGCTCAGAGCTCGGCTTCTTCTTTCTTCTTTCTTTCTTTATGATTGTTTTCATAATTAGGGTTTTTTTCTTATTTTGTGATTGATCATTGTTTGTTTAAGTTTGATTGTTTATAATTCATTGATTTTTCTTGTGATTATTAGAAATAAGAGTTATTTAGTTTTAATCATCTTTTATAAAATCAAAATAACCAAATGAAACTATTTTATTTTCCTAAGTTTTATATTCCAATTATTTTATCAGCCACTTTTAAAACACTTCTCAATCATATTTGGGATATTTTTAGATAATTTATGTATATGACATTATACTATTAAAAATATTAAAATATAATCAAATAGTATTTTCTTGATATTAATTTTTTTGTATAAACTCAAGTTCACATAAAATCGTAACATCTATTTTGTACTGCAGATATAGATTTATGGAACGAGGGGCCCTGCACCGCAGCTCTGCGGCGTAGGGCCAATGCCGCAGGGAGGGGGCCGTTGGATTTTTATCCGACGACCCCCGTATTAATATAATTTTTTTAAAATATGTATTAAAAAAAAGCATATTGTGATGGGCGCCGTCCGATGAAAATCAAACGGCCCCCATCACGCGGCACAGGCCCTGTGCCGCATCTCTGTGGTGCAGGGCCCCTGCTTCCATAGATTTATACTCATATAATTTTATTCTTTTTAATTTTTTAACAGTATATTATTGTAAAAATGTCTAAATATTATTATAAAATATATCTTTTTTTATATTTTTTGATAGTGTAAAATCCCAAATATAAACTCCTAAGTTTTTTTTATTAACAATCTTCTCTCTTATAAGATGATGGGCCTTCTTTCTTATGAGACCTGTTGATTTTTCAGTTTTTTAGTAAAAAAAAATCAATTGAAGTGGTTCATATTTCTCTATTTTTGGAGTAACTTTCTATCCATTTTCTCTTGCAAGGTAACCACACTAGACATTTTGATGAAAAATATCTATATATATATGGTGTTTAGTTTAAGTCCCTAAATATAATTGATCGGTTCATCACCCATGGACTGACTCAGGTGCCAGCACCCATGGTAAAAAAAGCTATGCAAAAGTCATAACCCAATGAAGGTTCATATAACCCAGGGTTTGAGATCACCTATCGAGGTATAGGCCAACCCAACAAAAGATTGAATAGATAGCTCTAATTCTTTTCCGTATGCTAAGAAAACTTGTCAACTTATAAGTTGAAGAGGATAAGAATATTATCCGCGATTTGCCATTCTCCTAAAGTGGTAAGAAGGGCCTTCCATAATCACGTCAAAGAAAGAAGAATATCCTCCTCAACTATGCCACGACAAACCCCACGATCGCATAACCGATTCGGAAAAAGGCGCCATTAACAATTACCAACACTAGTCTCCAAAAGCATCCGAAATATTATCGTTTACTTTCACAAGCAAAAAATGGATAGAAAAAAAAAAGAAAAAAGTGGTAACTACCATACCAGGGCCTCCCATAATCACGTCAAAAGAAAGAAGAATATCCTCCGGTTAACGACGATTGCCATAACAAACCCCACGATCGCATAACTAGTTCGGAAAAAGGAACTGCCATTAACAATCACCCATAATTATCTATAGACTCAGCAATCCCGTGTGGTCAGTGAAGTAGAAATATTATAAGTTGTTTACTTTCACAAGCAAAGAATGGATCAATGGACCCATCCAGAGGCCATGTTTAGTTCATCCAAAGATTCCATCAAGTAGACAAGTAGGAGTCCACCCCTTTGATGAGGCGCCCAAATTAAACTCGCCTTCTATCTAGGAGTCCTACCTTCCACTCCAGGAGACAATCCAGGATGTTTACCCTCTATCCCAATAGGCCATTCAGAAGGCATATCCTTTATCTAGGGATTTTTTCCTTCATCTAGGAAGCTAACTCTCTATTTAGGAGGCATGTCTTCCGTACCTCTAAGACACCCTTCAATCGAACACACCTATAAGTTATCTCTCAGTCGGGCACACTTTTTACCGTTCCTTAGTCGGGAGGACCTACAATCCACCTCTCAGTCGGGCACACCTCCAAGCCACCCTTTAATTTGGCACAATTCTAAACCGTCTCTCAGTCAGGCGCACCCAAACACTCAATCCCTACTACATACATCAACTAAACTTTTTACATCATCGCATCTTTTTGTTTTCTTGGAAAAATATTTGACTTGAGCGTCGGAGAATATACCAGTGAATAAGTCTCGTCAATCCTCTAACCTCTCGTACGTTCGTTGTATTGCGTAAGATCTAGATTTGAAGAGTTGGGAACCAAATCAACTCCAATTCAACCCAACATGAAAGATTGAATAGTTTCCTAACCTGTACAACAACTTAAATTGAAGAACACATTATTGGTGCCATTTGTAAGAATGACTGTAAAGTCTTCCTCCTCAACTATGCTCTGCCACTCTGATCGACGCGACGACTATCCAACACTAGTCTCCAAAAGCATCCGTTCGCATAGATTCCCAACACATCACACTCCAGAACTTGTAAAGTGACGGCGTACTGCCCTGACATACTTGAGGAGAGGACGTTTGGCCCCCTACACGTCTAGGCATCGGGTCAAGAAGTTGAATATTGACCAGCCAAGATGTCAATAAGCCGAACTGCCCAAGAATCGAAGATTTAAGCAGTAGGAAGATGAGAGGCGACCAAAATAAACTCGAGGTCGGGTCGGCCGGCCACCTCCCCAACCGAGCATTTGGTTAAGCGGTTGCATGTCCACCCAACCAAAGACCGAGCTGTCTATCGGTTGACCTAGCAGCAAGCAATAATGTTCAGAGGTAGCCCCCCAGAAGAATCGAAAGTGGATGGCACACAACCTAGACAGCCACAAGGTCGGGTTGGTCAACCCCTCCTTGGTCGGTTGCTGGGTCGAGTGGCCATGCACTGACCCGCCAAAAGATTGGGATGTCTGAGAGCCAACTCGTCAAAATGTCAAAGATCCAAACCACAAAGGATGAAAAATCAAAGTATTCCAATCATTCACATCATGTGAGAATATTGGGGATACTCAATGAAGTCAAAATATGCTCAATAGTTTCATTCATCAATTCCATTTACAAAGTACAAGCTCTCAATACTAAACGTACAACATCATAAAGGAATAAAAATATATGAACCAACGATCCGATTACTAAAATTTTACTCCATAGGCACACAATCCTGTGACGAAATATCGACAGTGAGAGCACCACGTTCCGGATGATTGAAGAGATCATGCTTCTACGCGTCGAGTAGAAAATGCATACCAAAACCCTCATCGACAAGAGTGAGACACGAAGCATCGATACCATCCCGGGAAGCACCCACCAAAATCAACCGTAGTCATGAAAATATGTGTCAACACCAGACCCGACACAACAACAATGACCAAAGTTTTGGCATGAACTTAGGGAATGTACCTCGACCAACAACTTCCATATCAAACCCCCGTAGGCTACTTGGGGTTGAGTCATTCAATCAGAGAAGACAGAGTGTCAACCTCTCATGTCAAAAGGGCCAAGCAGCCACTCCTTTGGGGCTATCTTGGTAAGAGTTATCCGTCACTAGCTAGTAAAAGGAAAATTTGACCCGAGTCTCACTCAATACTGTACGAAACCAGGATGCAGTAAAATGAAAAAAGGGAGACCAATGTAGATCCAAAGCACGCCTTCAGCCCAAGCTCCAAGCATTCAATTGGGATCTCTGTCAACTTCGACAAGTGATTGTGTAGACTTCATACCCACTCTGAATATTCACATAGTTTAGTTGGTGTGGATAATTCATTGAGCAAAGTGTTGCAAGGCCCCAACTTATAGTCGGGTTAAAATTTTGAACCATCCGGCATGGGGCTAGTGATGGGTCTGTCACTCATGGACCAACTTGGATGTCATGACCCACAATGAAAAGGTTATCCAAAAGTGGTAACCGAGGTAAAGGCCCCCGCAGCCCAAGGTTCGAGATCGCACAACTTAGGAAGGCCCACCAAGGCATGGGTCGGCCCAACAGTCCGTTATGAATGGCCCCATTAGGATGGCCCATGATCTTTTTTTTACTCGTTGAGGAAACTTACTATAACTAGTTAGCACAAGTCTGATAAATATTTTAGAAATATTGGTTCGTGATTTGCACTATCTCTCTTAAAATGACAACTATCATACCAGGAACCTCCTATGATCACGTCAAAGAAAAAAGATTATCTTTCGATCAACCATGGTTTCCATAACAGACGCCCATGATCGCATAATCATTCCTAAAAAGGGAACTGCCATTAATAACCATCTATAATTATCTACACGGCTCAACAATCCCTTGTAGATAGCAGTCTGTCAGCCTTGGCACCCAACAGTCTAAATACTATAAATATCCATTTACTCTCACAAGCAAATGAGGAAAAGATGAAGAAAAAGGTGCTACAGACCCCATCCACCCCATCCAGGAGGCCTACTCTTTAGTCCATCTAGGAAGTACCGCGTGAGGAGTCCAGCCCTTTACCCAAGAGCTGCCATCCATTTAGAAGGCCTACCCTCTATCTAGGACGCTACCTTCCATCTCATGAGGCCATCTAGAAGGCCTACCCTCTATTTAGAGGTATTTTTCTCCATTTAAAAAGCCAACCCTTCATTCAGGAGACTTGTCTTCCATACCTTCAAGACGCCCCTCAGCCGGGCACGCCTTTAACTGCCCCTTAGTTGAACACACATATATCCTACCTTTTAGTTGAGCGCTCCTCTAAGCCGCCCCTCAACCGGGCTTACCTCTAAGCCGTTCCTCAATCAGGCGTACCCAAACACTTAATCCCCATTATATGCATCAACGTATTTTCTTATATCCTTATATCTTTCTATTCTCTTAAAAAGATATTTAATTTGAGCGTCAGATAATATATCGGAGAGTAAATCTTACAAATTTTCTGACCTCTCGTTCGTTCATTGAGTTGCGCAGGATCCGAGTTTAAATAGATATGGACCGAATCAACTCCAATTTAACCCACAAAAGATTGAGAAACTTTCAAATTCGTACAACAATTCGGATCTAGGGATACATCACTAATACTATAATTGTATATCATCATTGAAAGGTATTAGAATTTAAAAGACTCCAACAAATAATGATTTTATAAAATTTTGATCTGTTACAATTAATATTATTGGTGAGAGGTTAATTTTTTTATTATTAATTTATTTTTATATTTAATCTTTATATAATAAATTCTTAATATAAAAAATTAATTTTAGTTTAGCATTTAGTCTTTCTCCTACTTTGGTTTTGACAATTATTTTCAATTTTTATAATTTTATACTATAATTATTCTATTAAATACTCAATGATTCGTACCACAATGCAGCCTCTTCCCTAGTACGAGCAGTATTTTGTGATGTCTTGTCTTTTTGAAAGGACAAATGTTTTAGGGTAACTTTATCTATTTTTAAATTCATCTTAATTAAATTTAAAATATCATCAAATAATATAATTTTTATCTATTTATTTATTATTATATAAATTTCTTTATATATAAAAATAAATAAGTCATTGTATTATTAAATTTTTTTAAAAAAATTAAAAGGCATTTTCTTAATAATATTTCTTTAACGTTGGTTTTTCTCTAATAAGATGGGTCTTCAAACCATTATTTCTGGGCTTCCTTTTGCTTATTTATTTTTTTGATTTATTTTAATTTGATTTTTTTTTCTTATAGTATTATAATTTTATTGATTAATTAAAAAATTATCATATTCTTAACCCTTGTTTTGAGCCTAAAATAACATCTAAATAACCAAATATGTCAAATTATAATGTTATTATTGAGCCTTATCTAACGGCTTAAATTTTTAAATTTATTTTTTTATAATAATTTATTATATTTATTTTTATCTTTTGATCCGCCACTCCTCACCACCTACTTTGGTTATTTGCTAAGTTGTTGCAATGCAAAAGTTTGAATTTCTAGTTTGAGGTTAGCCAGAGCTAGGTCGGGTTGGATACCGAAGGAGCTATAATGAGTGTTGATGGAGCACCATGAGCTTCAATGGGAAAGGTAAGGTAGTTACCTAGATTAGAATTTTAATATTGACTACTGTCAAATTGATATTAATCATATTTTTAATGCGAATAGATAATAATAATAATTTTAGAAATAAAATTTATTCATAAAAAACTAATGTTTAATAACCAAAACCAGATCAAGTACTAGATACTAATACTATAAAAAAGAAAATGAAATAAAATTACTATAATTCTAAGAATGGTTGAGTTATTCTCTTTCGGTCTCAAAAAATAATATTGTTTATACTTGATGTGTTTTTGGATCCGAATTATTATATGGATTTGGGAGCCAAGAATTATCTGTCGGGTCTTAAACCAGTTCGATCTCAATACACTCTTAATTTGAATCCTCTACAATTACAATAAAATATGGTAAAAAAAAAAAAATAAGGATTCACTTTTGATATATCTTCCGACGCTTAAGTGAATATCTTCCTTTGAGGAAAGAAAAGAAAAATGCAATTGTAGATATTTATAAAAATAATTCTTATTTGTGATTTATGCTTTTCAGAAAATGTTTTAAAAGAGTGTGTACGTATTTTTAGCGTCTTAAGATTATCTTTAGTTAGTTGAAAATGAAGGATTTTAAAAGAAATTATGGGCGATTAATTTTTTTTATTAACCGCTTAAAAAACCATTGGATAAATAAGAAGTCGTTCAGCTGGTAATTTCAACCGACGCCTAAGACAGTTGAATTCAAATAAGAGAAGAAAATCATTTCAATCGTTAATATTAGTTCTGTCTTTCTTCATGGAACAAACTGTTTTGATAGGGCTGATGGGTTCATCCATTGATTTGGGTTGTCTGAGTTAATTGAGTTTTTATTCTTTTACAGGCTGAATCTTTAGATGGACTCTTTGTCTAGTGCCGACAATAACAAACCCATCAATAGTCAATCCATAAATCATTGGAAAAAAAAATCTGACTAAAATATCAAATATATAAACAACGAAAGTTCATATATAACTTTATAATGGCACACTGTCCTAAGTCTAAACTATAAAAACTTAAAATAAATCTTATTTAATATATTAAATAAAAAATAACACATAATATTATAATTACAATCTTAATTAAAATCTTTCCATAATCTTCTGTCCAAATCTAGAGGAGTTTTTTCAAAAAGAAAAAGATCCCAAATTTGTCCAATTTTTTTCATAAAATCTTTGCATCTCTCTTGTCTCTCTCTTTCTTTCTCTTCTCTGTAAAAATACCCAAAAAATTAAACTAAGATACTTTAAATACATAAACTATATATTTAATAAGGTTTTATCTCTTAAATAAATAAGTAAAAATATTTTTTAAATTTATATTATTTATTTTTAAATAAATAATTATAATTTTAAAATTTTATTAAAATTAATTATTAAATTATAATTATTAATTTAAAAATAAATAGATTAAATCTAAAGAATAATCCCTGCGTAATGGGAGACAGAGATCCGATCAAGACCCGTCAATCCTTCCGGGAGAGAGGAATCTTAGCTGGGTCCCACTTTAATGAACCAATCAGTTTCCGAAACGTGGCAATATTTTTGCCAGAGTGGTGGTTATTGCACCGAGGCAGTATTTTTTTGGCACCACCGAGAAGATTCGACGGGAAATCAACGGCGGAGCCACCGTAAAAATGTTGTCATCCACGTTATTAATTTTTTATTTAAATATATTTTATTTATTTATTTATTGTAAAATATATAATATTTTAGAAATAAAAATTACTAATAGACATGGAGTCTATTTTTTGAAATAAAATTTGGGCTGAGAAAAGGAATAATTAATTTACCTTATTATTACTTTTTTCCGATACATAATATTTTAATTTGGTTATATTTATTTAAATTGTAATTTTTTTAATTTTTGATATTTTTATATTTTTTTGATTTATTTATTGAGATTTAGGCATAACATTGGTTGGAATTAGATGGATTGTGGGGGCGTCCTTTTTTCCAGTGGAGAAGGATCATCCTTCTCTTAATCTGGGCCGTCGAATGAAAAATTCGACGGTTACGTGTTTTGGATGATTAAATTAAAATCGAACGGTCCACGTTATATTATCCATTCAAAACGTGTGGACCGTCGGATTTTACATCTGACGGTTAAGATGAGGAGAAGAACAGCCCCCGGATCCTAGATTATAAAAAAGATAAATGTTATGCCTAAATTAAAATATTTTATATTGACAAAAAATAATAATAAGGTTTATTAATTATACATTAGATTTTTCAGTTAAAAAATTAGTTTTTAGTTTTTATGCCACCTTTTAAATTGTATTTATTTTAAATAATAAAATATATCTAATATTATAAATAACAAAAATAAAATTATATTAGTCATTAATTTCTATATACACTAGCTTATCTCACATTTGTATAGACTATTATTATATATTTAATAATATATAACTTAATTTTGATTAATTTTAATGTATAAAATAATATTCAGCCCAATTATTTTTCACCAAATTAATGTTTTTTTAGTCCAATTATCTTTGTAAATAATAAAGCAAGACAATTTTAATGGGCAAATTTTTTTATTTTTTTACATTTTTGATATATAGAATATTTAATTTTGCTAATAAAAGTTTAGTAACTTATTTTAGAATTCTAATTATAATATTCTATTCAATATTTATTAATAATAAAATAACTATTTGGCCCAATTTCCATTAGGCTGTTTTTTTCTTAACCTCAATTGTTGATTTAAAAATCAATTATTAATATGTAATTATTTTAAAATAATTAATTTTAATATTTTATTTTATTCGATCAACCAAACATACATGAATAAAAATAATATTCATATATCTAATTATACACTCACTTATATCAAAATTGATATATAGAATAGGAGTAAAAAACTTTTAAGAAAAGTAAAATTTATGATTTTTTTTTAATAATTTTGATATAAATGAATATATAAGTGAGTATATGAATAATAATTCATAATGTTAATATATTTTTTAATTTTTATTATTATTAATTTTTTTAAAAAAAAATCAAAAGGCTAATTAGTCAACAGCTAAAATATTTAGTAAGTTTCCAATAAGGTAACTAAATAAGCTAATTAGTAAACAAATAATTATATAAATATTCAGCAAAACCTAAACAAAATGCTCTATATAATAAGAAATCAAGTTAGAAACAGTAAAGGAATGTTTTTGATAAGAAAATTGCCATAAATATGCTAATTAATTAATTAGCCCTTTTTTGATAAATATTGTCCCCATTTCATTAGTTATAAAAATTATAAAAATATATAGTATAGTTAATTTTATTTATGACTGTAATTACATTAATTGTATTCCTATGTAACAAATACAAATTGAACTCTAAAATACTATAATTAAAAAAATTGATAAAAGTAAAAATAATGCTCTTATTATAGAAAAAATATATATATGTTTGTTCAGAGGCTTTAATGACTTTCCCATGATGAAAGAATAATTAGCATTTATAGCCTAAAATAATTATTGATTTTCTTTCTTAGTCGTCATGCTTTCTTTTCACTTCAATGCTAATTCACACATGGATCCCTTCTTCCATCATCCTCGATGAACCCTAAGCAATCTCTACCGTTAATTCTGTTCTTATCAAGACATTCTCCTTTGATCCAGCTCGCAGTGAGTGGACAGATTTAGATCTTAATTATGATACATTAATATATAATAAAGAAATACCCGAATTATGCAGCACCCATCTTTAGATGATCAAAATTCAATTGTTTTTTTATTATCAAATAAATGTATTGATTAAGATGAGATTTTATAATGTACAAATTATTGGCTACTTCATAGTTTTTTGTGAAAATTTTGTTAAATAAATTGGACTAAAATAGGAAAAGCATTCCTAAATTATAATAACAGCAGTCGCAAAAATGAAAAATTATACAATTATTAATTTGTCGGTTATTGATATATTAAACTGGGAAGGCCAGGCAGGCGCAGATAATTCTGTTGTTTTGTGTTTTGATGAGTCGATGTTTCTTCTTTCTGCTGCTCCAGCCGGCTGCCATTGTTGTCTCCAAGCAAAGCTTTAACTCACTAACCAGTCTACCTGTATTACTGTGCAAAATATAAAGAATAAATAATAAGAAATTAGCGCCTCTTTCTTTCTCTCTCTTACTCTTTTCTTCTGGTAATTCCTACCTTTCACTTGATCGCTCGTTTGAGCCCCTTTTCGCTTTTTGGGTCTATTTAAAACCTTCGAAAAATCCTAGCTTTATCTGGGTCATTGATCGTTACTTTAGTTTTGCTACTCTGTTTTCATCTCCGCCTATTTTTTGTCCAGAATGGGGGTGGAAGATGCGGCGGTGGTCCGATTTCCGGCGGGTATGCGTGTGCTTGTGGTGGACGATGATCTCGTTTGTCTCAAGCTGTTGGAAACTCTACTCAGAAAATGCGAGTACCACGGTTTGTTTCTCGCTATACCTCCCTTTTTTTTTCTTTTTCTCCCAAAAAACAAGATTTTTTTTTTTCCTTCTTGCCATTTGAATATATAGATCTTGGTTTTGCAAACTTTTGCGTGATTGATGATTCTTGTGCCATTTTTGTTGGTGGGTAGTTGCTATTTTTCCAAGTCATGGATTTTAGTCATGGGAATTAAATTTCCCGCTCAATTGATGAATGCTTTCCATTTGCTTCATTGTGGGAACAGGTCATTTAAACTTGAAAAGAAAAGATAGGTTTGATTCTGAACTCTTTGGAGAACTTTTTTTGAACTAAATGCTTTGCAATTGAAAAAATAACTAAATAAATAAATAAAATGGCTTCCAATTTCCTCCTCAATTTCCCCAAATGGTTTCGGTAGGTCAATGGGTGCATACTGCAAACACACACAGGGAATTTTTTATTCATAAAAAAATGTGTAATTTGGAGCTCTTGAGTTTGTCAAAAAAGCAGAAACTGGAAATCAATGAGATTTTACTCTTGAGAGATAATCCCTATTGAACTATCTTACAGAAATTCTACTGAAAACCCATCTTTTATGGCAATTCAAAAAACTCCTGAACGCTAAATATGATCGTGAACTAAATGTGGATGTTGTTTAATCTCAGCTGTTGAGAGCTAAATATGCTATTGAACTTAAAGTGGATGTTGTTTCAATAAATTATTGAATATCTTACAATAAGTCTATTGAAAATCCAGTTTTATGGCATTTCAAAAAGCTCCCGTGGGCTACCATGCTCTTAAACTTAATGTGGATGTTGTTTCATTGCAGCTAAGAACTTTGCATCCTGAAAAGAGGACCTATGCTTACCAAATGTTTGTTAATTTGTGCCAGTCACGACGGTCACTCAAGCGGTTGTTGCACTTGAGATGTTGAGAGAAAACAAGTTCGACCTTGTCATTAGCGATGTTCATATGCCCGACATGGATGGTTTTAAGCTCCTTGAACTAGTGGGGCTTGAAATGGACTTACCTGTCATCAGTAAGTTGCAATCATTACTGTTGTACTCATCTCATATTTTCTCTAATTAGACTGTTTTGTTTATTGTTGTTGCTACAAACTCATGCTAGCTTTTTTCTTTAATCCATTGCTTCTTTGCTCTACTTGATTTAGTGCTCATGGAGTCATTTTGTGTTACTTGATTTAATACTTCTTTGGAATTACCTAAGAAGAATAAGCACTTTTCTAGGGTTAACGTGTCGGTGTTTGACACGCGATATTCTCCGAACCATAGCGAAATGTTTCATAAGTTCTGTTCCGATAGATTTTGGAGATGTTAGTCTATTTTGTAATTTTTTTTTTAAAAAAAAAAGAGGGATCTTTAAATAAAATAAAAAGATTGAAGTCATTTAGTAGTTTTGAAATAATTAAAAACCCAAGTCCTCATTGTTCCTTTGATATTATATAAGTTATGTTATAGCGCAACATTTTTTATATTGGCTTTCTTTTGTATGCCAGTGCTCCCTGTACTTGGATGATAGAATGAAAAATATACATCTTATTGATAATTTAATATAAAATAGTATCAAATAATTACATTTTCATATCTGTCAATATATTATGAATTTCAATTAATGTGCCCTCAATGTATTGTATCATTAATTTTAGAAAAAATATTGTTCCTGTGGGTTAGTATTGCGTCGGTGTCCATGCTTAAATGATTTTAAGTTGTTTTCTCTTTGTTGGTCATTGTAAGCTAAAACCATTTCTCAAGTGTAACTTTTCATATTTTAAACTGAAAAAAGGGTTTTAGGTGACACTAAACTTGTACTGAAATTTCAAAATTGATCCTCCAATTATTTTTCACAATTGAAAAAGAAAGGTGGGATTTTGAATGCATTGTTTAAGCAATACAAATGGATGATCGACTTGTAATATATTTGGCTTAAATTCTTAGTGTTGTCAGCAAATAGCGACCCAAAACTTGTAATGAAAGGGGTCAGGCACGGTGCTGTTGACTATTTGGTGAAACCTGTGAGAATTCAGGAGTTGAAGAACATATGGCAGCATGTGGTTAGGAAGAATCGGTTTTTCGATCAAGGGAACACTGTCAATGGAGTTGCTGATTGTGAAAAATGCCCAACGTCAATAGATAATATAGATCGAGATGAGAAATTGAACAGAAAAAGGAAGGATCAAAATGGTGATGATGACGGCAATGAAAGTGAAGCTGATGGCATTGAGAATGATGATCCAGCCACAAAGAAGAAGCCTCGAGTTGTCTGGTCTCAAGAGTTGCATAAGAAGTTTGTTGACGCCGTTAATGAATTGAGCGTCGAAAGTAAGCCTGCCTTCTGCCATCAACTTGTGTAGATACTAATGTTTTCTTTAGTCTAAGAAAAACCATGGAAAGCACCGATGTAAATATCAGTCGATATATATTATTATCAGGACTTCCGATACTGATATTTCTCGATTCCACAACAATATCGCAATATGTTACAATATAGTTCTATCATATTACATTTTTTAAAAATCCTGTACTTCTGATATATTTGATATTGATTCGTATTGTGCGATATACTTGTTTCTATTACGACCATAACCAATATCGATATTTTCATCAACGTTGAAAAACTATTGAGATGTCAAACTATATGAAACTGCGAATAGGAAAATCAAGAAACATACAAAATGTAAAATTTATTTGCCTTAAATGATGTGCAATTGTAGAAAGCTAATTTTCTCATCTATAGGACCCACAAGGTCTATTAGAAATTTTCACAGTTTTTTATAATTCTTCTCCAAGTTTTGAATGGAAAACTGTAGAATTCTAGAGATCTCCATATTTTTTCATAGTATTTCACAGTTTTAATTTCCATATCTTCCCCCGCTGCTAACCAAACATAACATATTTTGAAAATTACTCAATTTTACACAGATATACTTTGTTTTATACGTTAAAAGGAGGATACAGAGCACACTTTGTCCTCATTGTCAAGCCTCTCTCTCTCTCTCTCCCTGTATCTCTCTTTATATCTTTACCCATTGTTTTGAATGCAGAGGCTTTTCCGAAGAAGATTCTTGATTTAATGAATGTTGAAGGGCTTACAAGAGAGAACGTCGCAAGCCATCTGCAGGTGCTGATATCAGAATCTCAATGTTTCCTTTTCATTTTCATAGTAAGAAATTTTATTAGAAATGTCCTCTAAAATACAGGAAAACAAAGAAGCAAGAAGAAGATAGAACTTAGGTGGTGTTTGTTTGGGAACAAAAATTTTCTGTTTATTCCCATCGCTTGGTTCCTGTCCTTGCTTTGATCACTGCCTTTATTTACGTTGCCGAAACATATCATAAATAACATGGTCAGGAAACAACTGATATTTTTGTCTATCATGTGATGTTTTTCTAATGAGTCTTAGTAGAATTCAAAGATTCGACTTGATGGCAAAATTTGAGATCTTTAATAAACTTGATCATTACTCAGAAAAATATCAAATACTCAAATAATTGAAGTACATAAATTGTTTTGGATTGAAAATCACGCTTCTCTATGTCATGATGATAATCTAAATGTGTTACAGAAATACCGGCTCTTCCTCAGAAAGATAAGTGCTGGCCCAAGTCAACCAACGAACATGGCCACGACATTCGGAGGGAACGATTTCTTCGATGGATACGGAGTTTTCTGCTCCTTGGCTGGATCGACAAAATTTCAGGGCGCCACCTCATTCTCATCACCATATCAGCTGGGTGGAATGCTTGGGCGTTTAAACACTCCGGCCGGATTAAGCATGAGAGGCCTTTGTTCTTCCTCCTCGACACTGATCCAAGCTACGGCAAATGCCCAGACTTCTAATAACTCGATAAATGTTCTTGGAAGTTTTCAGCCGGTGACCTTATCTGCAAACCAAGTTCAGCCCGTGACCTTATGCGGAAGCCAAATTCAGCCGGAGGGCTTATCTGCAAACAACTCTGCCAGCTTGCTTCATGGGATTCCATTGCAGCAGCTTGATCAGCTGCAACAGAATAGAGGGATTGTTACGCATGTTTCTGACGTCAAGCCCATAAATGTTTGTGCTGCTCTTGACCTTACCAGTGTTCGTATGCTTAATGCTAGTGTCAGCAGCTCTTTTTTAAGCAAACCCACGCTGTTAAATCGAAATCAATCCTCTTTGAACATG
Organism: Nepenthes gracilis; assembly: GCA_033239525.1. Taxonomy (NCBI): domain Eukaryota; kingdom Viridiplantae; phylum Streptophyta; class Magnoliopsida; order Caryophyllales; family Nepenthaceae; genus Nepenthes; species Nepenthes gracilis. Next base: position 10,929,660 of record BSYO01000038.1, on the reverse strand, counting down.
CAATCTAGAAATGCTGAACCCATTTTAGGAATTGGCAGCAGCAGTTCCAATCTGTTGAATTATCATAATTTGAGCGACAGCATACTTTCTGCTGCTAGCGTTAATATTCAGAATGATCCGTACAATGCTTTTGCTCGTGCTCTGTCAACTTTGGAAGGTTCTGGAGGAAATATTCAAGGTGATCGGTTGATCGGTGTACAAAATATGGAGCACATAGAAGCACAAAGATGGCAAGAACATGGCCCCACCTCAAGTAATCTTGCTATACCTACTACTTCAGGCTACCATGGAAACCTTGATGCATCATCGCTTGGCTGGTCAAACGGGTCTGCGTCTTCAACTTTTATGCACCAGAGCGGGTGTCGGAGATCTGACGAAGACACGAAAATGAGATTGGATGAGAATTATCTGCTCGAGGAAACGAATATATTATCGGGTTTTGCTCAAAACAGCTGCGAAACCTTGGAGGATATAGTCGGCGGGTTTCGCATGAAGCAGGTACAAATTAGGACTGGATAATCTTGTTTAAATGGCATATTAAGCTGATCAAGTAAATTGTTGTTGTTGTGAGCGGCAAAAGAGCATGTATTTTCCACGTTAAGTGCTGTGATCTGAGTTTTTTTCTGCAAAATGCTAGCCAAAGAAGCACAAAATACTTGTTCCATGCTACATACTCTGATATATTTTGAATATGTTAAGCTATTTTGTAATTTTAGAAAAAAATAGGATCCCTAAAAATCATTAGATAGATTAGAAGTAATTAGAACCCCAATCCCCCATTCTCTTTGTTTCATCATATGAGATGTAGTATAACTCCTTTATACGGGCCACTTGCGTGTTTTTTACTTTTTTGAATGATGTAAACAATATACATATTCTTTTATAATTTATATAACATGTTGATGTTGATTAGTTATATTCTCATTTTTATAAATAAGCAATGAACTTAGTTAACGTGTCCTCAACATATCGTATCATTGTTTCTAGAAAATTAATATGTTGGCGTGTTCATGTACCTTATCAATGTATAGCTTTGTAGATGCTAGCAATTAAGCATATCAGCTCTTGGCTTTGTTCCTCGGAAAATATCACATTGTGCCGCCTTATATACCACCATATACCAGTCGGCCCAACCAGCATCCTTGACAGTACACCTTGAGAAATCTGTACAATAGGCGTCAACTATCTTCTACAGTTCGGAGAGTAATCAATGTAAAGATTATAATCTCATCCACTTATCACTTCACGACAATAGAAAAATGCTTAGATAGGCTTATTATCACCCCCCTCCGCTAGTATTTATCTGCAAATGTGCTTCTGCATCGACATTTCTTGATCAAATCGGCCATGCCATCGATGCAGGAAAACAGTGAAATGGCAGCATCAATGTGTGGAGAATACAGCCTCGAGGATGCTTTCGCCTTCTCCAGTTCATGTATGTAAAAGGATTTTTCTGCGTTCACTTATTCTTCTAGCACAGGAGTTCCACAAAGGAGTTAGTTCATCCTATTGGCTGACTATTGCGTTGGACAAGGGTGTATTATTAGTTTTATCTGACCATCTAATACTGTATGGACTCTTTGAGAAAGCTACAAGAATCATCCTGCTGAAGTTCCACAGGGAAACTAGTTTATCCGATTAGCTGACAACCTCGTTAAATGATGGCATGTTATCAGTTTTATCTCTCCAGCTGATACTGTATGGAGCCTTTCAGAAAGCCATTGGAATCTTCTTGCTGAAGTTCCACAGGGAAACTTGTTTATCCTGTTGACTGTGTAGTTTCTTTGTTTCTTTCTTTCCTTTGCCTTGTTTATCCTGTTGACTGTGTAGTTTCTTTGTTTCTTTCTTTCCTTTGCCTACACAAGGAGTTTGATTTCTTGTTTATGATGGCAAAAGGCTATCTATAATTTCATTGATGTCTCCTTAATCCATGATTAGAGGAATGAGTATCGCTCATAATAATTTGGTGTCTTTCATTGTTTTTTTTTTTTTTTTTTTGGTTTTGTTTTGAGATTTGACATTTGTTAAATTTGATCTTGTTAATATATTGATATTATTGGTATTAAGGGGATATCTTTTAACCATTTTTAAACATTCTTGATGACATAACGACTCATTTTTCTATATAAATTAATGGTTGTCAAGTCATCAGAGTGGTGGTGAATGATATCATAAAAATATTTCTATATTCATATAATTGTGAAGGAGGGTTTCATATGGACTAGGTTAGTGTAGCTCGGGGGTTATTTGTAATCAAATAGCACATTAATATTTAGGTTTATATATCGGAGCTAATCAAAGCGTTGAATTATTATAAGCTGTCCTGGTTTTTTCAGTTTGGAACAGTTACACTGTCAAACTCAATGCCATACTTCTGTTCCTAAAAAAACATTAAATATAGTAAAATGCATGAAAAAAAAATTCAAAATAGCATTTCAGATGAAAGATTGAATTTTGTCATCCATTAAAGAAGGTTTAATTGTCAACTTGGTTCAAAATATTGACAGGGAAAGAATAGAGAAGGGAGAACTATATGACTTTGCCCTATTTGGCTTATGAGAATGCAAAATAAAGAAATTTGATCCTTGCTTATTTGTGTTTAATACAAGTTTAAACCTCACTTTCTACTCTTACACATGTAACTAGACTTAATAAACTGAAAAAATACAGTAATAGCAATCTTATTTTTCACCAAAATTTGACCAATTTGAGAGAAAAATAGTGACGCTTGAGCATGGACCAAAAGGGGTTGATTCCATTTTCTATTTATTACCCTGTAACATAGTTTTTTTTATATTTTCTTTAATAATAAAAAATAATGCATGTTTCACATTGAAAAGTTGGAGGCAAAACCTCTAACTTATAAGTTTAGGAAGCTCTCCCTCTCATAGGCGTCCTTTTGGGGTAGATTCTTTCCCTGAACTTGTGCATGCATCAATAGTACTTTTATTTAAACAACGATAGAGGCGATGACGACCGAAAAACAAACACTACAGGAGCTCGAAACTACCGTTGCAAGGCTGTCGAAGGAGATGAAGAGTGTGGTCGTGACTGTCCACTGGCAAACGACGATCATCTGGCAACAGGCTAATCGAATCGCCACCATCACCTTCACTACTGCACAAATCCATCACTCCCTTACTGAAATCAGTCGATTGCTAAGCCAAATCAAGCAAAACTGGTCAGTAAATCCAGTCCATCTTCGATCACGATTCCACTACCGCATCTTCAAATCCCAACCGAAACTCTACCCAGAAAATTACCATCACCACCAGATGCTACAATCGCTCTTCACCTACATGAGGAAACAGAAATTACCATTACAAAGCCTTCCAAGGAAAAAAAAAGGAAGCCGTGGCGTCCCCTGGTGTACAATGTCTTTGGGAAGTATTAGAACAAGGAGCTCTATCAGAACACCTTCTCTGATACCGAGAAGCAAAAGAAGTTCCTCCGGTGGCTGATTCAATTCTTGGAAAAGACTGTAAGGAGCCTCAATTTTAGCCCCACGGGAATCTGCTCTCTGGTTCTTGTCTCTGACCTCAAGAACTCTCCTAGGTAGGACAAGAGAGACCTCTATAAGGTTACCAACAAGTTTCTCCAGCTGCTCCAGGATAATTATCCGGAGTTTGTGGCCAAGTAGGTGTGCATCAATGTGTCATGGTGGTATCTGGCTTATAGCTGGGTTTACATTTCAGTCTTCACTCCAAGGAGCAAGGGCAAGTTTGTATTTGCAGGCTCTTCCAAAACAGCAGAGACCCTCTTCAAGTACATAGGCCCTGAGCATGTACCAGTTCAATACGACGGCCACAACAGGGATGGTAAATTGAAATTCACCTCTGAAGATCCTGTCACCGAGGTTAACATTAAGCTTAATGCCAAACACACTTTGGAGTTGTCATTTGCTGAGCCATGTTTCCTGGTTGGGAGCTTAGATTGGTTGGATGGGATGTTACCTATGAAGCCCAATTTGTCCCAACAGAAAGTTACACGGTCCTCATATCAAAGCCAAGGAAGATGACTTTCTCTAACAATCCCTTCATCTTTGATAGCTTCAAGATCGGCGAGCCCGGCAAGATTTTGAAGGAGCGGCAGAATTCATTTCAACTTAAAGACGATCAAAAGCGTAAAGAGCGTGACATGACTAATGAGATTATTGCAAATTTTTACATGTTCGATTCCTCTAATGTTCCCCATTTATTCAGTTTGGGTGCAAAAATTCAGATCACAAGGGTACTTGTAGACATCCCACTGCATTCTCCGGCTGGCCATAAATTTAAAGAGACGACAATAAGAGAGAGTGAGACTCGACAATAAGTTGAGACTATTACGAAACTCATAAAAAAAGTCATGAAGCAGCCGGTTGGGTCATCTTTTTCCAACAACTACACCAAGCTGGCCCGTTGCCCATGTGGACCTGTTGAAATAGACAGCCACGGGCTCCAACCCATGACCGTCAGCCCACTTCTCACTTTCGAGCAGCCCCTCCAATCCATCAAAGTTATCAGGCTCCACCTGCCTATGGAGGACACAGGACACCTCAGCTAAGAACTTACCATTTTCCGACGCAGTGGCAACTCTTCACTTAATTTCCCTCTTCAACCTTGAAGACAGGGTTTCCTTAATGAAGAGCGAAATGATATGTGCCTGTAGGTTGTTCACTTTGTTTGTTTAGTTTACTCTTTTAGTTTGTTAGAATATTGGGCCACGTGGTATACAATACTTGCCCTCTTTTCTATATTTACACCATCTCTGCTGGGCAGTAGAGAAAAGCAAGTCATTACTCTTATTCTCCTTCGAGTCTTTTCTCCCTCTCTCTCTTCCCTCTCTAACTCTCTCGATTTCCCCACTTCCCTTTCTCTTTTCCCTTCTTCCCCTCTAATCTTCTCTACCCGAACTCAAGTCTTTCCTTTCTTCATCGTTCGTCTTCTACTCTCGGTTGAAGTGTAACCACCAGCGTGCACGTATCAATTAGTGCTTTTATTGAGACCAGCCCCAACTCAGAGAGGGTTACCTGTGGAGGATTCCGATTGGAAAGGATTACCGGAGAGGACTACCTACAGAGGGGCTGATTTGCTGCTGGTGTGCCGAGATGAAATGAAACGTAGCAGAGTGAAAGCCGCCGAGTGTAACCATTAAAGTCTACAGCTATTAAAGGGGAAGGAACGATGCGTGTCTCATATTAAAGAATTAAAGGTAAAACCTCCAATTTATAAGTTCGGCGAACTCTACCATCTCATAAGACGTCCTTTTAGGATAAATTTTCCCCCTAAACTTGTATACACATCAGACAATCTCCTGTCTTCTCAAATGTGAGAGTTCAGAGCAAACCAAACGAAACGTATAATATTAATAACCTACTTTCTTAGCTTCAAGGACTTCATTTGTGATGTATAAACAACTTCCAAATTTTCTTGCATATAAATAAAAAGGCAACTCGGTACACAAAGCTTTTCCTATAAGCAAAGAGTAATGAAAGATTAGACCACACTGGATGATTATATATAATCTTATCTTTTATTATACATAATGTTATTTTTATAATTTAAACCTATAATAATATAAAATAACAACTTTATCATTGTAAACATTCTTTCCTTTTAAATGGATTAGATCTAAAAATATGAGAAGGATAGCAACAATGGACGAAAACTATCCGTGTTACTCAAAATTATTATTCAATGTGAAATTTACACTCAATCATTGAAGTCATCTATCTAATATTAGATGATACAACCTATATGGAACCAACACATAACCAAAAACTTACATGATGCCCCAATAACCCAAAACTAAGCCACCGAGCTGCTGGCTCATTCTTTAGTAGTCATGCAGTGAGAGTCCTGTGAGCTCCTCCCCTATTTGGAGGACAAAAAGAACAAGAAAAAGATCCATAAAACACTGATTAAGTTGAGCTCATTGAGACCGAAAAAAGACAACTGAAAAACAGGATTTCCGTGAGGCAATTTGTTAACAATGCAACCGAAAAATGAGATTTTGGCGAGCCGATTTGTTGGCTAGTCTTCATGTTCATGCCAACCGAATTTGAAAGCCCGTCGTTCCCAGAAAGCAGTGGGTTTGTTCTCCTTCATGAGCTATGCCCTCCAAGCTTCCGAGCTGCTTCCCCTTGGTACCGAGAAGCAACCCTTCTTGCTTCAGACAAAAATGGTAAGCAAGCTCTGCAGCACCCACCTCTTGCAGTTTCAACTCCTCAGTCAATAGGTCAACATCCTATTTATCCATTCTCTTTCTGAGATCAGGATCATTGCTCCTGCAATCTACATAGGCAATTTTATCTCGTGATTCAAAAAGAAGCAAGAATGACAAGCAGAAGCAAAAAATTAAAAAGAAAATAAAAAGAGTGGGACTCAAAATCCACCATAAAAATGCCTCTCTCTGATCATTAATTGTTTAAGTATTCAAAGCATGACAATATATATCGCCAGTATATATTGTATCAGGTCCCTCCACTACCGATAATTTCCGATACCATTATAAAATTGCTATATATTGCTGAATCAGAGTTATATCTGTCCCCCAGGTTTTGATTTCAGCCACTTTTCTCATGCATGATGCATCTTCATAGTCTAATTTTGACAATACTTAATTTTGCTTCACGCCCTTTTAAATTGTCAACATTCCTATCTACAGAAATTCAAATCACACAAAACAACTAAACCAGTGTCCCAACACTTTAGCTAAAGTCACAGCACATTATGAGAATGTGAATATGCGTTGAAATAAGTAAATCTTTTCCAAAAATATTGAACATTTTGTGGGCTTGGAAGATGAACTCTGACCCGTCATGGAAAGATTGGCCAACCCTGCAAGAAAGAAAAGACAAAAACATTAGAATGTAAGAAAAAAAAATAATTTGCCACGCTTGAACTTCAACACTCTAAAAGACAGGCACATTATGTTAGAAAAACAAGGGGTTCAGAAAATCACGACTGGACTAGAAGAGGATCTTAAGGAATTTTTTAAAATCGTGTTTTGATGGATATGGCAATTCATAGGCCAGCCCAAAACCAAGTACGCCTAAGAAAGAAGAGCCCAAGTGGAGAAGGCCCATCAGAAAACCCTCTTAGCCCAAAAAGCAAAAGGCGCAGCGATTAACCTAAAAGATGTGACCCAACCCGTCTAACAATAAATGGATATTAATGGATAATTAATTGACTATTGAACGGTCGAAAACTATGACAGCTGAATTAATAAATGCATGCAGCGGTTACAAGAATAGCGCCCCTCCTAATTACTGAGACATTAAACGCAGGTAGTGGTTACATGAGTAAAGTTCCTCATAATTGCAAAGGTGTAACGCCCAAGAGACTGCCAAATCGGCAGCACACTATAAATACACCTTCTCCCTTATAGGAAAAGGGGGACAATCAGGCAATGAAGAAGATTCAGATAAGAAAAGCCACTCTAATACACGATTCTCTCACAAAGACACTCTCCCTTACGTGTGTAATACCTAAAAAGCCGCTCACTCCTTCGAGCGCACCCAACAGAGCCCAATTCTCTATCAAACATAATCCCCATCCATTCACATCTACGGATTTTTCCCTCATATCTTTCTCAACCAATTGGAAAGATTTCTGACTTGAATATCGAAGGATATATTAGAGCGCGACTCTTGTATTCCACTATACCGAAAAGCGAGTCTTGTATTCCACTTACTTCTTGTTCGTTTATTGCGGTGTAAAAGATCTAAATTCAGAGTACGAAGGCTGGACCAATTTTCAATACAATATTCATTTCTTTTGTTTTCCTTACCTTTAATTCAATACAATATTCGATAAACAAGATTTCCCCTTTCTTTAAGCTGTTTTTCTTGTAGTAAAATGCCCAAAAGATAACCACAAAATCCACAAGACAAGAAGAAATGGAATGATGAATGGGCGTGGCGTGCCTTGGTTTCTCTTTCAGATCAACATACAACAAACCCAGGAACAGTATTGAACAATTCATTGGAAATTTCAGCAAGTACAGAAGATTGGGTAAAAAATGCAAATGGGCATTCTTTAATTTCACTCTCAATCAACGTACAGCCAACCCAGAAATATAAAATGACATGGGCATTTTTTAACTTCACTCTCAGATCAACAGACAGCCAACCCAGAAACAGTATCAAGCAACAGATGAAATTCATCAAAAATAAATAAGCAGAAAAAAGAACAACAATGGCAAGAAAAAGAAATGGGCATCCCATAATTTCACTCTCGGATTGAAAGACAGCCGACCTGAACACACAATGAACAAGAGACAAAAATACAAAAAAAGGGGGAAAAAAGAAAATTGTAATTAAATTACATTTACCTTTTACACCACAAAATTAATGTCTAATTCTAAAACAAAAATAAAAAGCACCGAAACACCTGAAAAGCAAAACCTCATATATCTTCTAGACATTCTTGCAATTATTACTGAGCAACTAGAAAGAAATTTCCAACCAAAAAAATTTGTATCAAACATAGAATACCTATTCAGAAGTTCCTGAAAACATCTTAAGTGGACTTCTCAATAGAATTTGAAGACGGATAAAATTCTAACCATCTATCAAAAAAAATATATAGCTCACTAATATAAATTAACATATGAAATATTTTGAAAAAATCCTAAAATTTGAAACATCTCAACAAATCCTAGTGGCCACATCATGAATTAAAATATACAAAATATATAATGGCTCATAAGACTCATTAAAAAACCCATCCCAACAAATATCATAATGACATTCTCTCCGCATCATCCTATGAATGAAAACTTAGTATCGGTAATAGCTACATCAATTTAAAAATATATCATACAATAGGTATCCATATCGAACATATTGAATGAAAAAAATTAGAAAATATTAACTGATATGACACAAAAACAACAATATATTACAATTTTATCGCAATATCAAAAAATATCAACATTGGCTCTTGCTGATCTCATGGCTCCTCCGGCAGCCTTGGAGTCCGACAAGGTGGCTACAATTACAAAGAAATCATATAAAAAAGTAAAGAGATGAAATCAAGGTTTGGGAACGAAGAAAGGGATTGAGAAATGGAAGAATTGAAGGGAGATGAGAGAGAGTTAAAGATGAGAAGAATTACATTGAGTACCTAAACAGCACATAACAGACAGAAGAGGTGGCGATGTTCTCATTCTCGACAGCTGTTCCAGCCCTCTCATATTTCAATCAGGCTCATCTCTTAATCCGAGCCGTTCAAATTATCATAATAAAATCCACATATTAAAAGTAAAAGGAAGGATAAAACAAGCTCGGAACCAAACAAGACACCGTATTCTCAATCCCACAGATTACATAGATCAAGCTTCAACTAAAACATGAATCGGTTTCCAAGTTTTCTTTGATTTTCCTTGGGGTGTCCCAAGTTTCCAATCCTTTGTGGGGTCTCAGTTATTACTTTGGACTTCACTTCATTTGACTGTTATATTCCCTAAATTCTTATCCCCAGTCTATGATACAAATTATTTACCCAGTAAGACTAATATAAGTATTAAGTGCAACCCGAATTTGTTTTATATGATTGATCTATTTTGAAGATCCACCATGTTATTTTGGGCACATCAATTCTCTCTCTCTCTCTCTCTCTCTCTGCTTGTTTACGTTATATGAAAGATGGTAAAATCTCTCTGCTTTTGCTTGCCATTTCGTTTCCGGTCGTGGTTTCTTCATGTAAATCTGGAGTTCTATTGAATGCTTATTTCTCTTCTACTATTACTAATCTTTTTGAATCACTAGCAATTAGCATTTCCCTCACCTTATCCCCACCTCCACCCACCAAAAATATAAGGATTTCCATCAAATCAGCCTATCCAACATTCAAGTAGATAAAACCTATTTAAAAAAGAACATTTCTTAACTTTTCAACTTGATTTAATTTCTTCTCTTTTCAATTTGGAACTCTTTTTTTTGTTAAATTAGATATAGCAGAGCATGGAGGCTCAGATCAGCTGGAACATTCAGGCAGGGCAAAAGGCATACAGTTTGTCAGTGGCATGCAAAACAAACAGTTGCAAACTTGTAAAATTGGATCTCTCATCCAATAAATTCTCAAGTGCCATCTGATTTTGCCTGCCACAACCCAGCAATCACCCTCTGCCTGCAAGCCCAGCTCGTGAATCACATCGCAAATCATCACAGCCTCGACATTTTGATTGTTGCAGAATTTTCTTCTTCATTTGGCGTATACAAATCCGATGCCGGAAAGGGCTGTTTATACTAAGGATGAAATCACCGGCTGGAGCTAACAGGAGATGGATCACAGACAGCAACAATGAACCCTTGAAGAGAGGGGCAACAACCCTTAAGAGACACCCTACCTCTCTATGGAGGAGCCTCATCCTGAAAATTGCTGAATCACAAAGATCTAACAAATACCAAATGGGAGAATTGTCATGATCTTTTCAGTGGAAAGGCTCCTATATCCACCATTGCTGCAAATATCACGACAATATCCCGATATGTGTCCTTTATCGGCAATATATCACGATATATGTGATCCTGTTAGTTTATAATTTTCATAATTTTTTTCCTTTCTGATATATCTATCCACTATCGATACATATTGTTCGATATGTTTGATAATGATATGGTCACAACCAATACCGATACTGATATTTTCATCCATGATATCCACCCAACATCTAGGATTAGAAGTTGAGTAGATAAATAGTAAATATATTATATAATTTCTCTGGGAGATTTATGTTTCTTTCTTTCCAATCAAGTGTTGATTATCTCAAATCATCGGCCCTGGCATATGTCGCATCCAGACCTCATATTTGAGAAGGTAAACTATGAAATCCCCGACCACCAGCTCTGATGGTTTGGTTGCTGGAAGAAGTAAGGGAAGGAGGCTCAGATGGTGCTACAGTCAGGCAGTGGGGACAAAAGACATGCAGCATCTATGGCTTGCGAAAATAAGCCGTCTTATATCACCCTGCCATGGCACTGCCTTGTCCCTTGGCCGGTATGCCTGACTAGTAAGCTTCAAGCATAAGACAAAATCATCACAGCCTCATAAAACATCTCAGAACTGATATTAACGTAATGAGCTTTGCCACATATTCAGCTACTATACAACCCATTTACAACTTTTTATTATTTTTTTATTTATCTGAATTTACATTTATCTAATTCAACAAATGTTAAATAATATTTTCAGAAGGCAGCATTAGAAAAAATGCATCTTTCCATCATAAAAATAGAAAACCAAATTTAACATAAAATTTATAACTTAAAATGAAAGTATAAATAATTTTTTTTACTCTATCTTTTACAAATACAATGAACAACAAAGCCTCATATCCCACTAAAAGGGATTGACTACATGAATTCGCTTGACCATTCCAAAACTTTTTTTATTTTTAAATATTTGATATTATTTTAGCATCTGAAAGTAGAAACATTTTTAAATTATTTTTAATATTTTACTTCAAATTTTTCTTAGTCTACCTGTTCCCTTATTTATTCCTAACACAACTCGCATTTTCTCATAAATATTTCATTTAGTGTAAGATATGGGTCCCCAAAAGATTCTTTTAATAATGATTAATTTAATTAAATCAACATATTTTCAAGGTTAATTAATATTCTGGGTCAAAAATTAAATTTCCAATCGGAATAAGTTAGATCAAATAGTACATGATCTAAGTCTAACCCGTGCATGAGCGCATTTTAGGCAAAATATTCGCACTTGAATGTCGCACGTATCTATTTTAGACAGAATGTAGGCACCTAATGTGTGCTTGAAGGATACTACTCATGCACGGTATGATTTGTGCGTCAACACCTAATAGGAGCTTATGCACTAATATTCTATAAATAGGCCTCTTGACCAATTTTGCATCATTTTGCGCTGATTTTTGAGAAAAGAAGAGAGAAAGAATGAAAATGATAAATTAAAGCAAAATCAATAGATTTTTGGATAAAATTAAATGAAGATAAGTATATTCAAACTCATTATTTCTTTGCTACTATTCTTTTCTAATTTTTTTAAGCATTTCTTACTTTAAATACTTATACATATGTTTTTTCATACTTAAAGTGATTATACTTTGCATGCATGTGAATCCATTCTCATTTTATGCAATTTTATAAAATACATGTCATAAATCAATACAAATCCTATTTAAATTCTAAATTTCTACAATATGTTCTCACATGCCCTAAATTCTATTTAATGTTCTTGCATGTGTTCAAGTTTTATGTATATGCTTCTTCATATCTTAAGTTCTTAAATAATTATTCTTACTCGTTTATAATTAAGAGAAATCATTTAAACTAAGCTAAATTCCTGAATTGTTTACAAAACAGTTCCTACAATTTTTACAAAAAATACATTTGAGCTTCTACATGTATTCAATTTCTACTTTACTACCTCTACATATCCATAATTTTACTATGTGACATACATTTGAAGAAATATGAAGAAAAACTTTACATAAATTTTGATGAAGAAAAAATTTTTCTCTAGTATGAGAAAAATTAAGAAATTTTTGTATTTGGGTAGAGTTCTCAATTTGACTAAATACGGACTATTGTAGATAATTTATAAAATATATTCAGACATATTCTAATATATTATTAGCAAATCGAAGGTCGAACTATCATCCGCGGGTCAAAAAAATAGCATTCAACCTCATCTACAGAGTTATATGTAGATGGCCACCTATAGGTCTTGAATAGTAAAGTATAGCCTTTAGTTATGTAAAAATAATCATAATCCGAGTTTCGATATTCGCCATTTATTGGTGAAATCATCACTAATACTTGGTCCTTTCGTATGTTAGCACAATTTGCACATGTTTTATATATTTATATATTTTTTGCATGATTTATGATATTGTACAGATCTAGACATTATTTGATCATTAGTATATGGTTAGTGCATGGATTATTAGAAAATAATGTTATCAATATTTCACACTTTCGACCATGGCATAATTTCATTATGTTTTATTAATATATATCCACATATGAAATTATATATGTCTTACTGAGTAATTAGTTACTGAGTAATTAGCTCATTCTTACATTGATTTGCTAACCTTCTAAATTAGCAGGCTCAGATTACTTACAAGATTAGACAAAGGAGGCTTGAAGATTTTGTTTAGTCGTAATTTGTATTCAGATTTGTACTTAGTTTGTTTTTGGATTTTTATATATTTTGATTTATGTTGTGTCAAGCCGATAATGATGAGGATGAAATTATAATAGTTTAAATAGTATTTTCGATTAAGTTTACGGTTTTGACATTCTGATATTAGTTAAAATACTTTCTTCTTACGTATGATTCGAGGTCAAATAATTGTCGATGTTCGGAACCACTTTCAGGTGTGACATTTAAGTCCTATAATTTAATTTTATGTTATTTCGGATCATTTAACGGTACTTGACTTGCAGGTTTGCATCCCGGTGTTCGTTTTGGGTTTTCAAGTCAGTGGAATTAACAATTGAATTTTTGAATATTAAGGATAAAATTTTGATTTAAGTTAATTAGGGATTAAGGAATTAATAAATTTGATTTCGGGATTAGGAACGAGCCTACAACTTCAGATGAATATAAGGCTCTGCCTTTAGAAATGTCATTCCAAATTGTATAGGCAGATAAGATAATTAGCTGCACCAATCCAATCATCCAAGTATCATAATGCAAAAATAGCGTACAAGGTGCAAATGCATTCGACTCTAAGCAAGGGCATGAATGACAATAAAGCATAGGCAAGGAACACTTAGATGATCATGAAAGAGCATCACTCGTGTCTAAATAAAATCTAAACTTCCACAAAACACTAATAATCTCATGACACATACAACTATGTCAAATCAACAACCTCATAAATTTTTTAAATTACAATGACAGACAATGTATATAACAACAACAAATCCTTTAGTTCTACTAAGTGAGATCAGCTGTATGAATCCGTTTTCACCATCCCACTTGATTTTGAACAATATCAAACAAGAGTAAAAATAATTTTGAATCATTTTTTACCACCTCAAACTACGTTTCCTTTGATATACTTCTTTCGTTTTTTGCTTTAATCACAACTAATTCTTGTTTCCTTATAGGTGCTTCATTTGACATTTGTTTTAAGTATCCAATTAATATGGACAATCTTCTCTCCAGGTGACCTTCATAGGTGCGATTTCTAAATGTTTATAGTATAATACTTCATTATACTATCTTTTAGGGCAACTCTACTCATTTGAATTAATGTTCTTATTTCTGTAACATTTACTTCTTGCATACAAATAAAAGAGAGCTCATTACAAGAAACTTACCGCATTCAGGGCATTGGAAAAATCAGATGCACACAGCCTTAGTCATGCATTGCAGAAAGGTTATTCCTATGGTCTGATATCGTAACCTCCAGAGCAAAATGAAACAATTTCACCATTGTATCAAAACTCATCCACTAACATCAATACAAAAGAATTATGTTAAAAGGGAAACTCCGATTTCACCCTCACATCTAATCACAATGAAACAATTTCACCACTGTATCAAAACTCATCCACTAACATCAATACAAAAGAATTATGTTAAAAGGGAAACTCCGATTTCACCCTCACATCTAATCACACCGTGTTATCCTCCCCACCCCCAAAAAAAAGGAATAAATAAGGAATAAAAAGAACTGTTAACTTGGAGCAGAATGGACCATCTCCTGGTAAACCAGTAAGTTCCTTTAACAGTTCATGTAAGCTCTAGTACTTCTATATTTACCTCAACTACATTCTTGAGCATCTTCTGCATTTTCTTTACATTGATTTGACCTGACTTCCTGGAGACCTTCTATGAAGGAGAGTGACATCTTCTCCATCTTTATATGGGTAGCTGTGCATGGATCAGTGTAAATTACCGTCAGCAGAAACAATATTTATTGTTGTATGCAATCTTATTGTCAATCTCGTCCATTACATTCAGGGAAGAGAAGATATAAAATTTGGCACACTGAGGTGTTCCACCCGCCTAATAGGTGCCACATTGTCTTCAGAAAATGTATAGTAAACTAGCAGTATCAAGAGTCATGCTCATATTAAAATCCTCCAATCCATGGATGAAAATATCAATATTAATATTGGTTGCGGTCATATCAGTATTAGATTTATCGACAATATATACTGGTTTCGAAAATATAAAAAGAAAACAAAGCATCATAAACTGACAAATAAATATCATCAATATAGCAACATATCAAAATTTTGCCGCATATTGGGAAATATCAGCATCGGGCCATATAGCGGATATTGCCCCAGACTTTCAATCATGCTCCCTAGAAAAAGGGAAAAGGTGATGGGGCCTCATATTGAGATATAATCAGGAAGGGTAGAAGGCATTCAGCCATTAGTAGCTTGCAAAAATGAACAGTTGCCCAAGTGAAATTGCATCTCTCATCAACTTCCAAGGACCCTGAAATGTTGCCCTGCCAAGGAGCTACCATTTTCCCCTGCCTACTATCCTAGCTGACTAGCCTCAAAGTCCAGCGCCTTATATAACCATATATGCTGGTACTGCAATTGCAAAGACAGACAGAAAGAAAAATTTTCCTTTTTCCTTTTGGTTTGCCCCGTTTACGTGCAGTAAATATATTATTTATCATATAAATAAATATTGATCAATTTCAAATTTTGAATTAAAACAGATCAATAGAGTCCAATGATTTCTTCCCACAGATGTAAATATCGGACAATATTGCAAATATCAGCTAATATGGCCCTAATACCGATATTTTTCAATACTGTAACAATATTACGATATATTACCGTATCAATAATATATTGTGATATATAGGTCGATACAGCACTGTCAGCTTACAATTTAGATATTTTTTATTTCCGACATACACGATACTAGCACATATTGTTTAATATATTCAACACAAATACAGCCGTGAACAATACCAATATTTTCATCCATGTTTCTTCCTCTACAAACAGTATACCTTCTCCCTACTCCTCAACATCAAGTGGGCTGTTCATTCTCTATTATACAATGGAAATCATCATCTCTCAAGATCAAGGACAAAGCTGAGAGAACCTCATTCCTGGTATGAAAATCCATACCCCAAATTGCATAATTAAAGCAGGTAGAGGTGATGGCACAGATTTCTTTAATGGATGAAAGACATACAGAGTCAATGGCTTGCAAAAGAAACAGCTGTACCAAGTTTTCTTTGATTTCCTCAAGGTGTCCCAAGTTTCCAATCCTTTTGGTGGGTCTTGGGTATACCATTGACTTAGCTTTGTTCAAGTGTATATTCACTAACGGTACGTTTGGTTGCTGGAATGAAATAAGATGGGAATAAAATAGTTATTCCAAGGAATAGAATAGGATGGGAATATAGTTGGAATTGTTATTCCTATATTTGGTTGTTAGAATAGAATAATATGAAATTAATATTCTTTTATTTGGTTTGTAGAATAATACGAGGAATATGGTGGGAATAGTGATAATAATAATAATGATAATAGTAATAATAATAATAATAATTACAAATAATTACAATAATAATAATAACACATAATAATTACAAAATATAATAATAATATAATATAATAATAATAATTACAAAATATAATAATAATTATTATTACAAAATATTATAATAATAATTATTACAAAATAATAATAATAATAATAATAGTGGGAATAGCTATTCCCACATTTGTGAGAATAAATATTCCCCGAGAATATTTATTCCCAATTAAATTTGTAACCAAAAGGAGAAATATCTATTCCCTGGGAATAGAAATTCTATTCCCACCTTATTCCTCCAACCAAACATGGGGTAAGTTCCTATCCCGACACTAATAACTTAACCCAAAAGATTAATATTAGCATTTTCCCTCGCCTTACGCACTCCCCCCCCCAAAAAAAAGGCTTTCCATCAAATCAACCTATCCAATATTCAAATAGAAAATTCCTATCCCGACACTAATAACTTAACCCAAAAGATTAATATTAGCATTTTCCCTCCCCTTACGCACTCCCCCAAAAAAAAGGCTTTCCATCAAATCAACCTATCCAATATTCAAATAGAAAAAATTTACATTAAAAAAAAAAAAAAACATTCACAATTTTCAACTGGCTTTAATTTTCTTTGGCTTTTAATTTGAAACATTCTTTTTCTTAAAATAGACGCAGCTAGTCAAGAGATGTCAGGTCTGCAAGGAACAAGGCATAGAGGCTCAGATCCGCCATAGTAGTCAGGCAGGGCAAAAGGCATGCCATTTGTGAGTGGCATGCAAACAAACTGTTGCAACTTGTAAAATTGGATCTCTCATCCAATTCTCAAGTGCCCTCCAATCTCGCCCACCAAGGCCCCACAGTAGTCCTCTGCCTGCAAGCCTGGCTCATGAATCAAGTTGCAAGTCATCACAGCCTCACATTGTGGTTTGGTGCGGTGATGGAGATGTGGAGGTGGAGGTAGAGGATAGCATATACAAATCCAATGCCGGAAAGGGCTGTTTGTGAAGAAAGAAGAGTTCATCGGCTCTAGCTGACTGGAGAAGGATCACAGACAGCAACAGTGAACATCAAAGAGAGGGTCAACAACCCTTCAGAGACACCCCAGCTCTCTCTGAAGGAGCCTCGTCCTGAAAATCAGTGAAACACCAAGGCACAGCATACCAAACAAGAGAGCTGTTAAGGTTCTCCAAGGGGTTAGGTTCCCATATCCACCCAACGGCCAAAATTAAAAGTTGGGTAGATAAATAGTATATATTATATAGTTTCCCAAGGAGATTGATAATTCTTTCTTTATTTCCTTTTTTAGACTAATCAATACAATGAAGTGCTGATTATCACAAATCATCGGCTCTGGCATATGTCCCATGCAGGCCTCATCAGTAAGCTACAAAATCATAGACCAGTTGCTGGAGGAGGCAAAGAAACGAGGCTCAGATGGGGCTAAAGTCAGGCAGCGGGACAAAAGGCATGCACCATCAATGGCTTGCGAATCAAGCCCTCTGGTCTGATATCACCCTGCCATGGCAACACAGTATCCCTTTGCCCCTATGCCTGACTAGTAGGCCTCAAGCTAAGGACAAAATCATCACAGCCACATAAAACATCTCAGAACTGATATTAACATAAAGAGCTTTGCTACATATCCAACTACTATACAAACCCATTTATAACTTCTTTTTGTTTTCTAATTAAATTGAACTTACATTCATATAACTCAAACAATATTTGTAGAAGGCAGAGAGAGAAAAAAATGCATCTTTTCACCATAAAAATAGAAAACTAAATTTAACATAAAATTTATTCATTCAAATAAAGATATAAAAATATTTGTTTTTGCTCCACCTTCTACAAATTCAATGAACAACAAAATCTTAGATCCTACTAAGTGAGGTTGGCTACAAGAATTCACTTACGCCATTCCATAACTCTTTATTTTTAAGCATTTGATATTATTCTTAGCATCCAAGAATAAAAACAATTTAAATTATTTTTAATATTTTACTCTAAATTTTTCTAGTACAACCTCTTTCCTTATTTCTTCCTAAAACAACTAACCAAACTTTCCTTAATTTAGCCTACATTTTAAGATAAATGTAAGGCTTTGTCTTTTACAAATGTTAGCTCAAATTTGTTGAATTAAACAAATGTAAGATCAGCTTAAAAAATTTTATATAAAAAGTAACATAGTGGTGGCATAAAATATTTTCCTAACATGAGAGGGAGAGACATTAGTGATTCAATAAAAGCTGTGTGTTAATCAGATATCCCTCCATGGAGAGTGAAGCTTCATTGCGATTTCAAATGATTAATTACGGGCACATAAGATAATACCTGCACCAATCAAATCATCCAAGTATCATAATGCACAAATAGCATATAAAGATGCAAATGCATTTGACTCTAACGGAGCGCATGAATGACACTGAAAGCATAAGCAAGAAACAAATTAGATGATGAAATAAGTTTATCATGAAAAAGCATCAGCTGTGCCTAAACAAAATCTAAGCTTCTACAAAACACTGATATTCTCATGACACACATACAAAAATATCCAATTAAAAGCATTGAAAATTTCTAATTCTCAATGATAGATAGAAGTATACACTACAACAACAACAACAACAAAAAACCTTTAGTTCCATCAAATGTGGATAGCTATATAAATTCGTTTTCGTCATTCCATTTGATTTAATGCATTATCTTCCAAGAACAAAAGCAATATTAAATCATTTTTATCACATTACTTTATGTTTTCTTAGGTTATGGTCTACCTCTTCTTTTCTCTTCTAACATCAACTTTCACTTTCCTCACATGTGCTCCATTTGACATATGTTTTAAGTATCCAACTACCATAGACATTCTTCTCTCAAGGTACTTTATATAAGTACCACTTCTAAAAGTATAAGGATATAATAATTTATTATCTTATTGTTTAGTTTGACTCCATTCATCCATTTTAGTATTCTCATTTCTGTAATATTTACATTTTTGTACATAAACAAAAAGATAGCTCACTATAATATGGAAGGATCAGGTGCACAAAGCCTTAGTTATATGTTACAGAAAGGTTATTCCCATTATTTGGAATTGTAGCCTCCGGATCACAATGGAGCAACTCCACCATTGTATCAAGGATTATCTTCAAACATCAATGCAAAAAATTATGTTGAACGGGGAAACTCCAATTTCATGCTCACATCTAATCACAACCCCCCCCCCCCCACAAGGGAAAAAAAAAAAGAAAAGAGCAGTTAACATTATGATGTAGATCGATCATCACCTAATGATCCAGAAGCTGTTTTTGATATTGAAGCTTCATGTAAGCTCCAGTGCTTCCTATATTTACCTGAGCTGCATTCTTGAGCATCTTTTGCATTTTCTTCACATGATTTGGCCTGACTTCCTGGAGACCTTCTATCAAAGAGAGTGACATTTCCTTTACCCTTATAAAGGTGGTTGTGCATGGATCAATTTGCGCTATTGCCAGCAAAAACTTTATTTATTGTCATATGCAATCTTGTGGATGTTTTTATAATCCTCCCAGTAGAAAGGCTCCTACATCCACCTAATGGTTAGGACTATAAGTTAAATTGATGAATACTAGAAATTGAATATCACTTGATGCAAATATTCACCATTCATCTGCTCAACTTTTAATCGTACTCGTTGGATGAAAATAGGAGCCTCTTCACTAGAAGAACCATAACAGCACCCCAATTTTGTCACCAATCTCATCCCATATATTCAGGGATGTGAAGAAATAAATTTAGGCAATCATCATCCTTTTGGCTGGGACATCGAATATGGAGTGGCCTCACTTGTCCTACAAAGGCAAGCAGGCTTGTTGGTAGAATTATGGACATAGTCAAGCTTCTTTTCTGAAGATTCAATCAAGGATCCCCAAAGGGTTTGATCATACAATTTCTCAGAAATACTAGCATGTTCTTTACCTCTGATATTAAACAATCCTGAGAAATTTTCACCCAAACAAATGACAGAGCAGTTGAATCCTAACAAACCAGAGAAATCATCAGCTCATATAGCTAACACCAAAGAGGAGCTGAGGGGGGCTGCTTCTCCCATAGTATCCCCTACTACTCCATCATCAATCAATGGATCAAAATCCAATGGTTGAAATTTTAAAATAAACTAATAAAGAAGATAGGTTTTTTTTACCAATATTTACATGAATTAAAAGGGTATAATTAAATTCATATCAAATTAAAATGAAAAAATTAAAAAAAAAAAAAAAAAAACAATTTAAAGGGTATAATTTGATATTAGAACTCGTGCCTCTGAAGCCCTAATCACAGGATGTGGAGGCAAAGATGGAGGCTCATATGGAGCAATAATCGAGCAACACAAAGAGCATGTAAGGTCAAGGGCTAACAAAATAAACAAATGCCCTAGATAAATTGGATCTTACTGATTTCAACCACCATGATGTTGCCCCATCAAGGTGAGACCATACCCATCTGTCTGCATGAGTGATTGACTTCTCGAAATCATCATAGGCCCACATCTCAATGGATTATGGCACTGCAAAACATTTGCAAATTTAGCAAAATCTTATAAATAAATTCTTAAACCGCTCAAAAACTAAATAATCCAAGCAAAGGAAAAGAAGCAATACCATTTTCTTTTGTCTTCTAATTCCACTCTTTCAATTCCATTCCTTCTGCACCAACTGTGAATAATTTAATGAGTTCTAAACAGATCAAAACATGGAGTGGACTGTCAATTTCCAACTACACCACGGAGATCATCAGGTCTGATCATCGACTGATGGAAACCTGAGAGTCCTCAGAAGTAAGCAACCTAGACCATTTTAGCGTTAGTAAGCAACAGAAATTGGAGGCTTGGATTAAGCTATAATCAGGCAGGCAAAGAACATGTAGAGTCAAATTTGCAAAACAAGCAGCTGCCCAAGTAAAAACTGGATATCTCATACTGAGTTGCCATGAACACATCATATTCCTCTGCTTTCCGGAACAGCTGACTAGCCTCAAAATTAAAGGTAAATCTGCATAGCCTTGTATCTCCCTTGATGCTGCAGCTGATGAATATTATTAACCTCCTCATAGTTTTGAATTCTACTGTTATGCGGAGGTTTTGACACCAAATGGAAGGGCCATCAGGGCATCACTGCCATACTGTACTGGTCCCCATGCACGTCGAGGCCAATGTTTTAATCTATGAAACAATCCAATCAAACAAGAAAAAGGCGTACATATTAAAACTTGATAATCTAGTAAGTTTCCAACACACTCTAGGCAGGTGCCGGCTGTTGATTCACTAGTGTACCATGAAATCATCAACTCTGTGCATTGACCACCTGAGAGAATCTCATACTCATTTGTAAAAGAAAAATACTACTCTACAATTCTCTCAAAAAAAAATATAATGTGATACTGGTTGAGTGGTTTCTTTTTTTATTTTTTGCTATTGAGTTGAGTCCCACCCACCTAATATGTGCCACACCATCCTCTTTGGAATATTGTTGTAAACTTACAGTAAGAGGAGTATTGCTCATACTCAAATCCTCCAATCCATTGACAAAAATATTTGTATCGATTGTAACCATATTGGTCAGACAATAGCAATATGCATCAATATCTGAAATATTGAAAGAAAAAAAAATTTGAAAATCACAAACTGACAAACAAATATCAAGTATATCAGTCTATATATCGCCAATACAACATATCATGATTCTGCTACATAACAAAAAATATTGGTGTCGACCCATCGTCCTAGATTTTCATCCATGCTCCAATCCCTAGTAAAAGGAAAAGGCGATGAGGGCTCAGATTGAGCTATAATCAGAAAGGGTAGAAGGCATGCAGCTATTAATGGCTTGCAAAACAAGCAGTTGCCCAAGTGAAATTGGATCTCTCATCAGCTTTCAAGGACCCTCAAAAGTTGCCCTGCCAATACGCTGCCATTTTTGTCTGCCTACTAGCGTAGCAGACTTGCCTCAAAGTCCACAGCCTCATATAATCATTTATGCTGGTAATGCTACTGCAAAGACAGATGGAAAGAAAGATTTCCCTTTTTCCTTTTGGTTTGGGTGCAGTTCTTCAAATGGATATGATCTTATGAATAAACATTGATAAATTAAAAATTTCTTAACTAAAACAGATTGGTACAGTCCAATGATTTCTTCCTCTACAAACAAGTTACTCTATTGGGATTAGGATGCTTTCTACTTTCACCTCCATTAAGTGGCCTGTTCATCTTCTATCATACCATGGAAATCATCAGCTCTCAGGATCAAGGACAGACACCTAAGAGAACCTCATTCTTGGTATTAAAATCCTGCCCCAAATGCCATAATTAGAGCAGGAGGTGGAGGTGATGACTTAGATCAAGCCCGAACGGATGAAGGACATATAGAGTAAATGCCTTGCAAAACAAACAGTTGACCTATATGACAATTGGATATCTCACCAATTTTAAAAGGACCCTCTGATGTTGCCCTGCCAATACTTCCCCATATCCTTCTGCCCACTAGCCTGATTGGCTAGCCTCAAATCACAGAATAAGTCATCATACCCTCCTATCTCCAGTAATGCTGCTGCTGCTGAAGATTAAAAATTCATCAAAATTTATTAATTTTAACACAATCATGAATTTAAGACTTCTGGTTGCATTAACTACCAACTTCAGAACAGAAACACTGGCTCTTAGAACTTATATTTATACAAATAGTGACACTTGCATAAGCAGGTAAGCAAGAAAGGAGGGGAGGCACAGACTCACCTTTTTGACAGGCATGTGGAAAGAGAAGCACTGTCCATGGTGGCAGACAAATAGTTGCCTTAAGAGAGTGAACCTGCTTCAGAAGCTGGACCAATCTGGTACTTAATTGAGTAGCGTTCACATTTGTAAGGTTTGCACACTTTAAACATGGAATTCCTTTTTCATATTTCTGATTAAAATTTATAACAAATACAGTTTGTCAAGTTTCTCACACAAAGGCCACCAATGTCGCCTCGCCAGCCAGCACCACTTCACATTTGACATGAGAAATCAGAAAAAACTTTCACTCAAATAAAATATTCTATCCACCAAAACAAGACCCAAGGTTTTGTTCAGTTTAAATAAAGTAGAGCGTAAAGGGGTGAAATGAGTTAAATTGGTTTTATTTTTTTTTTTTTTTTGGCTGGAATATTACGATAAGTGAGGAAAAGGAAGATTTTATTCCTTTCCATAATGATTGAAATGAAGATAAATAAAGAAGAGTGAAATTTTAGATTTTGTATTCACTTATTACCCTTGAAAAAAAAAAAGAAATATCACTAATATGGGCAAACTAGTAAACATTATTGATAATTTTAATTACTTGCTTTTATATTCATGTACAAACAACATATAAGAAACATATTTTCCTTCAACTCCTTTTCACTTACTTTCCTATCACTCCCATTAACTTGAAAGTTGAAACTTGATTTGCCAAACATCGTATCGTATAGATCGTGAAAATTCCTTTCCCGTCAAATTTCTCACATCGAAACTTAGAATGGGATGATCTCCTGAAGCCTGACTTGATGTTTCAAGAAATCACATCATAGCCTCATGCCTTTTCTATAAAGAAAGAGACACAAATAGAGAAGGAACAAAAGTGGTAAGAAACAGAGAAAGAGGAAGAGCTATTCTTTAATTAGCAACTAATGTTGTGTTTTGTATCCTAATGCTTAAAACTAAGTAACTTTGTCTAAAAGTAAGTGACTTTACAAATAGGTTCCACTTGATCAGCAGAAAAGACAACTATGGAAATCAAAACTATGAAAAAGCACTGTGAAAAACTGTTAAAATCTCTAGTTATATTTTCTCTAATTAGGATTCTAAAGTACTCTATCAATTTTACATCATGCAAACAAACCGCATTCTCTAGGCTTATATAATTTCTTACCAATAGTTTTACCTCTCCATAGTTTTTCTCACTAAAGGTCAAACCAGACATAGCAAAAAGAAGCTATTGATTCTTCATTGTTATAAAAACCATCTGCT
This sequence comes from Nepenthes gracilis, assembly GCA_033239525.1. Lineage (NCBI taxonomy): Eukaryota > Viridiplantae > Streptophyta > Magnoliopsida > Caryophyllales > Nepenthaceae > Nepenthes > Nepenthes gracilis. The sequence goes on along the minus strand of BSYO01000038.1, from coordinate 10,905,153 downwards.
CTGCTGAATGGCATCCAGTCATCTTAGATGAGACTCATTCTGAAGCAGTGAGCTACGATCACTGAACTACCACCTCCTGGCCTAATTGCCAGAGGAGGTGATGGAAGGAGGCTCAGATCGGGCTATAATCAGGCAGGGCAAAAGGCATGCAGCATCAATGGCTTCCAAACAAACAGTTGCCTTAAAATTGTTGCCCTGCCAAGACGCAAGGATTTCCATTGGTTTTTAAGTTTTCTTTGATTTTCCTCAGGATGTCCAGAGCTTCCAATCCTTTGTTGGGTTTCAGGTATTACCTTTGATTTGGCATTGTCCTAGTGATGTATTCTCTAAATTCTCGTCCCGATACTAATTACTAACCCAAAAGAGACTAATATAAGCATTTCCCTCACCTTAACCCCCCCCCCAAAAAAAATAAGGCTTTCCATCAAATCAATCCATCCAACATTCTCAAATAGATAAATATATATATATATATATATATATATATATATTATCTTTTCTCAACTTTTCAGCTTAATTTAATTTTCTTTTGCTTTTAATTTTGAACATTTTTTCTTAAAATAGATATAGCTAATGAAGAGATGTCCAGGAGGCATAAATGAAAATATCGATATTGGTTGTGACTCTACTGGTAACAAACATCTCGAACAATAGGAATTAGTATTAGATATATTAAAAGAAAAAAATTCAAAAATATAGGGCCGTTTCAGCAATATATTGCCGATATTATAATATATCGCGATATTATTGCAGTATCGAGAAATTTAGGAATTGGAGATACATATTGGCCAATATTTATATCAGTGCCAGGACAAATGCAATGAGCAAGGGATGTGATGCAGGGAAGAGAAAAAGTAGGGAAAGGGAAGGAGAAGAAATTAGGAGACAGGGAAGAAACAGGAGGAGGAGAAACGGAGACAGGTAAGGGGAAGAAACAAGATGAGGACGAACAGAGACAGGCAAGGAGGAAAAGTAGAAGGGGAAGAAATTGGATGAAGGGGAAGAAATAGGAGGAGGAAAAAAGAAAAGAGAAATAGAGAGAATAGCAGAGAGAAGTAAATTATAATTACTCAATTTTATTCAATTCATCAATCATGCCTCAAACAATAAAATTAATAATCCTTATATAGAGAAACTCTAATTCTAGATTAATTTAAAAACAAATATAATTTTTTAACTAAATATTACATAATTTTTAAATAAAAATAAAATCATAATCAAATAAAACAAAATCTTTTCTAAGCAAAATAAATCCCCTCTAATTTGGAAAGCAAATCAAAGCAAGTCAAATCTCTTATAATTTAAAATGTCCCTGATATCCACATCAATTCTCCCTGGATAGCTAGTACTCGACCCCGTCGAATAAAAAAAATTCTATTGTCAATTCCCCAACCATAAGTTGAATGGCTATGCAATCCTCTGCCGACATCTAGAAACCCATATTACTAATCAAGATATAAAGAAAAAAATAATCTAAACCATTTATATTTTTTTTTACATTTTTTTGTCACTGTTTTATGGTTAGTTTTTTTTCTAGCTTTTGTTTGGTTTTGCTTTTTTTTTTTTCTGCTTTTGTTTTTTTAACTTGATTTGGGCCTCAAAGCCCACACATGCACAAGCAAAACAAATGTGATAGCAACAGGGCGCTCAGTGTGCTTTCTCTCTTCAGGCGGCGTCGGCAACAAAGGGTACTCACTCGGTTAGGCGACGGCGACGGCGACAAAGTTGAAGACGAAGATGAAGATGAAAACAAAGATGAAAAAGACGATAATGAAGAGAAAACGAAGAAGATGAAGTCGAAGGCGAGGACGAAGACAAAGAAAAGGAAGATGAGGAATTGGCACAACCCGCTCCATGACTTCCTCTCTCTTTGAGATCTCAAGTTTTTTTTTTCCTCTCAAAAAGGTCAGTGTGGTAACTAGGGTTTGGGTTGGACTTTGGCTCAGGTGTGAGGTTAGGGTTTGAGTTAAGTGATGGTGGTGGAATTTGGGAAAGTAGTTTTCAGGTGAGTGGTTGGTTAGGGTTTTGGGTGAGTGGTTGATTAGGGTTGTTGGGTGGTTTGGATGGGTGTGTTGGGCATGATTTGGCTTGGCAGCAAGCGGAGAGATGGTAGTTGTGGCAGTCGATATTCAACATGAAGTATAGTTTTGGTGAGCTGAAGGGAAGGATGAAGACATACAGTGAGTTTGGTGAGTGTGGCTACCACTATAGGTCATCATCCTCAGGCTGCTGCTGCGTCGGTGCCATTGCTGGCTCTCTAAAATCCCTGTCTTTGTTTTTTTTTCCTCTTTTTTTCCATTTTTTCTCTTTTTTTTCATTATTTTTCACACTACCTTTTTTTAAAAACTCATCTTTTTTTTTTTTCAACAATAATTTTTTTTTCAATAATATATATATTGTCTTCTGCTACAGAAACAGAAAAGAAAAAAAAAAAGAAGAATTAGGTGATATGTTGCTTGCCAAAAGGTGCGGCTGTTTGCTGAGGTGTGGAGATACGCAGTCGCGCGGACTAAACTATTGCTGGAGTTAGTAACGGGGGTAGGGGCCGTGGACCAGAGGAGGTGGCAATGACACTAATGGTGTTGGTTCCATGGGAAGACAGTCTAGAAGGATAGAAGATCAGTCTCTGATACAGAATTTGATACAAGAAAGGGGGAAAGTAGGGAAATGGGAGGAGAAGAAATTAGGAAAATGGGAAGAAATAAGAGAAGGAGCAGCAGCAGAGATAGGGAAGGGGAAAAAGTAAGAGAAGGGAAGGAGAAGAAATTGAAGGGGAAGAAACAGGATAAGGAACAGAGAGAAGCAGAGAGATCAACAGAGAAAAATGAATCACAACCACTCAATTTTATTCAACTCATCAATTACGCATCAAATAAAAAAATTTAAAGTCCTTATATAGAGAAATTCTAATTCTAGGATAATTTGAAAACAAATATAATTTTCTAACTAAATATTATATAATTTCTTAAAATAAAAATAAAATCAAAATCAAATAAAATCTTTTTTAAGCAAAGCAAATCTCTTATAATTTAAAATGTTCCTGATATTTGCATCAGGCTCAAATCAGCTATAGTTATTAGGCAGGGCTAAAGGCATGCAATTTGTTAACGGCTTGCAAACAAACAGTTGTGAACTTGTAAAATTGGATCTCTCATCCAAATTCTCAAGCACCCTCCTATTTTGCCTACCACGACCCCACAATCACCCCCTGCCTGCAAGCCCAGCTTGTGAATCATGTTGCAAGTCATCACAGCCTCAACATTCCAATTGTTGCATAGCTTTCTTTTTTTTTCCCCTCTCTTTGGTTCAGTGTATCCAGATCTGATGCCAAAAAGAGCTGCTTATCTGACGAGGAAAGAAATCATCGGCTAGAGCTGACCGGAGAAGGATCACAGACAGCAACAATGAACATTAAAGAGAGGGGCAACAGCCCTTACAAGACACCCCAGCTCTCTCCGGAGAAGCCACGTCCTGAAAATCAGTGAACCATAAAGGTAAATCGTACCAAATGAGGGAGTTGTTATGGTCTTCTCAGTGGAGAGGCTCTTATATCCACCAACGGCCAATATTAAAAATTGGACACATGAATGATGGAGATCATAAGGAGGAGATTGGTATTTCTTTCTTTCTTTCTTTCCTTTCGTCAGCTATGCAAGAGAACAAAATGTTGGCTATGGAAAATCATCGGCTCCAGCATATGTCCCATGCAGGCCTCATCTTTGAAACACTAAACCACAGGACCATGGACTGCCAGCTCTGGTGGTTCAGTTGCCGGAGGCGGTAAGGGAAGGAGGCTCAGATGGGACCAAAGTCGGGCAGTAGGACAAAAAACATGCAACATCAATTGCTTGTGAAACAAACCCTTTGATATCGCCCTGCCACGACATCACTACATCCGTTTACCCATATGCCTGATTAGTAAGCCTCAATCTCAAGATAAAATTATCACGGCCTCATAAAACATCTCAAAAGTGATATTAGCGTAAAGAACTTTGTTCCTTCATCCTAATCTGATAGTATCCTGATCTCAAGTCCAATTTGGAAAAAACAAAGGCCCCATGTAAATCATTTAAGAGTTTGTCAATTATAAGAATTGGGTACTTATTTTTTATCGTGGCATTATTTGAGGCTCGATAATCAGCGCACACCCTCCAACTCCCATCAATCTTTCGTACCAAGAGAACCGAAGGTTAATAAGAACTTTGGCTAGGTCAGATCAATTCAATTTCCAACAACTCTCGTACCACCCTCTCAATCTCGCTTTCTGGTCATATGGATAACGATAGGGCCTTGTACTAAAAGGCCTTGAGTTATCCCTGAGCACTATCTAATGTTCATGCCCCCTGATTGGAGGCCGTCCACAAAGATCCTTAAAAACTTGTTTAAAAGGATGGAGAAATTTTTTTACTTTCTCTGGCTCGGTTTTAGTCTCCAAGGTTGGGGAACTATCTAGGAGTTTCCACACCACCCCCTTGTTTTCACTGGTTGGAATTTGTGGCCACGTGCTTCCGTTATGCAGTGTCAGCCACAGTCCAAAGCCCTCAAAAGCTCACCTGCTGGCCCTTGCTCTGGATTTCCATTTGAAGAGTTTGGAAGTTCAGGTAATAGGACCTACGGTTGACAGCCACTGCACTTCCGAAACAGCATCACAACTTCCTAATGTTAAAATCAAGAAGTTAGCCTTAAATTGATTGTTATACACTTCTAAAGTTACCACTCGGCAAGATCCTTACCCCTGAACAATCTCACAGTTTGCTATCTGAACCCAAATCTGGGTTGGCGTGGATCGCTTCCATTTAGTCCGGTCGACTAGGCTTACAATGAGAAAGGTATGAATGCTTCCGGAGTCCATCAAGATTACCCCCAAGATCCCGTTAATCCTTCCCAACACTTGCATGGTCTTACAATTGGTAGTGCTTGCCATAGTATGCAAGGAAATCTCGGCCAGTTGGCCTTGCTCAACAAGTGTTTCTTAACGGATTGAATCTTTGAGTTCTTGCTTGAAGCTGGGTTCCTCTGGCTCCACTATCTCCACCATGAAGAGTCATGGATTGGCAGCACTTGTGCCTCGGATTCCATGTTTCATTGCACTAGTAACATGACCTTGTCTCTTTTTTCTTTCATTTGTGCAGGTGTAATTCAATGAACTGCCATCTCTGGTTTGGTAGCAGCTCGAGTTGAAGCGGTTGCCCCGAAAGGGGAATGATGATGGAAGATTCATCCTGATGAGGCATTTTGACCTCTGTCAACAACCCATCCAGCAGCTCTATGCCAAGCTCAAAACCCTCCTCACCAAGGGGAGCAAGAGGAGCCGCTAGGAATAAATGTCCATTAGAATGTTAAAATCGACTTTCCACAATTTGGGGGAGAAAACCCTCACGGATGGATCTTGAAAACAAAATAATTCTTTCAGCTCCATCAGACACCTAATAACTAGAAGCTACTACTATCCTCCCTTTAAATGCAAAGGGAGGCATTAATTTGGTTCCACAGAGCTAAGAAAGCAAAGGAATTCGTTGAATAGGAAACATTGTCCCAAGCGCTGCTCATCAGGTTCAGTAGCTTAGCAAACAACAATCCTATGGAGTCGTTGCAAAAACTTAGACAGTCTGGAACTGTGCCAGAATACGAGGCACAGTTTAAGTTGATTGCTAACCGGTTGACAGACGTTCCAACTCAAGCCAAGTTGAGCTGTTTTTTAGAAAAACTGATGGATGAAATCGTTATCCAGCGCAACTCCTCAACCCAACGAGCCTACAAGAAGTGTTTGGCATGGCACACATCTAAGAGGAGTTTGTAACGAGCCCATAAAGGAAATTTGATCCATTCCTCAGGGTATAACAAAACAAGCAATGCAATTTATTAAAATGCATGTTAGTCCTTATCACACTACTTCATGGGCATGCAAACCAACATATTAATTTACGAAAAGGCATACTCATGCCATGACAACCAAGGATTCTTGTTAGCGGGTTTCTCATTCATTTTACCATAAACATTAGTACACATGGAAGTCCATACCAAGATGTAAGCATGTAAAGTTTTCATTTTGGCCTTCAAAAGCCTACATCAAGCCACAGCCAAGGGTGTTCCTCCCCGTTTCATCACACTAGCATCTAGCCTACATCAAGTCACAACCAAATTGAATTGATGTCGCATCTATTCTAATGATCCAGTGACACCTAGCTGCTCCATGTGATGATTACGGTTTTGCTCGAAATTGTCAAGTCATTGGTTTTCAGCTACAACGACCTCAATTAACTGGTTCATGCAGGTGCCCTCTGCCATTCTGTCTTTGATACCAATTTGTAAGAATCAAATTATAGAGGATTGTCTCCTATACCAAATCAGTAGAGAGAAAGAGAATGGAGAGAGGAAATAGTTGAGAAAATTGGAAAGATAATGCTAGAGTTCCCAATTCAAGATGGGAATGGGTCACCAAAGGAAATTTATTTCATCTCTTTCATTTTCTTTCTTTCTTCTTCTTCTTCTTTTTTTTCTTTTTTTTTTTTTTTTTTTTTTGTTGTAGCTGCTTACAATAAAAACTTAAAATGAGAGAATTTCCAAGAGCATGGCTTGATTTTTAAGGAAATCACATCATAGCCAAATGCCTTTACAATAAAGAATGAGAAGCAAACAGTGAAGGAACAAAGGTGGAAGCAACAGAGAAAAAGGGAGAGGTAATTTTTAGATAGAAATTAATAGTGTCTTTTCTACCCCCTTCCTAAGGTTTAAAACGTAAAACAGAGTGACTTAAAAATATTTTCTGTTTGATCAGCAGAGAAACAACTACAGAAATCAAAACTGTAAAAAGCTAAGAAAAATTGCTAAAATCTCAACCTATATATTATTCAATAAGAATTCCAAAGTACTTCAACAGTTTTACATCATGTAAGCCAAATAAAATGCATTCTATTTGTTTTTGTAGTATCATATAAACAGTTTTACCTCTCCATGGTATTTCTCGTAAAAGGTTAAACCAACATAGCATAAATAATCTATCGATCTTCATTAGTACCATAGAAATCATCCGCTCCAATGAACTGTATCTAATCGTTAGACAAGCCTCATTCTTGAAGCAGTGAGCTACAAGATCACTGGACTACCACCTCCCATTGGCCTAGTTGCCTAAGGAGGTTATGGAAGGAGGCTCAGATTCGGGCTATTATCAGGCTGGGCAAAAAGTCTGCAGTGCCAACGGCTTCCAAACAAACAGTTGCCTCAACAATGTTGCCCTGCCAAGACACAGACATATCCCTCTGCCTGCACACCTTAACTGCCCTCAAAATCCAAAGTGTAAGTCATCATTGCCTCAGCATTTTGGCTGATTCTGCTGTTTATATTGCAGGCAGAAAGATATTTTCCTTGTTCCTTTCGAGTTGATGGTGAGGAGATAAAGATGGAAGATAATCCAAATCCAATGGGACAAGGGTTGTTTGTGAAGCAAGAAATCATCGACTCCAGTGACCCGAGGAGAATCACGGCAGAGAGGGGCAACAACCCTCAAGAGACACCCCAACTCTCTGGAGGAGCCTCATCATGAAAAGCAGTGTAACGTCTTGTTTTGGTAAGTAAAAGCAGGGAATGTCAAGAAGAATGTAAGGATAATATACCAAATTCAATCTTGAACTTCTACATAATTTACACAACACCAAGAGATTATTATTATTATTATTATTATTATTACTTGGCTAGGCAAGAGAATGCACAATTGATGCATGCTTGTGCAGAAGAAATTATCAGCTCTTTGATGCTTATTAGCCTTGTAAACCAAAAAATTTGAAAAAATCATCAGCTCTGGAGCCTCATTCTTCAAGTAGTGGGCTAAGGAACTTCACACCACCTCCTCTGAAGCCCAAATTGGCGGAGGAGGCGAGTGAAGGAAGGCTCAGATCCAGCTACATTTAGGCAGGACAAAAGGCATGCAGTGTCAATGGCTAGCAAAACAAGCAGTTGCCCTCAGTGAAATCGGAACTCAGCCGTTTTCACGGGCCCTCAGATGTTGCCCTGCCAAGACACCCCCATCTTCCTTATGCCTGCATGCGTGAGGGACCAGAAAATCAAGCATAAAATCATCATAGCCACGTACATCCAACGTTGCTCCTTTTGGCAAATGTATAAAGAGCATACGACGGACGGTCACTAAGGACTGTTTGTGATGGAAGAAATCATCCAGTGTACCACAACTCCTCCGGCAGCCTCAGTATCCGTGACAAAGCGGCTTTACTCACAAGGAAGCGGATAAAAGCAATAAAGAAAATAGAGGAAATTGGGGTATGAGAATTAAGGGGATGATAGATAGAAGATTAAACAGAGATGATAGGCGCACAAGTATGAGAAGAACAATTCCCATTAGCTACCTGCACTGTGCAAAACAGAAAATATTCCACTGTGTTGAGGATGACTAACACAAGAGGTGGTGATGGCTCTATCTCTTGAGAGCTGTTACAGCACACCCATACTTCAACAGGACCTATCTCTGTGTTAGACCCATCTCATAATTCCAACTGTCTCGGTTGCCAAGATAAAATACTCACGTTGAAAGTATGAGGGAGGATCAAGCATGAGAGGACTCTATCAAGACCCTTCATTCTGAATTCCACAAAATACATAAATCAAGCTACAATGAGCAAAAACATAAATCTGGTCCAATATATTAAGCCTACCTTGGGATGGCCAATCACAGAATGGAGGAGCAAATGGCAATACCGTAAAGCTATCACACACCGGTCCAAACCATGGCACCTTACCCTTGCTAGGCTGGAATTTTCAGTACATATCAGACTAATAGAAGGATTTCCCCTTGTTTTTTAAGTTTTCTTTGATTTTGCTTGAGATGTCCAGAGTTTCCAAATCTTTGTTGGGTCTCGGGTATTACCATTGGCTTGGCTATGTTCGAGTGATGTATTCTCTAAATTCTTATTGTGATCCTAATTACTGACGCAAAAAAGAATAATATAAGCAATTCCCTTACCTTAACCCCCCCAAGAAAACAGGCTTTCCAACAAATCAACCTATCCAACATTCAAATAGATAAAATTTATATATTAAAAAAAACCCCATTTCTCAACTTCTCAACTTGATTTGATTTCTTTTGCTTTTAATTTGTAACATCTTTTTCCTTAAATTAGACATAGCTAATCAAGAGATATCCAGGAGGCATGGATGAAAATATCGGTATCAGTCACAGCCCTATCGATATCGGACATATTGAACAAAAAGCATCGATATTAGATATATCGAAAGAAAAAAATACTGAAAATCGTAAGCCAATGAAACCATATCGGCAATATATTGTTGATATGGTAGAATATCGTGATATTGTTGCGGTATTGGAAAATATTGATATCGGAAGCCTCGATATAAATACATCTCTATCGATATTTCAATCTATGCTAGGAGGAAAGCAATGAGCAAGGGATGGAGGCTCAAATCAGACAGGGCAAAAGGCATACAATTTGTCAACAGCTTGCAAACAAACAGTTGCAAACTTGTAAAATTGGGTCTCTCATCCAATAAATTCTCAAGCGCCCTGCGATTTTGCATGCCTAGAGCCCACAATTGCCCTCTGCCTGCAGGCCTGACTCATGAATCATGTCGCAAGTCATCACAGCCTCGACATTCTGATTGTTGCAGAATTTTCTTTTTCCTTCCCCTTTCTGGTTTCGTGAATACAAATCTGACGCCGGAAAGGGCTGTTTATATGAAGAACGAAATCATCAGCTCAAGCTGACAGGACAAGGATCACAGACAGCATCAATAAACCTTAAAGAGAGAAGCAACAGCCTTTAAGAGACACCCCAGCTCTCTCTGGGGGAGTCGCATCCTGAAAATCAATGAACCAACAGGGTAAAGCATACCAAACGAGAGAGCATATGCATGGTCTTCCCAGTGGAAAGGCTCCTATATACCACCATCGCCCAGGATTAGAAATTGGGTGGAAGAATGGAGATTGCATATATTATATAATTTCAACGGGAGATTGATATTTCTTTCTTTCTTTCTTTCCCTTTTTGGCTATGCGAGAGAATTCAGTGTTGATTATGGCAAATCATTGGCTCTGGAATATGTCCCATGCAAGCCTCATCTTTGAAATGGTAAGCCACAGAATTCCAGACCACCAACTCCGGTGGCATGGTTGTTGAAGGCGGTCAGGGAAGGAGGCTCAGAAGCGGCTACAGTCAGGTGGCAGGACAAAAGACATGCAGCATCAATGGCTTGCGAAACAAACCCTCTGATATCGCCCTGCCATGATGCCACCATATCCGTTTGCCAGTATGCCTGACTAGTAAGCCTCAAGCTTGAGAAAAAATCATTACAGCCTCATAAAACATCTCAGAAGTGATATTAAACTAAAAAGCTTTGCTACATATCCAACTAATATACAGCCCTTTAACAACTTTTTTGTTTTTTTAGCTGAACTTACATTCATCCAATGCAACAAATTTGGAAAAACATTTGTAGAAGCAAAGTTAGAAAAAAGCATCTTTCCACCTTAAAAATAGAATATTAGATTTAACATAAAATGTACACCTTAAAAAAAATGTATAGAATTTTTTTTTTTTCTTTGCCTTTTACAAATGCAACAAAACCTTGAATCCCACTAAGTGGGGCTGGCTATATGAATTTATTTTCTCCATTTAACAAATTTTTATCTTTAAATATTTTATATTATTTTTATCATTCAAAAGTATAAATAATTTTCCATTATATTTAATATTTCACTCGAAATTTTTATAGGTCTACCTCTTCCCTTATTTCTTCCTAACACAACTAAAACACATTTTCTCACAATTACTTCATTTAACCTACATTTTAAAATGAATATAAGGCTTTTCGTTTTGCTAATGTTATTCCAAATTTGTTGCAATGAATGTGAGTTCAACTTTAATAATTATATAAAAAGTTAAATAGTGGCGGCATAAAAAGTATGTTCCTAACATAAAAGGGGAGAGAGATTAGATAAAAGGGGAGAGAGATTAGTAATTCAATAAAAGGCCTGTATTAAATATATCTCCCCCTATGGAGAGTAAGCTTCAATGTGAAAGGCGATGTTACAGTTCAAATGACTAATTGCAGGCACATGATATGAAAGCTACAGCAATCAAATCATCCAAGCATCATATAAGGTGCAAATGCATTTGACTCTAACCAAGGGCATGAATGACACTGAAAGCATAAGCAAGAATCATTTAGATGATTAGATAAGAGAAGTGTATCATAAAAAAGCATCACAGTGCCTAAAGAAAATCTAAGCTACCACAAAACACCGATAATCTCGTAACAAATAAAACTATGTCAAATAAAAAGCATGCAAAATTTTTATTTTACAATGATAGAGAAAAAAGTATAGATAATAAAAATAACGACATAGCCTATATTTCTACTAAATAAGGTCAGCTATATGAATTTACTTTTATCATTCCACTCAATTTAATGTAATATTCTTTATTAGCAAAAGTAATTTTGAATCATTTTTATCACATCAATCTAAGTTTTCTTAAGTATGTCTATTCATTTCTTTCCTTCAATCACAACAATAAACTAACTCATCCTTCCTCACGTGTACTTCATTTGGTGTACGTTTTAACCGTCCAACTACCACAGAAATTCTTCTCTCAAGCTACCTTCTATAAATACTACTTCTAAACACTTACAAATATAATAATTTCTTATCTTCTTTTTAAGTATGACTCCACTCATCCATCTTAATATTCTCATTTCTGCCACGTTTACTTTTTATATATAAACAAAAAGCGAGCTCATTGCAAGAAATCTTTCACATTCCTAGCTTTGAAAGAATCAAATACACGCAGCCTTAAGTCATGTCTTGCACAAAGAGGTTATTCCCATGGTCTAAAAAAGTAACCTCTGGATCACAATGGAACAACTTCACCGTTATATCAAGGCTCATCCTCTAACATCAATACAAAGATTTGTGTTAAAAAGGGAAACTCTAATTTCATGCTCACATCCAATCACCCCTCCCCCAAAAGGGAAAAAAAGAATGGTTATTTTGATGAAGCAGAATCGATTATCAGCTAAAAAACAAGAAGCTGCTTTTGATCTATATTTACCTTAAATGCATTCTTGAGCATCTTCTGCATTTTCTTTATATTCATTTGACCTGACTTCCTGGAGACCTTCCAGGAAAGATTGACATCATCTCCACCATAATATAGGTAGCTGTGCATGGATCAGTTAAAGTTATTGTCAGCAGAAACTATATTTCCTACTGTAAGCAATCTTGTTGCCAATGTCACCCATTACATTCAGGGAAGAGAAGATATAAAATTTGGCACACTGAGGTGTGGCTCAGAGCAAAGCCAACAATCTTCATTTTGGTGGGGACTTTCAATATGGAGTGTCCTCGCTTGTTTTAAAAATGCAAAGAAGCTTGTTGATAGAATTCTGGAAATTGAAAAGCTCCTTTTCTAAAGATTCAGCTGAGGATCCCTAGGGGTTTGATCATACAATTTCCCAGAGTAGAACTGAATACTAGCATGTGATGGATCCATCTCAAAATTCTAGCCGTCCAAGTTGTCGGAATGAAATACTCGTGTTGAAAGTATACGGGTGGATAAAACATGAAAGGACCCTAACAAGACTCTTCCTTCTCAATCTCACAAGGTTCATAAGTTGAGCAATAATGAAAGAAAACAGAAATCCGATCCAATAAATTAAGCTTGCTTTGGGATGGCCAGCCAAAGAGTAAAAGAGCGAATGGAAATACCACAAAGCCATCACACACCAGTTTTAACCACAGCACCTTGCCCTTGCTCAGTTGGGATTTTCAGTACATCATCAGACCAATACAAGGATTTCCCCTTTTTTTCTTCGATTTTCCTTAGGGTGCCCAGAGTTTCCAATCGTTTTTTAGGTCTCGGTTATACCTTTGACTCCGCTTTTTCAAGTGTCATATTCTCTAAATTCTAACACTGATAATAATTACATACCCAAAAACAACTCGCGTGAGCATTTCCCTCACCTTATCATTGACCCTCCAAAAAAGGCAAAAAAGATTTCCATCAAATCAACCCATCCAACATTCATACAGATAAAATTGATCCTAAAAAGAAAAACATTCTCAATTTTCAACTTGCTTTAATTTTCTTTTGCTTTTAATTTGGAACATTTCTTTTTTTCTTAAAATAGATACAGGTAGTCAAGTTATGTCCAGAAGATCTGCAAAAAGAGCAAGGGATGGAGGCTCAGATCAGCTGTAGTAGGCAGGCAGGACAAAAGGCATGCTGTATGTCACTGGCATTCAAACAAACAGTTGCAACTTATAAAGTTGGATTGCTCATCCAATTCTCAAGCGCCCTCTGATTTTGCCTGCCAAGACCCTACAAATTGCTCTCTGCCTGCAAACCTGGGTCTTGAGTCATGTTGCAAGTTATCACAGCCTCAACATATTGCAGAATTTTGTTCTTTTTTTTCCTTTTTCATTTACTTGGTGATGTGATGAAGATGTGGAGACAGAAGAGAACAGTATACAAATCCAATGCCGGAAAGGGCTGTTAATGAAGAAGGAAGAAATCATCGTCTCTCGCTGACCAAAGAAGGATCACAGACAGAAACAATGAACCACAAAAAGAGGGGCAACAATCCTTAAGTGACACCCTAGCTCTCTCTAGAGGAGCCTCATCAACAAAACCAGTTAACCACCAAGGCAAAGCATAACAATCAAGTGAGCTGTTATAGTCCTCTTAGTAGGAAGGTTTCCATATCTGCCTAACAGCTAATATTAAAAGTTATGCGGATACATAATGGATATATTATGTAATTTCTCCAGGAAATTGATATTTCTTTCTTTCTTTCTTTCCCTTTTTGGCTAAGTAAGAATGAAGTGTTGGGTATCGCAAATCATCAGCTCCAGCATGTCCCATGCAGGCCTCATCTTTGAAACAGGAAGCTACAAAATCCCCAACCACCAGCTCCGATGGTTGGTTGCCTGAGGCAGTAAGGCAAGGAGGCTCAGATGGGGCTACAGTCAGGCAGCGGGACAAAAGACATGCAGCATCAATGGCTTGCAAAACAAAGCCTCTGGTCGCCCTGCCATGGTGCCACTGTGTCCCTTTGCCTGTATGCCTGACTAGTAAGCCTCAAGCTCAAGACAAAATCATCACAGCCTCTGTAAAACATCTCAGAACTGATATTAACATAGCGAGCATTGCTACAACTATTATACAACCCATTTACAATTTTTTTTTTATTTAACTTACATTCCTCTAATTCAACAAAGTTGGAAAAAATAGCATCTTTCCACCTTAAAATAGAAAATTAGATCTAACATACAATTTACACGTTAGAGTAAAGATACAAAAATATTTTTTTACTTTGTCTTTTACACATTCGTTTCAGTTCACTTGATTTACACCTTAAAATAAAAATCCATTTCAGGTCACTTGATTTAATTTTCTTTTGCTTTTAATTTGGAACATCTTTTTTTTCTTAAATTAGATATAGTTAATCAAGAGATGCCCAGGAGGAATGGATGAAAATATTGGTATTGGTCACAGCCCTATCGTCATCTTAGACGACCCTCATTCTTGAGGCAGTAAGCTACGAGATCACTGAACTACCACCCTCCCATGGCCTAATTGCCAGAGGAGGTGATGGAAGGAGGCTCAGATCGTGCTATAATCACGCAGGGAAAAAAGCATTCAGTGTCATTAGCTTCCAAACAAACATTTGCCTAAACAATGTTATCCTGCCAAGGCGCTTTCATATCCCTCTGCCATCATGCCTGACTAGTGTAGGTCATCATCGCCTCAGCATTTTGGCTGCTGCTGCTTTTATTGCAGGGAGAAAGACATTTTCCTTTTTTGTCCTTTTTATTGATGGGAACAGATGGAGATGGAAGATAATCCAAATCCAATGGGACAAGGGCTGTTTGCGAAGCACGTAATCATCGACTCTGGTGACCCAGGAAGGATCACGGCAGAGAGGGGCAACAACCCTCGGGAGACACCCCAGCTCTCTGGAGGAGCCTCATCATGAGAAGCAGTGTAACGTTATTTTTTGGGTAAGTAGAAGCAGTGCAATGTCATGAAGAACGTAAACAATAATATAGCATATTCATTCTTGAACTTCTACATAATTTCCAAAACTTCGAGAGATTTATTTATTTATTTATTTACTTATGCTAGGAAAGAGAATGCACGAATGATTCATGCTTATGCGAGGAAAGTCATCAGCTCTTTGATGCTCAGTAGCCTTGTAAACCAAAAAATTAGAAAAAATCATCAGCTCTGGAGCCTCATTTTTGAAGTAGTGGGCTAAGAAACCTCATAACCACCGCCTCCGAAGCCCTAAGCGGCGGAGGAGGTGAGTGAAGGAAGGCTCGGATCCAGCTACATTTAGGCAGGACAAAAGGCATGCAGTGTCAATGGCTTGCAAACAAACAGTTGCCCTAAGTGAAATCGGAACTCACCGGTTTTCACAGGCCCTCAGAAGTTGCCCTGCCAAGACACCCCCATCTCCCTTATTCCTGCATTCGTAAGGGACCAGAAAATCAAGCATAAAAATCGTCATAGCCTCGTACAACCGACGTTGCTCCTTCTTTTGGTGAACAAATAGAAAGCATACGGCGGAAGGTCGCTGGGGGCTGTTTGTGATGGAAGAAATCATCGTTTCCAATGACATGCGGAGAGGGGCAACAGCCTAATTTTGGGTTCACCTTAACAGCTCTCCACTTAACAGACCCCCCTGCTCTCCGAAGGAGCCTCATTCTGATGAAGAACCGAACGGCGATCCTAACATTTCTCTCATTTAAAGCTCTGTTCCATGGCAAATTTTGAAAAATCTAGGAGCTGAAAGTGCCAGATTGGCACATTTTAGGCTCCGTTTGGTAAGACGGAAAACATTCCCCATCATTTCGAAGGAAATTAACCATATTTGAAATCTCTACATTACCTCCATTGCTCAGTCGCAGTCACTACGAAGCGCCGTTGCCGATGGACCGGCGTCGCGGTAGTCCCCAGAGCAGAGGAGGTACTATGAAGCAGGAAAATGAAGTCTTATTTATGGTAGGCTTCTTGAGATGCGCGATAAAATTTTAATTTTTTATTAATTTTTTTATAAGGTTTGTGGTCACTAATTCTATTGAAGAGAGACTCAAATTTAAATTAAATATAAATTTATATCAATTAAACATTAATATATTTGAATATATATTTATTATTATAAATATAAAAATAAATATTATATTATAACAATATCAGAAAAGTATTTTACTTAATACTCTGTTAAAAGATCAAAAATATTGAAAAGTCTAAAATATTCAATATTCAAAACTGTTTGAGGGTTCAAAATATCTAATGGTTTATAACTAAATTATGTTTACCAAAATAACTCTTTTATATGGAGATGAGGGCCCTACACCATATGGTCTTCATGTAACGTCCCCGGGCAATCCGCTTATAGATATTATTTACTTTGGGCCAGGGAACTTCATGGTGTCCAAAGCCAAACCAGCCCACACGGTTTTATTCCTGGCAAACCGAATCCACCGCCCCCAAAACGCGTCTCCCAGAGTGGCGCAACGGCGGCATGGTATGGCGAGATATTATCCTTTTTAACCTGGAAGAACTTCACGGCGTCTCCAGCCATGCACATGCCTTAAGGTTTTCTCCTGGCGAACCCCCCACAGACTCCAAAGATGCGTCTACAAGGAAAAGGTCTCCATGACTTATAAAGCGCGTTTCGTTCACCTCCCTATCCGATGGAGACACCACACTGTAACCATTCGAATAAAATTCAACAATCATAGATTTTCTTTTATTTTTAATTTTTAAATAAAAAAATAAAGCGATCCTCAGTCGTTTAATTTGATCCAAATGGCCAATGTCCTATAACACAGGCCCCATATCATATCAGTATGAACAAGGCCCCTTGTCCACATTATTTGTCCTTTATCAAGGACTTTTGAATGACAATTGATTGATGTTTGGTAAGAGTATATAATATTTAGAATACTTATATTAGATTTTTTTGTATAAAATATATAAATTAAAGTATTTATAATATTATTTTAAATTTAGACATTCGTTATAATATATGCAACATATTAAACTATTTATATTAATTGTCAGTATCAATTAAATAATTACTTTATAGTTTTTAAGAACAGTAAATACAATTTTCAGTAATCATATACTCTTCATCATATCATCGAACGACTATATATTTTTTATCTTTATTAAAGCAGTCATATTTTATTTGTCCAACAATCTAACGGCTAAGATTAATGGCATCTTTTAAAAAAAAATTGAGCAAATTAAAAAAATCTATTACAAATTTATACTTTAGGGTTTATGTGAAAATTTAAATTTAAAATATATTAAGCTGACTGAATGAGTATTTTTAATTAATTTAAAACATTTAAACCGTCTAATATAATTTTTTTAATTTAAATGGCTAAATTTTGGCACAAATATTTATTTAGATGGATAAATATATGTGTTATTTTCAAATAAAAATTTACTATATTTATATGATTGGTAACAAATAGGATATTTTTTTTATAATTTTATTTATAAACTAAACTAATTTAACGAGTTATACATTTTAAAATTTATTATTAACACAGTTGATTTATGAATTATATTGATATTATTATATATTAATTTGTTTTTCTTTGTGAGAGAAATTCGTAATTTTAAATTAAATATGGGTTTACATATAAAATTAATTATTGAAGGTTCAAACCCTAAACGTACTTCATACTTATAAAAAAATATAATAATAAAATATTGGATGCAAAATAATCTATAATTATAATAATTTCCCAATTATTTGTCCAATCTACTGAACTATTTTTCAAAAAGTAATTTTAAGGATTAATTTGATAAAAAAAAAATTAGTGATGGATCTTGCAAAACCCAGAGCCGGACCAGAGGCCAGCCCATAGCGGAAGCAATGGCCTAGCAGATGTTCGCTCATGGCCGAGGAGGCACGGCATCGGCAAGAGGAAAGCCTAAATATCAGCAGTCCATCATGCAAACAAATGGATCAAAGGCTCAAGCGGTGATGCGGATGACTAGGGAGGGTTAACCTAGAGTTGTTCAATAAGGAGCGGATAATTAGGGTTGCGTAACATCGCGCCCATGGTTCCTCCTTTTGCACAGCTACCGACAACCTGACAATGAAGCACGCGCAAAACTTGTCATAACATGGCCACAATAGTTGCCCTAACAGTTCAACAAATATTCCTAAAATATTACCCCTAATTACGCATCATCCTAGGATAGCAGTTACGACTTAGTGAATTTTCTTGAAAGGCAATCGCCATGCAGCGACCTCCAGTATCATCCTAAAAAAGGAAGGAATGTCCTCTAATGGCCACGATTGCCATATGCACCTCTCACGTGATCACAGAAACAACTCAACAGATCTGTTAAGGCAGCTAACGTTAGTCGCGAAAGCCGCACTTACTCTAATTCTATAAATACCCTTTCACCCCTACGGGAAGGGAGGCCGAACGATTTTGGCACACAAGCATCCAATAAAGATTAAAGAGCTTTTTCTCTCCTCTCTCTTAAGCTACTCATCCCATCAGTACTCACTCTCTCAGAAGTCGCTCCCCATCAAATGCATCCCTTGGATCCTAATCCATCAATCCATATTGAATCTCCCATTCTTTTTGCATCAATGCATCTCACTGCATCCTCCATCTTTCTAAACATTGCAAAAAAATTTCTGATTTGAGTGTCGGAGGATATAATAGAGAGCGAGTCCTGCCACTCTTTGACTTCTCGTTCATTTGTTATGGTGTACAAGATTCAGATTATCAAAAAGGAGACCAGACCCGCTTTAATTCGATCCACCATGAGATATCAAATAGTTTTCTAATTTGTCTTGCAATCTAAATTTAATGACACATCATTGACGCCGTTTGTGAGAAACAACTAAAAAGTCTAACCATCACACTCACAAAGGCAAATATGGTCAACACCACGGTACAAGTTAGCGCTTCGGTTAGAGATGTCGCCTCCCATGGCGACAACCCCTCTATGGGTAGCCGTGTGAATGAGCGATTAGCCCCCAACATGCAACCGCATGCCGCCCAAATGGACAATGTGTCTAAAATACTCTAGACCCTGTATATGCGTCTGGACGGATAGTGGTTGGGTGCTCCCTCCTCCACCTTCTAGACTTCAGCTTCAAAATGAAGGAATTGGAAGAAGAGACACCCGGCCAAGAAGACCCAACGGCCTGACGTTCTTGAAGTATTAGCAATCTCAAGCAACGTGGAATGAAAACCTAAAATGACGAAATCCCCGCTACTCCCGTGAGGACTGAAAGCCCCTAACTTAGGAGGAAGCCGCTTGTAGCACCCGGTTAGCAAGGGCCAATAGTTGCCTAGTCCAGCGTCTCTCACCAAACCATTCAAAGTTAAGGACCTTCCTTAATGCGAAGAGGATCGCGTCCTCTCCTTAAATGGTGGAGAGGGTAAAGAAAATTGAGCAGCACATGTTAAGAGGAAGCGACAACAAACACTCCGCAGATTTAAGGAGGTCGCCATTCACAATAGAGATCCGACCACAACCACTCCCTCGTAAGTTTAAGATGCCGACCTTGGAGCCCTATGATTGAAGTTCTAATCCAATAGACCATCTAAATCATTTTCGTACCCTTTTGGGCTTCCAAGGCTTGGATGATGCGGCCATGTGTTTCTATTTTTCTCTGATCCTCAAAAGGGATGCCCGAATTTGATTCTACCGCTTGAAGCCGAATTCAATTTGGACATTTTAGGTGCTAGCTAACAGCTTTCTATCACAATTTGCCTCCAACCGGATGGAGGAGAAGTAGCATTGGCATCTTGTCCGTATCAAGCAATGGTCAAGTAAAGTATGAAGTGTTTCCTCGCTCGGTTCAGCATTGAGACCCAACAATATCTAAACTTACCGACGAGGTGAAATCGAATGCCTTCATAGTGACATTAGAGCAGAGCGATTTCTTCAAGTACCTGATCCATCAAGACCCAAAAACTTTCCAAGAGGTTGAGACCATCATCTGTGCTTACATAGCCATCGAGGAGGGTAACAAAGTAAAGTGGCAAAAGTTCACAAACCACTTTTGCTAGGGGCCGCCAAGGGCTGACGAAGGGGAAGAGGAATGGAGACCACATCGATGCCTGAGACCCTGGGAAGCAACACAGGATGGAGTTGGGTACTCAGAGGGAATTTATACCCTTGAATCTGACCATTTTAAATGATTCATAAACCAACATCCTTATACAAATTTGAGATAAAACTCCTGAAGTGGTCAAAACTATCTAAAAACTTGAAGGGAGAATACCAGTTGAAGTACTGCTACTACTATCGATTTTTTGGGTTACAACAAGAAAAACTGTTGGACTTGGGACAGGCCCTCAGAATAGTAGAAGACAAGTTGGAGCAGTAGTAACTGAGACACTGGGTCGTGGCTGGGGTGGTTAGCATAGTGACCACAAGACCGCTTAAGAGCAATACCTCAGAACTCCGGAAAAAAGCTTCCAACAGCAAGAAGTTTAGGGAGGAGTTAGGAATGATGTCATTAGTTTTCGTAACGATGATATGATACATGTAATAGCTCAACACTCTAATCATCTGGTTGTATCCGTACTCATTTCAGACAGTACGATTAATTGTCAATTGAAACGAGTCTTTATTAATAATAAGAACTCTTGTAATTTACTGTAATATCGCAAATATATATATATTTATAAGTTAGTTTCAATAATTATTCGTAATTACTTTTAGGCTTAAAATCTTATAATTGGACTGACATTTAGGCCTAATAAATTAGATGGATTAATGAATTGGGCCTAAATATTTGGGCCGTTAATTAAAATTTGGACTAAATATAAAATTAATTATTCGTTGATGAAGTATATAAATATAATATTAAAAATTTAGGTTAAGGTCTTAAATAGAAATAATTAGATAACTAATTAAATAATAAATATTTTAAAGAGAGATAAATAAATATACATAAATAAATATATTAGAAAAAATATACTAATAAATAATAATAATGATAATAATAATAATAAATATATAAATAAATAATAATAATAAATGTATTAATAAATAATAATAATGGCAATAATAATATTATTATTAATAAATATGTTGGGTCTCATGTCAAGGCCCATGAAAGGGTGGCGAGGCCCACGAAGAGTGTTAGAGCCCGCGAAGGACGGCGAGCTCAGCCCAACTGCAAAAGAGACGCGCGTGGCGCCCTGCTGGCGAGAAGTCAAGAAAAACCCTGCAGCGCATTAATGCGCTGCCGGAAAATCGACAGAAAGGTGGAAAAGCCAGCTAATTGAGAAGCGACTGGCACAGTGCCAACGGCTTAGGCAGCCGCCTACAAACAGCTAGCCAATCTCCGCTTAGGGGGGGGAAACCAGACGTGGCCGGCAGTACTCAGAAGCCTGCCCACCACGGCAAAACGACAGCTGACATGATCGGCGGTCCACAATAGCGACCAGAGACAAGGAAGCCCTCGCAATGGGCATCTTGGCGCCCAGAGTCCAATGGGGAGGAGCCTATAAGAGCTCCCACTCCCTGCAGAGAAAGGGTTCCCCGATTCTGATTTAAAAAATTCGAACTCTGATCCCCCACACTTTGAACGAACTCACAAGGAAGCAAGAGTTGGAACTGAGGAGTGACTCACTTCCATTTGGTACAAGCTAGCTCTCGACCGCTAACCCCACGTCTTCTCAGACCACGGGAAAGTTAGCCACCCGTTGCGGTGCACCAAGGAAGCCAAGCCTTCCACAACCTGCTCACTGCATTCTCCATACCATTATACACGCATTTCTCACGCTTCTACAGTATTCATCCGCGCACCGCTCATTGCGTGCGTCATTCTCGTTTATTGCGAAAATTTACTGACTTGAGCATCGGAGTGGCCATGGTGGGAGAAATCCCTCCGGACCTCTGACCTCTTATTTGTTATTTGTGTTGTACAGGTCCAGGTTCGTAAAGACGGAGACCGGACCCTTCTTCTGATGCCACCGCGTGCTTGGAAATCTGAAGGCTCTCTAATTCGTACGGCAACCGCGAACTCGGGACGCAACAAAATACATTAATAAATAATAATAATAATAAATGTATTAATAAATAATAACAACGATAATAATAATAATAATAATAATAATAATAAATATATTAATAAATAATAATAATAAATAATGATAGTAAATATATTAATAAATAATAATAACGATAAAATAATAAATAATAATAATAATGATAATAAATATATTAATTAATAATAATAATAATAATACACAGAAGAGGAAAACGGGGGGAGAGAGAGAAGAGAGAAACGAACGAAGGAGGAGGAGAAGGAAGGAGGAAGAGGAAGGAAAGAAAAAGAAAGAAAAGAGGAATGGCGAGCGAGATTTGCGGCAATAAGGAAGAAAAGAGTCGATTTCCTTTTCGTTATTTAAGGAGAAGTTGAGGAAGGTAGAGGGAGAAGAAAAACCTTAGCTGTCGTCGTTGTTCTTCGCCGTTGCCGCTGCTCATCGCCGTCGCATTTGTTCCTTATCGTTGCCACTACTACTGCCATTGTCGACCAGTGCAGGAAGAAGAGTCACCATCGCCGTGATTATTGTCACTGCCGTTTGCCGTTGCCATTGTGTTGAAGCCGAAGGCGAAAACGAAGATGAAGCCGAAGCCGAAATTGAAGCCGAAATCAAACCGGTGCTAACCTAGCCGTGGTTTTGTAGTAATCAGGCAAGTGAACCCTCTATTGTCATTCTACTCAATTTGAAGCTGATCCCTCATAAATCTTTCCTTCTTCATTGGTATTGTTGGCTGTGTGCTCTTGGATTCGAAGTTGATTCGAATCTATCTCTCTCTCTCTCGCTTCCTCTAATTCCACCATTTTGAGGCGTAAATTGGGATGGGGTGCGCTCTTTGGGAAATTGATGAGAGGGAGCAGAATTGTTACTTTATTTTTATGACCGGCTGAAATTGAGTGAGAAGGAGAGCTTCGTGCTCTGTTCTGGCCGAGAATTGGTGGGTGAAGGAATTATAAATTTGGGATTAAATTGGGGGTGTATTACTGTATGTGGTTGTGTAAGTAGATGGTGATTCGATCGAATTGTCTGTGTGGGTGTTCTGTGTGTGCTCTGTGTGGGTGGATGTGTTGACAGTAAAGGCAGTTCAGTTGATGCTATGCGTGTGTGAGTGTGTGCAGGAGCATATGTGCTGCTGTGGTGGGTGTGAACGGTTGAGTGTAGCCGTGTGTGTATTTTGTGGGTGATGGGTGTGGAGGAAGCAGCTGAGCTGCTATGGGCGTGAGCTGCTGTGAGTGGGCCGTGAGTGTTGTTGGTGGAGTGTGTGCATGCGTATTTGTGTGCGGGTGAGTGGAGGTAGCAGAAGTTGCGTGAAGCAATGGACCGTGGGCTGAGTTGGTGGAGGGCAGCACAGTGGCCCGTGGGTATATGTGTGTTTATGTGTATGGATATATGTATGTATATATATACATATAGTAATGTAATGGGATATATATTTATGTATGCTAAAATGTGTTATTATATGTGGATGTATGAGAATAAATATGGTAGAGAACATAGAGGATGATTTCAAATGTATATGTTCGGAGTGATACTGTTTATATGCAGAAATAAATATTGCCGATTAATTGTTAAAATCTTGCAAAATTAATTGGGGATGGAAATTAAAATAAAAATATTGTTGGCCTTAATCGTAAGCACCGCTCCAAAATAAAATGAAAAAATAGTGAAGTAGTTGAGCTGATCATATCTTAATCTATGAATTCCCTTTGAACGTTCTGAGATATATTCCTTTGTGTTGGATTTGATTGTGTGAGTACGGTCTGGTCAGTATCGAACGACGTTCTGTTGTTGATGTTGCAAAACTTTCTTTGCGTTATACTCAGTGTGTGAGTATTTGAATTGTTGGTTTCCAATGGTCAAGGTAAAGGAAAGCGTATGAAAATCCCAATGTATCTAGTCGAATGGGAGGCTATATTGTTTATAGCGTGGTCTACACTTATCCGATACTAATTTTCGTATCATGGTAATAATGAGGTATATTGTTTATTTTGGAGGAATGCCTATAGCCATGTGACCATCGTAGGAGATGATATCAGGGATATTATTTGGTGAGGGGTATCATGGATAGTATAGGCATAGTACGAGTACAGCCTCTAGAAGGATTGTAGGGATAGTTGGATACCATGGATAACCTCGTTGCACTTACCCAGCCGCTGGGGACGTAAATGCGTGGCTTTTGGTTGACGATGGCAGAATAAGGTCCAAGGAGATTTTTATTATCTCGTACAGTAGTGACCTCAAAATTGAGTTGACAATCAAATTCTTGATATTTCGTACGGTGAGTCAAGCGGGATGCTTAGAACCTAGTGACCATCGTAGATGATGATATCTGGGATATTATTGGTGAGGGATATTGCAGGTGGTATCGACATGCTACGAGTGCAGTCTCTGGAAGACTGTAGGAGTAGTTAGATACCATAGATAGCATCGTTGCACTTACCCAGCCGTTGGGGGCGTAAATACGCGGCCTTTGGTTCACTATGGTAGAATAAGGTCCCAGGGAGATTCATTGTGATGTTTTCATCGTTGTTGATATCTCGTGAGTTTGGGATTCGGTTGAATCCACGAGTTATACTCCGTAGAATCCATGGGTCGGATTTTACAATATCAGAATTTGGTGGAATTCATGTTATTTATCGATATTGATGTTCAGGTCGTTCACGCTGACATTCAGATTAATGAATCCCTGCATATCTCTTGATGTCGGATTCTGAGAAATTTCAGCTAGTTTATTGGTACTCTTATTATCTTTCAGATGTGTGGGTCAAGTGTGACCTATTTTACTTAGAGTCGTATTTACGACGTGTTATAATTCTTCTCGGATATAGTAGATGGTTAGATTTATATTGAGATCTTGATAGTTTAATATTCGAGATTGTTATTGTTATTAGCATTTTTTATTATTATTACTTACTAGGCTTTGACTCACTATTGTGTTTTATTGGCTCTAGATTAGACAGGTTGACATTAGGATCAAGGAGATCACGTGACTTTTGGCTAGCCGTCAGATAGAAGTAATATCAGAGTTCGAGACTCTCCGGATGGGGATTTAAGATATTGGTAGTTTAGTTACTGTTTAACTTTTATTAGATTTCTCTATGGGGATTGATATTTTTGACATTGAGGTCATTTATTAAAGTTATTTGTCATTATTATGTATATTTATGTGATGATTTATTTATGATGACTATGGATTGTGTCTTAAATGATATTATAGAATTCATTAAAGTTATTTGATGACGCGTAATTGATGATTTTGGATGACTTAAGATTTTCACTGTGATGGTCCGAGTCGAGTTCGGGGATCCGAGCTTGGGTTGTTACATTTACTATATCTATATACGTACTTTAAGTTCAGATTAAAAAAGAGTCAGATGATATCAGTTGAAGGACCGCTATATGAATAAGATAATGAACCAGTACTAATCCAAAGAGCCATTTGATTAGAGGTCACCTAAAAAATGTACCTGAAAATAACATCCTGAATATTCACATTCCTAGTGGTCGACCTACCCTCGGTCTACAATACCATCTTCTGACGACCTTACTTGACTGCATTTGGGAAAGTGACATTGATCCTGCATCCAAAGATAAAATTTCCGACAACATGTGATATCGGAGAGGTCTTGGGTGACCAAATGACCGGCTAGACGTGTTATTTGTCCTAGGTTGCTCAAGCAACCCTAAACCAATCGACCAAAGACTTTGATAACCTGGACGAAGCTACTTTGCAATAAGCACAACTAGGCGAGGTGACCGACCAAATCCCATTGGACCCTAGTGACCCCGAGAATGCATACAAATTCGGAGTTCACTCGCCGGTCCCTTGCGTGACGAATTGATCACCTTCATTTGACAAAACTTTGATATCACCGGACTCCCACCGACATGTTAGGGATACTGATCGAAGTAATGATCCATAGGTTGAGCCTCAATCTCGGTTATAAGCTTGTCCAGTAAAAGCGAAGAAACCACTTCATAAAAAAGTTAGTTACCGTTCGGGAAGAGGTGAAGAAGTTGCTCAACGTAAGTTTCATTAGGGAGATTCAATACCTGGATTTGCTGTCCAACGTGGTCCTTGTCAAAAAGAGTAATAGGAAGTTGTGGATGTCCGTCAACTTTACTAATGTGAATAAGACATGTCTCAAAGACAATTTCCCTCAGCCAAAAATTAGCCTATTGGTAGACCTTACGTTTGGATACGAGCTACTAAGCTTTGTGAATGCATATTCGGGCCACAATTAAATCCAAATGAGTTCCGATGATTAAGAGCACACTTCCTTCATGACGGACCAGGAGACATTGGTACAAGGTTATACCTTCGACCTAAAAAATACAAACGCCACGTACCAATAATTTGTGAACAAAATATTCGAGGCCCAAATCAGCCAAAATATGAAAGTGTACATAAATGACATGCTTGTCAAAAGTAAAACCATTGATGACCATATCCATGACCTCGGCAAGACCTTCGAGGCACTTTGTGAGGACCAGATGAAACAAACGCGACTAAGTGTATTTTCTGAGTGTCCTCTAAAAAATTCTTGGGCATTATCATCTCTCGACGATGATAGAGGCAATCCCCAAGAAGATAAAAACTATTGTAGATATGAGTCCACTTCGAAGTGTGAAAGAAGTCCAAAGGCTTACTGGGAGGCTTGCAGTGCTCTCCCGTCTCCTAACAAAATCGATAGAAAAGTATCTTCCTTTCTTCAAGGCCTTGAAAGAAATAAAGGTAAACGGCTTCCAATGGAGGGCTGACTGCTAAGCAGCTTTCCAATAACCGAAGGAATATCTCATCAGTTCCCCTCTCTTATCGTAACCAAAAGAAGGTAGAGATCTTTACCTAACCCGGCGATTTTAGATATGACATTAAGCTTGGTTCTGACCCGATAACAATTCGATGTACAACGGCCAGTCTACTATGTCAGCGAAACTCTAATAAATACCAAGACCTGTTACTCACGTGCTTGAAGGATCGCCTTAGTGCTCGTTTACTTTGTCAGGAAGTTGCAACCGTATTTTCAGATGCATAAGATCGTCATCCTAACTGATCAACCCCTGGAGGGAATCCTGTAAAAACCTGATGCATCCAAATGACTGGTCGAATGGGTCATCAAAATAGGCAAGTTCAACCTAGAGTTTTGACCAATGCCGGCCATAAATGGCCAAGCCCTCATGGATTTTATAGTTGAAACGACAACCCCGATTCCGGACGCCCACGATTTCGGCGAAAATGACCACCAGCAAGAGGAAACCTTGACCTAGATGATACACATAGATGGATCATCAACGCAATTGGGCAGCAAAGCAGGAGTGGTATTGAGGACTCTATACGAGTTAGATATGAAGTATTCAATGACACTCTAATTTCTTGCCACCAACAATGTCACTGAGTACGAGACCTTACTCGTCAGACTCTAGTTGGCAAGGGAATGTTCAATGAAACGCTCGTTCATCTATAATGACTGAGAGCTAGTGATCAATCAAGTCCTCAAAAACTTTGATGTGTCTAACCCTTTGCTCATGAAATACCTCACTAGAGTGAGGGACATGACCCAACTGTTCGACAAAGTCGAGGTAATACACATCTCGAGAGAGAACAATTGGAATGTTCAATGAAGCGCCTGAGCATTTATAGTGACTCAAAACTGATCGTCAATTAAGTCCTTAGGAACTTTAGTGTGTCCAGCCCTCTACTTACGAAATACCTTGCTAGAGCAAGGGGCAACACCCGGCTATTTGACAAAGTCAAGGTAATACACATCCTGAGAGAGGACAATTGGAAGGCTGACCAGCTGATAAAAGTAGCGGCTACCAAAAATCTAGAGTAGCAGTCCCAAGACATATGAGAAATCCTGGCCTCCCCGATTAGAGGAGCTCGATTAGAAAGTGTTGCAGGTATCAAATGACAAAAACCAAATGAGCCCATACCGAAGATATATCATTGACCACACTCTGCTGGAAAGCCCGGAGGATGTCAAGCACATAAAGAAGAAGGCAAATTGGTACACCATCGTAGATGAGAAGCCATACCGTCATGGGTACTCCACCTCGTACAGGCGGTGTCTTACGCCAAAAAAAGCTGATTACAAATTGAGCAAAGTACATCTTGGCATTTGTGGGTCACATATTGTTGGCAAGAACATTGCCTTTAAGATAATTCAGCAAGGCTATTATTGGCCGGTAATGAAGCAAGATACCATGAAATTCGTAAAGAAGTGTGAGAATTGCCAAGTGCACAGCAGCATTCCTCACTCGTTGCACATGAAACTGCCAACTCTGCAAGCGTCGTGGACGTTCGCACAATAAGGACTCGACATACTTGGTCCGTTTTCCATTACATCCAAATAGAGAAAGTTCATTATAGTCAGCATCGACTACTTCATAAAATCGGTTGAAACCTCCCCGCTAGCTTGAATAACCGAATAAATTGCGATAGAGTTTGTTCGGAAAAACATTGTTTATAGATTCGGAATTTTCAATGTAATAGTGACCGACAACGGTACCCAATTCACCGTAAGTGCTTCACTGAATATTGTTCGAGTTTGAAAATCAGGCTGATTCACACTTCTGTCGCCTATCTGTAAGTGAATTAGCAAGTGAAAATCACGAATCAGACCTTATTGCATAGACTAAAGATGAATCTAGAAGACGCCGGGAGCTCCGGAGCAAACGAACTACCTTTCGTATTGTGGTTATACCGAACAACGTCGAAGGAATTTACCCCCAAGACACCCTTTAGTCTGTGCTATAGGATTAAAACGGTCATCCGAGTAAAAATCGGACTGCCCAATCTCAAGGTCAAAAGTTTCAATCCTCTTAATAACTCTCAACGATTTAGAGAGTATCTTGACCTACTCAAAGAAGCTCGAGACACAACCAAGATGCGCACAACAAGTTATCAATAGCGGATCGCTCGGTATTATAATAAAAAGGTAAAAGTGCGCCAATTTAAGGTGGAAAATTTAGTTCTACGGAGTATATAGGCAAAGGACAAGAACGCTAGTGGAAACAAACTCTCTCCAAATTGGGAGGGGTCGTTTTTCGCCTCAGCGATTCCAAAGCGTTGCGTACAAGCTCTACACCCAAAATGACAATTGATCCTGAGGATAAGGAATGCCATCCACATCAAGAAATATTATTAATAACCATGCCAAATCTAGGTAGGTCTGGCATACATCACTAGGTATGCTTATAAAGTGTACTATGTTTAAATTAATAAAATAAATATTTTTTTATTTTTATTGTTCAATGTATACTTGCATTATATCATATAAAATCAAATGGCCTAGACCATCCTTAGGTCAGGTGAAAATGCTTCACCTGTTAACCAATCTGCGAAAGTAGAACCAAAACCTCTGCTCCAACAGCCAAGCGGCCCAAGCGCCATTGAATGTTGCTGTCCCGGGAGCTTATGGACGAAAGTTAGACCTTCCTAGATAGGTAGTCATAACAAACCCTAGCAGGGCTTCCTCAGTATGCGCGCGGCAACTTCCTCTAATAGGGATAAGCATAATCAGCTGACAATGATCGGCGAACTTGGATCAAATGTGCAATAACAACGACGTCCCCCCAGCAGGACCGAGCACCAATGGTATCGCGCGAATGACGACCTTGACTTCACCAAAGCTTGATGACTATGGCCATGAAACCACCCAGTCGGCCCTAGCGAGGCTTGCCAATAGATGCGCAATGATGTCCTCTCACAAGAAAGAGCACCACCCCCACAAAAAAAAAAAGTGCCACGACTTCCCCCATGGAAACAAGTACAGTCGGACCCCTGCATCCAAACCAAACCCAACGATGATGACGATATTGCTTAGCTAACAAATAACGAAGCATTAAATAAAAGAATTTAGTGTAAACATAGAAACACTAGCGATACTGATCAAAAAGGTCCAACTGATTCATCAAAGGATCAAAATGTACCTTAAAGAATATCCATCCACTTCAAAAATACAAAGTGCTCACTGAGTTGACAACTTGAAGGGATGACTGACCTAAGGCAAGGAGCCCCTCGGTGAGCACGACGAAGGCTCCCCTCCTCTCTTACAGAAATCAGCCAGGTCGGATTGGCATCAAGTACCGTTGTTCCTCGGGTCAAAGAAGTCTAGAGGGAAGTTTGAAGCCACCAGGATGTGATCCATTTTGCAGAGGTAGACGCTATCCCAGAATCTGACATTCAGTGCATTGCCCATTTTGTCCGGACTAAACTAGGTCCTTAACTCTGCCTCAAGTCAAGCATTTTCACTCTTGAGATTAGTAAGATGTTGCGTAGTTTTCCGGGGCTCGTCCTTAAATAAGGCGATCTGATCCGGGGCTTGGGATTTTTCCTCCGCAAATCTCGCCCTAAGCTCGGACAGCTCAAGGTTGAGGCTAGCAATCATCTCTTGGCTCTGCCGAGCCTCGACAAGGGCGGCATTCACCAGACCCTCCATCTCCTCGAGTACACCGGGGTTGGTGCATGTCTGGGACAGGCGAGAGATTTTGACGTCACGCTGATGTATCAGGATGTCCCACTAATACAAACAAGCCTCCAATAGACGCAACATCGCTTATGACTGCAAGCAAAAAGGCAAGTGGTCAGGCAAGGACAATAATAATGAGAAGAAGGAGATGCCCCGCTTTTCCCCAATGAAAGGCAGCTCCTCTGAGGACAAAGGGCTCGGGGGAGCCTCTGGTGAAGAAGTAGATGGAGTCCTCCAACTCAACAAAGGCACTTTCTGGTGGCAGGAAGGCGTACTGGAACTTGGAACCGAGGGTGGAGCCACCTGACCTACTGGAACCTCAGATGCTTGAGCCTCAGGATGAGGTGCCTCATTAGCTACCTCCACCTCCACATTATCCCCCATTTAGGCTTCAACTGCTCGATCACTTGTTAAGACCTCCCTTAACGAAGTGATAGGAGGGCTGGGTGCATGCTCTTTAGGCAACAAGATGATAACAGTTGGGACCCCTTACTGGATAAGAGTCGGCGCACTAATCGGCTCACCCAGCTCCCCCGCACTAGGCTCACTCGACACTCTAGCAGGACGAATAGGGGGCTCACCATCCTCAGCAAACCCAGTGGCCTCCTCAAAAACTTGGCCAACTGAAGATGACAAGATAGAGGCTAATTCCATAGACAATTTGCCAACACTCTACATCCACTCTGCAATGGTCGGGCCGGAGTCAGAGGAGGAGGAACCGAATGAAGCTGCCTGCTGCTTAGATGCTGTCTCAGGGGAATCCCGGATGTATAATGATCTAGGTTTTCTCTTGGGCTAAAGAAGCGACAGGGCAGTTACATTTGTCCCCTCCAAGTAGAACTCCCACTTAGCCTGTACAAAAGCTCTTAAGGACAGCCAAAAGTCCTTCTTGTGAAAGGAGTCGATATGCTTCTTAACAAGTTCAATTAGTGGCCTTGTTAGGTTCTTCTCCTAGTCCAAGACATCACCGGCATAAGAAGCTAGCATTAGAAGGGGCACAGTTGGAGAGGACCGCCAAATAAAAGTACAGGTCCTTCCAGGCCTTCGCCAAGTCAGTATTTTTCCCACTTATTTGGTACTCCTTGTAGGGGGAGAGTGAAGTCCTATCCACGTCCTAATTGAACCGAAAGATCACTTTCATAGTCATGACATCCAAAGATTGCCCGTGGTTGCGAAAGAAGATACACAAGGAAACCAAATATTGAATGTTATTAGGATGAAGCCATGTGATCGGGATGTCCAAATACACCAGGACCCCATACAACTCTGACATGAAGGGGACACGAAGGCGACTCCTAAGATGAGACTCATAAATGATAATAAACCCAAGATGGGGAGAACAGGCCCTATCGTCATCGGCTGGCAGCACATACGAGATGGTGCTCGTGATGTGGTATTGATCGAACAAAGACTTGACGTGATCACGGTTGGGATCGCCTCGATGCTCACGGGGGTCATGGAAAGCAAAAGGAGAAACTAGAGCTAAATGTTTTGGATCGCGAAAGAAAAGTACGGGAAGTTGCGAAGGCTAGGAGTTTAAACAGCTGATGCCTTGTCACACCGAGCGGCATCGTTTCAGGATACCGAGGAAGCGTGTCCCATAATGGCTATGCCATGTGCCGTCACCAAGGGATGTTAAGGCATGTCAATCACATAGTGCCAATAATGATAGTCTGATACTATGCCTCCCCATGCAGATAGTTGACACCTAATGGCTCCAAATTGAGGAGCCAGTGGTGGGGTGCGGGTTTCAAGGCCCCAACACTTCACTCTCTAAGGCTACAAATTGGCAGTGGGCGACCTGGTGAGCTCAAGGCTGATTTGAACTACTTGTATCCCAATTGAGCATTCGGGATAAACCACCATGAGTTGGATTGCCAGAAGACCAAGCTATCAGCGGTCCAAGTTGTTAGGATCGTTAGAAGTCAAGTGACATTCAAGTGCTACAACTATTCACATTAAACAAGAATATTGGAACAATACAACGTAAAAGCAAATAAAATTTAGATAGTTTCATTTATTAATTCCTTTTATAAGGTACAAACTTATAATATTAAACGTACAACTCAAAAGGAAATAAAAATATATAGAGCAACGACCCGATAACGGTAAATCGTCTGGCCCTTGCCAAGAAGGCCCCAAGGGGAAGCTCATGCGCTAACGCTATAGAGCCACCTATAGCGTCAACAAACGCAACTGATGGGCTATCCCCAATGGGAAAAAGGTCTCCCCTCTCAAGCAACCTACCATCGAGCAATTCCCAAGATTAGCAGCAGAAGTGAAGGAGAGCAAGCATCCTCTTCCCCTTTGGGAAACAAGGATATCTTTCCTTCAGACCGGTACTGTGACGAACTACGTCCTAAATTCCATCATTAACCTTAATCACAATTAATTATCATTTTATTTACCATTCGATTGTTTAAACATTCAATTGATAGTCGGACTTGAAATTTTACGTCGATACCATGATTGACCATAAATAAATAATGCATTAATATACACAAAACCCAAGTCGAACACCACGTCACCGATGGCTCCGATACCGATCCAAACCACACAACGTTGGATCTTATTAAGGAAAAATGTCTGTTCAATACCGAAATCAACATATAAAAATTTAAAGAAGTAATAAATATCAATAAACTTGATCGAACGGAGTCAAAATTATTGACAACATCAAACCGACACCACACCATAGACTTACAACACCCGAATTAGAATATAAGACCACAATGGATCTTAAACCGATATAACTTACTATTCAAACTTAAAAATATCGACTAAAATGTATCATTCCAATCGTTCATAAGTTGCTACAACACGACAGATACAACAACTAAAAC
This sequence comes from Nepenthes gracilis, assembly GCA_033239525.1. NCBI lineage: Eukaryota > Viridiplantae > Streptophyta > Magnoliopsida > Caryophyllales > Nepenthaceae > Nepenthes > Nepenthes gracilis. The sequence goes on along the minus strand of BSYO01000038.1, from coordinate 10,871,761 downwards.
TAGTCATCAAAAAAATCATTCTATGTACCTAAACGTTGTCTAATAACTACATACATTACAATACATAGTCTAGAACTAAAAATTAAACTAAGATACAGCCATTAAATACATTAAGTATCGACCAAAAATATAAGCCAATAGAAATCATCGATAGGAGCATAAACTAAAACTCTTTGGGCTTTACTCTTATTCAATCGGCAATTATTCGTGCATCTCATTTGAGGGAGTTAGTAAAATAGTAAGATATTGAGCAAAGTATTCAGTAAGACATATGATATATTAATGAACATGTGTACTTTGCTTTTAAAATATAACGGAAGGAGTATAGATCATGATTGGATATAATGACATAGATTTGTGTAGAAAAATTTGCATAGTATATTTTTAGATTTCTTGTCATGTTTTTATTTCTTGAGAATCGTCCAAACATGTTTAATTTCTTATTTTTCTTAAGGATCAGAACTAGTAGGTCTTACTAATTAAAAGAATGGATAATTAAAATCTGGATTGTAAATATTTCTATATAATCAAAGGTTATACGCTTCTAATTAAGCCCCGAAGATGAGCCGTCTATATATAACCTTACAGATAGGGTACGGCATCGCTTCTTAACTCGCAATTATATCGGTTCGAATATCGATATACTACTATAATATATAAGGTATGTCATAATATATTACCTGTTGAATTATAATATTAGTCCAATCTTTTACTCGTGAAAACTTTACAATTTTTTTTAGTTCATTTTAATTTTCTCACTTCTGGAGAAAATGTACATAATTCATAACAAATTGTAGAGTTTTTTATCATAATTTCATGAATTCATATTTATACTTATACAGAAAATTAGTCATGTTATAATTAAAAGCACGGGATGCTGAAATTGTAGCCAAATGCCAAAAAATTTAGCAATTCATAAGATTTCAACATGCACAGTGAAATTTTTGTTCTTGCAGGTCAATTTACATATAATTTTCAACTTATACATAACATATATATGGTTTCAAAGTATAAATAAACTGCTATACGAATTGAGACATGTATAGTGCAGAGTTCAACAAAATGATAGCAAAATAGGGGACAAAAATTAATTTCTACAATTTTAGATTATATAGTATGTATTTAAGGTAAATTTTCTCTGAATATCCTAAACATGCAAGCTGAAAGTATGAATTTAGAACTTGCAGTAACAATATATACGAAATTCTTTAAATACACAGTCATTAAAATAGGAATTTTAGAAGTGTAGAAAATATCAGCTCATGATGCAAAAAATTATGCTAACGTCAAAAAATTGCCAGGCTCAGAGGATCACTCCAAATCTCATCGAAGGTAGCGAATCAAATCCTTCCTCACCGTGGAGTGAATCAGTAGAGTGCCTGGGGAAGGAGCACATGAACAGACCTACAGCTAGCATCCTATCAATAAGCATTTTAGGAGTCAATGAGTTGGGCCTCCTGACATAGAGGGCTAGTGATGGATCCCACAGACCCTAGAGCCAAACGAGAGCTCGGCCCACCGGAGAAGCAACGGCCTAGCAGATGTTCGCTCAAGGCTGAGGAAGCACAATGTCAGTAGGAGGAAAGCCCAAATTCCAGTGGCCCATCACACAGACAGATGGATCAAAGGCTCAGGTAGTGATGCGAATGGCCAGGTTGGGTCAATTCGAAGCTATCAGTAAGGAGTGAACAAGTAGGTTGTGCATCGCTGCACCTATGGTTGCCCCTCCTATACATCCACTAACACCTCAACAACGCAGCGCGCGCAAAACTTGTCATAATACAACCATAATAGCTGCCCTAACATTTAAGCAAATGTTTCCAAAATATTGATATTAATTACGCATCGTCTCAAGATAGCAGTTATGGCTCAGTGAATCTTCTTAAAAGGCAATTTCAATGCAGCGACCTCCATTATTGTCATGAAAAAGGAAGGAATGTCATCTGACAACCACGATTGCCAGATGTGCCCCTTCCACAATTATAGAGACAATTCAAGCAAATTTGCCAAGGTACTGACATTAGCGACGAAGGTTGCATCGGTTCTAATTTTATAAATACCCCTTCACCATTGTGGGAAGGGGGACCAAACGATTCTGGCACACAAGAATCCCCAAAAGATCAAAGAGTTCTCTCTCTCTTAAGCCACTCAACCCACAAGTGCACTCTCTCAAAAGCTGCTCCCTGTCAAGCGTGTCCCTTAAAACCTAGTCCTCCAATCTACACTCAATCCCCCATCCTTTTCACGTCCACACATTTCACCGTATCCTCCATCTTTCTAATTATTGTAGAAAGATTTCTAATTTGAGGGTCAGAGGATATACTAAAGAGTGACTTCCGCCATCTTCTAACATCTCGTTCATTTGTTATGGCGTATAGAATCCATGTTATCAAAACGAAAACCGGGCCTACTTCGGTTCGATCCGCCAGAAAAAATCAAGTGGTTTCTTAACCTGTCTAGCAATTCAAATCTAAGGATGTATCTGATGGGTTCAGTAGTATAGTGGGCCGATTCAGTGACGGACCCAACTGTCAGCATGTAAAGAAGAGTGAGGGCCCAACTAGCAGCATTCAAGACTCTTGGAAGGAGATCGATCCAATCTAATCCAATCACAACTACAACGACCGAGATAAGGCCCAAAGAACAATGGGCCAAGGGGATAAGTATTAACAACCCAATCGGCAATACAGACAGACAATCCAATCAGGAAGCATCTCGCCCAGAGTGGTTAGGACATACACATGTAGGCGCTGCTTGCAACTATCGCAGCAACAGTCTGACAAGTATGTTAAGGGGACCACTTATAGTCTCAAAGCGACAACTGACAGCAGCGGCTCCCGTTAGCGTCCTTATAGCCGGCAAATTCGGACGAGACACTTGTCATAAGCCTTGGTGCCAAATTCGTTTCCGTGAAACGTTACAAATACTCTTTGCCTTCACAAAGTAAGGGAGAGAGACCTTTTTCTGGAGAGGAGGTAACTGAGCTCTCTAATACAACTGTAATATCCCAAATTTTCATTCGAATTAATTTAATATTAATTATAATTTTAGATAATTTGGGCGTAATAAAAAATTAATTAAATATTAAAAAATTTTAGAGAATATTTGGATCAGTCGAATTAGCGCCCGATGTGCGTCCATACTATCGCTTGAATATTAGTTTGGATTTTAAAATAAAATAAAATTTAAAATAATATATAATAATAATATATTATAATAATAACAAAAAAAAGAAAAACGAAAAAAAAAATCAGAAGAAAAATCAGGGAGAGAGAAAGTGAGGGAAAGAAGAAAAGGAAAGAGGAGAGGAAAGAGAAGAGAAAGGGGAGGAGGGTTTCGGTGGGTGAGGCGACAATTGGCAAGGAAGAGAAGAAGAGGTGGTCTGTGGCGGAGTCATCGACGAGAAGCCCCACTCGTGTGTGATTGGCGGCGACTGTTTGAGGCTATAGTAGCGTAGCGGTGGCGCTTGGTGAGGAGGAGGTTGACGGTAGCTGTCGGTAGCGTCAGCGGCGGTGGCGTGCGGAGGAGAAAGTGTGCTAGTGGTCGGCGACGATCATGGGAGGATCGACGGCGGTGGTGTGCGGCAGAGGGTTGCGCACAAAGAGAAATGGGAGGGTCTGCGCGTAGAGAGAAGCCACAACAGCGATGTACGACGAGGTGTGGCTTCGAGGTAGTCTATCGATGATCGACAACGACCACAGGTGAGCTAGTAGTGGTCGTGGGCGAGGCGGCACAGCAGTGGTGCGCGTAGCAGAGAGTGGCGCGCGTAGTAGAGGAGAGAGAAGGCAACGCACGCGGGCTTCACGTGGCAGGAGAGAGAGAAAGGGTGCCGTTCGGGCACTTCGGGATATCCTTTCTTCAGATCTGCGAAATATGAGATCAAGGCAAGTATCTGTAAACTCCATCTTTGGTCTGATTTAATATTTGAAATATTTTATATACTATTTAAAATTTTTACTAAAATACATGTAATTTTATTTGCCCAATTTATTTAATCTGGACATGCATATGTAGTTCATTCACTAATTTGGATGTTTTTGGATTAGGTTTTATGATTTTTGATGGTTTAATATTTTTTCTGAAAATCCGAATAATTTATTAGATACCGTATATTTTATATCAATATATTTGTATGAAAATGAGTATGAAACTTTGCATATGACGTGTAGTCATATGCACATGTCGGGTCATGATTACTACATTTGAACTTGGATTATTTGATATTCTGATCAACTCCCGATGGAAAAATATTTGTTATTTAAAAATCTCTTTTCGTCGGTAAAAAAGGTTTGGAGTAGTGACCATTCTCATTTAGATAATTTGATTTAATTTTAGAATATATTTGGACGTCCTAATATATATAGCAAGTTTGAGAATTACATCCAAAGACGCGGGTGACAAACAATAGTGAGCAACCTTACCCATTGGTACATAATAAATAGGTGGCCATACATGTTGGCCTAATTTATACTTGATTTTACCTGTGCTTATCAGAATTATGTAACCCTTTTTTAAATTAGTCTTTAAATAAATAGAACTCAATTTTAATGTATGATTTGTATCTCTACATTTATTTGTATTGGATTTTGATTTAGATTTGAATTTTGGATTTGGATTTAAAATTAGTAGATTTTGCCATCAATTGGGCCTTGGTATTACTCGTACAAATGATTTCGAACTATATGTTTTGATCCAGACCCTTGGATTATTTGATATGACACTATTTCGGCTTCTGCGTACGCTATTGGATCATCCGGCTATCGGATTTGTCCCTAATCATAAGCTGATCGGGCCTTGGATTGGACTCGGACTTGGATTGGACTTTGAAATCGACTAATTGCCTATTGAAATTGGTCCAAATCACTTATATTTTATTTATATATATACATGTTCCAATGAGAATTGTTTTACGATTTGGACATTTATTTTAGATATGGATATTTGATTTGAGTACGAAATTACAATTGAATTTTGGATCGCGAATCTTGGATTTTTATTGGATTTATCTAATCGATAATTTGGATATATCCTGTCATTTAAATGGATTTTTTTATCCATTTGACATTTTCTCTGATTTATTGGACTTCTTTTTATTTAAATATGATACTTGTTGAGTATTAGGTTCATTTTTTCTGTTTTATCCTTTCAGAATAGAAGATTCGGATGCATTGTAGGAGTAAAAACGTGATCGGTCAGATATGCGTCCAATTTGGTGAGTTTCAATTTTATTATAGTTTAAATTGATATTGATGTATTTGGATTATGAAATTGGTCTGATATGGGCTATTGTTATATTTTAAAAATAGTTAGAATATTATATTATATTTGATTATAATTTTTCGGTCAAATTATTACCTTTCTTACGATGATAGTAGAGCAAGTCGTATTTATTTAATTCAGACAGTTGTCTGATGAGAGTCTGTATGGATTTTGATTTGTTAAGTCCTATTTATTTAGATTGTCATATCCAAATTTTGGAGATTTATTATTATTTATTAAATTTAATTGAGATGTTAAATTTTAAAAATTTTAATTATTTATTTAATTGACCCGTTTAGTTTGGGTTCGTGATAACAACTTTCTCTCTTCACTCCAATCGAGTGTCTTTTCTGCCTTTTTTCCTCTAGTGAGCTACTCACTGAATGTATCTTTAGTGAGCCACTCCAATCAAGTGCACCCCTAGTGGCCACTCACTAAGTGCACCTCTAGGGAACTGCTCCAATCGAGTGCACCCCTAGTGAGCGAATCGTCAAGTGCACATCTAGTGAGCAACTCTAGTCAAGTGCCTTCTTTCATCTCTTTAAGCTGTTCCTCGTTGAACACCTTTTAGTGAGCCACTCATCGAGTACCATACAGCGAAGCCCAATCATCTATTTCTTTAAATCGTTTCTTGCCGAATGCATTCAGGAGCCTTATCTTCTTCTCACACCTCCCACATAAATGTAACCCTACATTTTTATATCATCTTATCTTTTTATTTATTTGAAAGTTTTTCTAATTTGAGTATTAAAAGTTAAATCGAAGAGCGAGTCTCACAAATCTTCTGACATCTTATTTATTATTTGTGGTGTGCAGGTTTTAGATTAATAGTGACGGATATCAAACCCATTTCAATTCAACCGATAGCGGAAGATTGAGTGACTATCTAATTCGTATTATAACTGAAGATTTAGAAACGCATCAGTATTAAATAGAGATAAAAATAATAATTAAAATATAAAAGGATTTTTTACTAATTATTTTTGTTATTTTAATAATTCAGATTTATTGATTGTTAAGAAATAAAAATAACTATCAGAATAAATAATTAAAATATAAAATAAAAATTTAACTTTACTTTTTAGATAATTAAAAAAAATCTTATTGGGATGACTGAAGGGGTCTCAACGTCACCTTAGCTGCCACTCACTTTCCTGTCAGCGGTCAGCCCGCCCAAGAAACTCCTATCTCCACCCAGCTCCCTCCCTCTCTCTCTCTTGTAAACGCATCCTCGTATCGCCGGCCATTGAATTCCTGTCTTCAGCCGTTCTCTCTCTCCGTTCTCCGTCAACAGTATCTGCGCCGCTTTATAGTCTAGGAGATCTTCACAGAAGATCGATTAATTACCATCCAGCATCGTTGCTCTGCACCATATGTATCCATTCGCTTCATCCGTCTTTCTCCTCTCTCTCAATCGCGCTTTTCGTGCTCGGATGTACGTCTCTTGACCTAACAATCAACTACAGGTGGAAGTCAAAGAGGCGCCAAAACAAAATCTTATGGTTGTTTGTATACTAGTTGTGGCTTTTCCTGAATCCTGAAGCAGCCAATTGACAAATTCAGATGGGTGCGGAGCTAGCTCAGCAGTTTACCAACTAGCTGGCTCGACCTTCTCAGGGCAAGTTCAAATATTTACTAAAAGTAAGTAATCATTTGACAATCTTTTTCAAGTCAAATTATACCTCCTCCCCCAAAAAAAAAAAAAAAAAAAAAACAAAAAGAAAAACAAGCAAGCGAGGGTTATTTCAAATCATAAATTTAGGTCTTTTTTGGTAGGTGTAAATTTATGTTAACTATGTTTATTATCTTAATTCATAAGCAGTGTGGAATTCCTGAAATGAAAATTTGGATCCATGGATTTTGTGAAAAACATGGTTTCAGTTAAAAGCTAAAGTTTTATTCATTGAGTAGTTTTTTGGGATGCAATGCCAACTTTGATCAGGTCAATGGATCTGCCGTGCACGACATCACTTATGCGCATATTACAATGTCAATGTTAGTGCGTATGAATCTAATTTCAGTGGTGATATGTTTTTTTTTTCAATCCAGCCACTTACTTAGGTTGGGGGATACCTGTAATACTCGTTTGGCTCGTGCGTTTATTGCCTGTTATGTGGTATTTGAATATTGAAAATTTGGGAATTGGCATATTAGTTGAAGTTGTTTGCACTGGTTGCTTACTTGACATGGCATCGTAGTCTATTTGACCAAATTGTTGAGAGTTCAAATTAACCACTGTTTTATCAAGGTATATTTCAGAACATGGCAATATTGGGCTAGTGCTTAGTTCATGCTTCTAGATTAAAGGGAGTTTTTGTGAGGGGGTTTGTTGTATAAAACCATTATTGGGGTTTCATAGCTTTTAGGAAGAATTTTTCATTTTACTTGGTACTATGAGTTGGTCCTGTGTTAAGTAATTCTTGGGTTTCATTTAAGCAAGTGGTCTTCATTTCAAATTCTGGAAACCTTCATGTTCTTTAAAATTATAATTTAACACATTGTAGAAGTGAGCTGTGCTTAACCCACTCTTCAACCACAAAGGCCATTCATTTGAGGGGTATATTAACATATAGAAGTATAGAACCGCTGTTGGACCCTGATCTAACAACTTAAGCTTTTGGAACAAAGTTGGTTTATTGACAGGTGCCTATTATCACAGGGTGTTGCATTGCATATTATTTCTGCAAGAAGTTAAATTTGTGCAATAAAACCATAAAAGTTTTCCTGCTCATGCGAGCTATTTGACTTAATGTTCTAATGGTCAAGTTGCCATGATTTGTTTGTATTGAAACATTTATAATAAGAGTGTTCTGACTGTTCATCGGCACTGCACATGGCGGGAGTTTGATGCATAGGGCTGCCTTTCTTTATCTGGGCTTTTTTGCACTAACTAACTAGCTGTGCGAGGCTCTTATATTTGTGCCATAAAACTGAGATATATGTGTTGAAATCTAAATGTTTAAGTATTTTTAGCTATGAATTTCCTAACTTCAGTTTTTTTTTATTGTTCTGTATGTAATTGACAGTTTGAAATGTTTGACTGTGCTTACAACTCACAATGTTTAGGTGGCCAGGAGGACAAGTTTGTAAGGTAGCAACTGTAAAGATTTCCTTCCCTCCCTCTCTTTCCATTACCGTTGCATTAGATCTATGTTTTACTGTTGATTAGAACTAACCAAATGCATGATTCTATTAAAGGTTGGTTCTCATACACAATAAGTAAAAAGGTACTGTTCTAGTTTCTGATATTATTTAATCATGTTGCCTATAGAAATGCCCAAAACACACCTATAGTCTTCAACTCATCATAACTGTTTCTAGGAATGCTGGATCACATGATTCTTGCTTTACAGCAAAGCTTTCAAAACGTAGCTTTTAAATGAGAGGTATGTATGATATGTTCTTATTGATTGATTATAACTCATTTGAAGAGAGAGAAGTGCTGAAATTAATTGTTGAAATTATTGGTCTGGAACAGTGGATTATAAAAGAGTGGACAAGTGCTAGAGGCTCTATATTGTAGGGTCTGGGATTATGATGAGATCAAGTAATTCATAAAATGCGAACAAGGCCAAATCTGCATTTTCATGTTAAACATTCTATCTCAATCTGTTTATCAGAAGCGAAAGAGATCATATTGACATTAGAAACGAAAGGAAGATGGAGCATGCCCAATCTCTTTGCCCTGTGAATGCTTCTCTTTAAAAGCACCAGAAAGTTAGCAGCTCAAGCAATCAACGAACACTTCATACAATGGGTGATTGAAAGGAAGTTAGTGATATTCAACAGAATTACTATGATGATACAGTGTTTGAACATACATTTTGTGTCAAATTGTTTTGTCTTGTTTTCATTTCTGGAAGTGAAATGTAATTCAGGCATCTGTCAGCTCAACAATGTGTATGTGGGGGCCATGAGTCGCTGAGAGGACCCTATCACACTGTTGATTTAAGAGTTGACAACTAGTTTTAGAAAATCTGGAAAAATGACAAAGTGACAATGAAACCCCTTTCTTTTCAAGCTGGGGTTTTTGTAGAAGAATACTGTTCTTTTCCAAGCAAGGGTTTTCAGATGATACTGTTCAAAGATGAACTGAGGAAACTCCATATGGAGAGTAACCTGCTGGGGTTTATAGTACAGGTTTCCTACCTTGAAATGATATTTTTTGCAAGAAGCATAAATTTCTTTTTGAAAATTCACATATCAATTAAACTTCCATTGATTTGTATAGAAAAGCTAGAAAAGTAGACTATCCATGTGTAGATATTCTTTCTATAAAATCAATGAAAGAAATAAACATACTTATGAGAGAGAGAGAGAGGGGGGAGAGAGAGGGGGGGGACTTATTGTGACGACTCGAATTCAAGTCACTTGACCCAGTTCAGACCGACCACGAGAAACTCCAAATTTCAATTATCCTCATAAATTCAACATAATAATTATAGTTCCCATAATAAATTTCTTCGAGCTAATAAATGTATACAATATTATTATCCTGGGAATACAGTCCCAATAACATATCCAAAATAAAATCTCGATCAATGAAACTGACTCTAGAGCTTCTTCTCACGAGCTTCTATCTCTAATATCTTCTCTATCTTGAGGTTCTGTACCAAAAATAGGATTCATCGGCTTGCACTACGCAATCAACTAAATTTGGAGTCAATAAAATGTAAGAGTGAGCCAAATACCCAACAAGTGATAACAAATCCAAAACAAACAGGAAAGGATAATAAATATTTCATATATACAATACATAATGTATGTTTAGAGTCATGAACAATAATACAATATCCAACAAATAAATATATCTAAGAATTTGTATTTCATCGTATTTACGATTCAAATGTATAAGAAAGGTAGGCCACTCCAATTACCGATGTGACAAAGATCATAAGATTTCACCAATAAGAGGCAAGATTCATCAAAATCCGATCTCACAAGAAATAAAAGAGATCTCTTGATCCGAATATCAGTGTGAACGACTTGAAAACTTAATAAAAATAGACAACATGGATTCCATTGAATCCATATATAGTAAAATCTGACACATGGATTCTACCGAATACAACTTGTGGATTCAACCGAAATCCCAAACTCATGAGGCATTACAATGACAAAATATTACAATGAATCTCTTTGAACCTTATACTGCCACCGTGAACCAAAGGTCGCGTATTTACGCTCCCAACGGTTAGATAAATGCAACGAGGTTATCCATAGTATCTCTACTACCCTATAGTCCTCCCAAAGGCTGTACTCGTAGTATGTCCATACCATTCGTAATACCCCTCGTTAAATGATATCCCTGATATTATCTCCTACGATAGTCACATGGTTATAAGCGTCCTTTCACAATTAACAATATATCTCATTATCACTATGATACAGAACTTAGTATCGCATGAGTGTAGACAACGCTAAAGTGTCGTAGCCTATCATTCGACCAGATACCTTAATGTTTTCATACGCTTTCTTTAACTTTGACAGTAGGAAACCAATAACTCAACTACTCACGTAATTAAGTATAACACAAAGAAGGCTTTGCAATTTCAATGAAAGAATTGTCATTCGGTGTTGATAAAGACCATACACACACAATTCAAAGATGACGCAAATAATGCCATTATCGGAAGGAAAGCAATGGTACCAAGGATAGTTTAAATATTCGATCGAATGTCCTAATATTTTATTAAATCCTTTCTAACTCATTGGTGTCCCAATATTATCTCTAAGGCTATAAAATTCCTTTTATTCTGATGTTACCGAGAGAGATCCACAATCTTCAAATCTTATTCAACTATTCTGCTAAATCTATGTAATTCCAATCATAATAATTTATTCACATTTTATCCTTTAACTAACTTATACTTTAATATATTCATACCCATATTTATAAACCTTTGATATCAAGATATCCACATATACGCCATACACTCACATACGCGATACACATTCCCACACCGTAACAAACACTATGCGGCACTTCTTTGCACACAGCACAGCCCACTGTTCACCTCCATTTCAAGGATACAACTCACATGATTTTTTCACCGTTCACCAGTTCTCACCCGTTTAAACTAACCAACATACAATCAGGAATTTATGTACAATTATTGCATCAAGATTTGATCCTCAACCATCTATGATTTATCCCCCTCTCCAACCGAAAAAACAAAAATGACATTTTCTCTTTTTTCTCGTAAGTTTTGATTCGGTATCATATTTAGTTGGAGGTGAATGCTTTCTTTATTTTTCTGAGTGACAGTGATGCCCTGGCATTTCAAGTATCCTGAGCTTTGTCCCAGGATATAAATAAAACTGTCAAAAGGATCAGATTTTCCAAGTGTACAGCATAGATCTAGAAAGTATGAAAAATCCTTTATAAGAAGGGAGCTGGACTAGAAGTGGTTTAGTTAGGAGTATCTCATTCACTGTTATGGACTTTGGATATGTAGTAATACAGAGAAAAAAGTGATTTTTCAATCAGTGTCATTCTTTGAAGTGCCGTCTCTTTCACAATAAGACAGGTTATTCATGTTTCATTTGATGATTGGATGCAAATTTAGGCAGAGTACCCGAATTCTAAAGATCTCATGTGGAAAATGAGAGGTATCCTCTATGCCATCCATAATCGTCTAAATGGCCTATGGAATATTTACAATGAGAGGAAAAGATGAGGTTAGTGGAAAGGAAGACAGATGGAAGGAGAGATCTATTACACACACAAGCCAGTCATTATAATGTGCTTAATGAAATAATTGAGTTGTACAGGTGTTATAAAAATTATTACCCGATCACTTCCAAAACGAGTAACTATTTAGAAATAACTGAGGCTTATGGATCCCAAAAAGGTACCTAAGACTTGGAAGCAAAATAATTTATTTTGAAGACTCTTAAAGGTTGGTGTGTAGGACCTATGACAATCTCAAAAAACTCTCAAAATTCAACTTTGTAAGATTACAAATTCTAAGGTGCAACAACAGTATAAATGCCTCCCCCTCGTTGTCTGCATTCTGCTTCATGTGACCAGTCAGCATTAGTTTGGTTTTTGATTTAGTGGGTGTAGAAGGCATATAATATGTTCTGCTGCCTTTCTTTAGGTTGGAAGACTTGGACTCTAAAGCATCACGGTCATCTGATTCCAGTGGAGCGAAGAAATTCCGATTCAATATTCAGGGGCCAAACTGTGCTAATAATGCTATTACTAACCCAGCTAATTCCTTTTCCTTCAAGAAGGGAATGAGGAAAGGCTCTGAAGGCCTCAGGTCAATTGGTAGATCACTTGGAATTGGGGTTTCTCAGGTTGTGTTCCCAGAAGATCTGAAAGTGTCAGGGAAAAAAATTCTTGACCCCCAAGACAAATGCCTCCAGCTCTGGAATAAACTTTTTGTTGTATCATGTATTTTGGCAGTCTCTGTGGATCCTTTATTCTTTTATCTTCCAGTAATCAATCCATCACTGAATTGTCTTGGGATAGACCGGAAGTTAGCAATTGCAGCAACAACATTGCGGACACTGATAGATGCTTTTTATCTTATCCACATGGCTTTCCAGTTTCGAACAGCCTACATTGCTCCATCATCTCGAGTTTTTGGACGAGGCGAACTTGTCATTAATCCTGCTCAGATAGCTAAGCGTTACCTGTGCTACTACTTTGTCATTGATTTTCTAGCTGTCCTTCCCCTTCCCCAGGTTTGGAGGAATTTATATATCCTTTTTCTCTTACTATATCTCCTTTATGAAATGCTTTCTATCTTTTCAATGTTGTTGTCTTTTCATATATTGCTTACTTTTATCCTTCTTCACCGATATTTTCTAGTGTATCTTTCCCACTTTGGTTTGCTGCCATACTATTTATAATGTCTGCTTGATGCCTGCTTTTGTGACTTTGATCCCATTTTTGCTTCTCAATGATTTTGTGCCATGTTAATTCCTTAACATCTAAGGCTCATCATAGGAATTTCCACTGTGGAAGTGTTATCTTTTGTCTTTTCCCAGGAGATTGTGAACTGCATAGTTTTGAATCACAATGCTGTGGTCCTATCATTAGCTTGCGATGTCATTGCCGTATAGTACTAGTTGCGATGCATGTCCCAGTACCCTTTATTTAAATGTGATGTGTTAGTCTGTTTTGCTTTTTAATTTATTTCGATGGCAACTATTTTTGGCTTAGCACAATGTTTCAGCCTTTTTACCTAACTCTATTTTTCAATACTTATGTTGTTTTTTCATTAACGAGATGTCAAGAGATTGCTTCGCCAGGCTACCTTTAACAAAAGAATGAGATAAAGAGCCAGGACTTACTTTGGGAAACTAGTTTACTCTCTATTGCTTCTTTCATGTTGGTATCTCTTCTTGGACTTATTCACCATCCTATACTAGCACATCCTGAAATATCGCTCCTAGTGGAAGCCCTGAATGGTTTATGTGAGATCGTTACGTTGAAGCATGTCCTTCCCCCCCCCCCTTCACATTTGGTAGACATAACAGGTCAGCACTGCTCACATTCTTGAACAATCCTCAAAAGCAACCTGAATAAAAACATCATTCTAATGGCGTGACTTCACTCATGACATCATCCGCTGCAACAAATGACTTTGGTGCCATTTGCCTTTTGTTTAATTCAGCCAATTTTAAGAGATTGTTTCATAGTTATGACTTTGTAAGGCCTATGAATATTCTTTGTTACCAAAGGAAATAAAGGAATTAAAATGGATTGATGAAACCTGAACATTACTTTGACAAATTCTCTCTCTCTCTCTGTCTATCACGGGCACACGCTCTTGCTCTTTCCTTCTAGAGTCTCATCCATTGATAGAAATATTGGGATCAATTGTAGTCATCGTTATATTGTACAATATGTATCGATATCTGATTTATCAAAAAAATGAGAATCGTAAGCTAACAAATAAATAGTGGCCGATATATTGCGATATATCACCAGTATGGCAATATATCGCGTTATATAAAATATTGGCCAATACTTTCATTTATGCTCTCATTGCTTCCACTATTTGCTTCTATCCTCCTCTCTTTTTCAATCTGCTGCTGTTACTTTTTTACCTCTTTGGCTACCTTGCTTCCACTTCCTTCATCTTTTTATTTTTCTCTTTCTGAATCTCGTTCTTCTTTTGCGCTTAGTTTTTTATCTTATATTGTGCCTTGTGCATCTTCTTCACGGTGCTGTCTGTCTTCGTTGTCCTCTCACCTGTTGCTGCTGCTGTTGTCACCAATGCTTCTCTGCTAGTTCCCTTTAAGGGTGAGTCTGGCACAGCATAAAAGGAATTATATTGAGACTTGGGGGTCGCAGGTTTAAACAATGGAGATAACCTCTCCGCAATGTAAGCACAAAGCTTGGTATATCTAACCTCCCCAGTGCCCTGCAGATGCAGGAAGTCTTGTAAAGTGGACCATCCTTTTAGATGTCTAGGAGGAAAAACTAATCTTATTAAGAGCTATGACAATTGAAAGTACAAATTAAGTACAAATCCTTCTCCAAAAAAATTATTGACAAGAAAATGCAAACTACTTGTTTTACACATGGATCCGCAGATCTTGCTGAATATGCATTGGAAATATTCCTTAGAAAGATAGGAGCAGAATCATGTAAGGAAGACGGTAGGAAAACTAGCGTACCTAATAATATTGACCAACATTATTCCTTAAATATTCTTGCTTTTTGCATCAACCAAATGCACAAAAGAATAGAAATAGAACATTGAGAAATATGGTTCCATCCTCTTTATCTAAAATCATTGCATTGAATTGGGAACATACTTCCTGCATTTTGTGGATGAACATATAGCTCATCAAAATACCAAATAGCCTATTCTAGATCCTCCAAACAAAAGAACAGTTCATAAAGAGATATGTTATATGTTGGCTAGGAGGGACGTGTGCATCCAGAGAAGGAATATAAATGCTCTGCAATTATTGTAATCTAATTAGTGGAATCTGCTTCTATTAAAAAATAATGGTGACCTAGGGCATGAGACTTCCATATCGTGGGGTATGCTTCTATCAAAAGAGAAAGCTGGTCTAAGCGCCTTCTAACCTCATCATTTAATCAAGGGACAAGTTGGTATAATAGTACAAGAAGAAGAGAGAATTCTGCTAATTTTCATGGCTGCAGTTATTTATATATTGTTACTGAATGAGGCTGATAGATTAGATATTTTCATGTCTTCTGCAGTCCTGAAAATGCTCTCATTTTTTCATTTCTACCATGCAGATTGTTGTCTGGAGATTTCTATGGAGATCAAAAGGCTCAGATGTGTTAGCTACTAAGCAGGCTTTGCTTTTCATTGTTTTGCTTCAGTATGTTCCAAGATTCCTTAGGATGTTGCCCCTAACTTCTGAATTAAAAAGAACGTCAGGTGTATTTGCTGAAACTGCTTGGGCTGGTGCTGTATACTATCTACTTCTTTACATGCTTGCTAGCCATGTAAGAAACTGTTCTCAGTTGATTGTGCTCTATGGTTGTTTTCTTTACATATGCTGCGTGGCATTGTAAATATCTGCTAAAAATGACATTTCCTTTCTGCGTCTGGTTTGGGGTTTTCCATAAATGAGCTGCTTACGATCTGTTGCGACTCACCTTGATTAGGGCTTAATTTGATTCCCTTTTTGCTAGGAGAAATCTTGTTCAGTTTCAGCTTGAACTAGACTGCTTATGAAGATGAGGACCAATCAATTTTTTTTTTTTTTTTTTTGGGGGTAAATGAGTTGGATAGTATTGAGCTCAAGCAAACAAGATACATCTACCCTATCCATACAGACGAGAACTAGTCTCAAGATCAGATTACCCTTGGGAGGCCTAGAAAAGCCCAACAGCATGATAATGAACTGTTCAAATTTGGTTAAGAAGCTGCTTCTCATGAGAAAGTTTAGAGGGTCCCTTGCATGAAAGAACTACAATCTCTTTTATGAGCCTTTTCTGTGTGATCTTTCGAACCTAACCTATCGCATTGCTACTGGGAATCCATCATTTCCAAACCTCCCTATCTTGAACAGTATCACGTCTCCTGCGGCTTCTCTAAAGCATATGAATACCAACAACACAGCCTTCTACCTTAAAAAGCGAAAGATGACTCAATTGTCAACTGCTTCCACCTTGGTTTCTTTCGAAGAAATAAGGATCTTTCTTTTCCTAATAGTAGACATTATCACCCTCTCAAATTGTCGAGATGTAAATTAGAGCTCTATAATGTTAGAAGGCCTACTAGCCTTCCAATTTTTAGACATGGTTCAGCACCCCTTTCCTTGGAATGAATGAGCAGTATCTGTTCACATTAACAGTAGTCATTGTCTCTGTTCTCCAGCCACTGATCTCTTCCTTCTTTCTTTTGCTTAAATTATGTTGCTGTATGAAACTATATTTTTTTGCCAGGGTTCGGGTAAGTGATTGCGGTTATGTCTAATGCCAGAGCAAATCTACCCAAAAAAGCCCGTGGGTATAGCTAAATTCAATTTAATTCAAAATTGCAGCCAGTCTGCCAGATTCTCAGGCACAAGATAAATAATCATGATTAGATAGGTTTAGAATCTTAAAGTCTGAAAACAAGTTGAATATAAACATCCATGTTTGTCATCAATAAAATGTTAGGAACACGACCAATCTTTGATTTCCTCTCAAACTCACTTTTTTATCTCAGCATCATCGGTTTATAATAAGGTCGTCAAATTACTTGCTGACTATTATGGGATGGAAACTTTGCAGATAGTTGGGGCTTTCTGGTACTTACTCTCTGTGGAGCGTAATGATACTTGCTGGCATAAAGCTTGTAGTGATAGTGGAGGACAATGCAAAAGAGATTTCTTGTACTGTGGCAACCAGAACATGAAAGGCTATGATACCTGGAGCAATATTAGGGACTCTGTCCTTAATTCAAATTGCTCTGCTGGTGGTGATAATCCACCATTTGATTTTGGAATATTCGCACAGGCTTTGTCATCTGGCATTGTCTCATCCAAGAATTTTGTCTCGAAGTATTGTTACTGCTTGTGGTGGGGGCTACAGAACTTAAGGTAACCAAGACAGGTGAAAGCTTAAAATTTTTTTACATTGCTATGTGATAGCTTTTGCTTATTTTATGGTGTAAAATGTCATGCTTTATCTATCCTGTCATGATAAACAGTCAACTGAAATTTGTTCTATTATAATCTGGAGGTCACTGACTAACTCGGTTAAACCATGGACATATCTTCACTATTTTGTAGGAGGAAGGTTGTTTATGGCTGACCCTTCCTAGAGCTCCCAATGCGGGAAGCATACTGCACAAGGCCACCACTCAATCCACATGTCATGATTTGCTTTTAGTTGTTGGAATGTCAAAGTAAAAATTTCATATAATGAAGCATAATTTTGCTTATTGATCTTGTCAGTAGACACTTTTGAATTAACATAAAAAAGGCAGCCTACTATATGAGGTAACGAATTTATGTAGTTTACTTTTAGGATGGGAGTTACATTTACGGGCACAAGATGAAGTGATTTCACTATATTCAAAAGAGTGCAGGTGGTGTAAATAATCCGGTCACACTCTTTTTACCAAGAACCCTCGGTTGTTTAATAAAAACCCAGACACTCCAAATCTGAAACACCTCAAAAATAGTGCACTGCTGTCCTGGCAGATTTTAGTATCACTGTTAAGTGTTTTTGGTGGCTATTAACTCTCTTGTACATTCCTCTATATGTAGATGTAAGTGCATGTAGATGTAAGTGCAATCAAAAGAGTTAAGGCTGATGTGTAGTTTCTAGGTGTAATAATGAGGCATTGACCATAGATACATGGTTCATATCCTTGTCATCAAAGCCATCATCAATACTTCTCTAATCTCCATGGTAGTCATCAATGTCTTGCGTAATTTAAAGGATCATCAATGACAACACAGCATTCTATGATTGACATTAATTGGATATATGGAGCACATAAGGGGTAATGCTTTCGCTGATACTTCCACATTGTTCATGGAAAAATAGGCCACATTTCGTGGCAGTGTTAGACAAAATATTGCCCATATGACGGGCCATCTTTGATTTCCCACCTGTGGGGTAATCGCATTGCATGCCAATTCTGTCTTAGATTCTCATGTCTCTGTAAGGCTTCTATAGGAATAGTCAGTGGATTAGGATGTGGCCATTTCCTGTCTGCATTTTTGTGTCCTTTTTATTTTTACTATTACATTTTTCATATAATACTGTTGCCTTTTACTGTTGCACAATAATTTTGTCTTAGATTCTCATGGCTCTATACGGGTTCTATAAGTTTAGTCATTGGATTAGGAGATGTGGACCATAGTCCAATTTGAGTGTTTGTTTCCTTTTTCCTAAGTACAATTTTAATGTGACACTTTGCTTTTTTAGTTTCATTACAACATTTATCACTATGAAAAGAAATTTTCATACAGATGTATGAAGAATTCATAGAAGTGAAGTCTGAATAAATAATTTAAGATTCAAGCATAGAGCTGTGAGTTAATCATTCTGGGGAAAATTCAGAAGGGATGGGATAATTGATTCATTCATTTATAAATCTTATTCCCCCTTTCAACATCTTAATGAAGGCTTTTTTTGCTGCAATTAACCGACTATATTGTTTTCCATGTTTTTAACATGACCATCACTTTTATTTTGCCTTTCACTTAACCATCTATGATTTATATTTATTTTTTACCACTTCCATTGGTATTTTTTGGCAGCCATGTTCCTTTAATTTCCTTCATTAAATGACTAAAAGGTCCATATTGTCTCTAAGTAGGTGGAAATAGATGCCAAAGAGGTAGTTAAGAATTGCTAATTTCACTTCAGAATGGGATAAAAATGGGTCGTATGTGGCTAATTACAGGAAACACTCATTATAGGTGGTAACCTGAGAAAAAACAAAAACACAAGCTTGTGTTATGTGAAAGACATGGAAAAAGTAGGTGATTAAATGAAAAAAAAAACCCTTATGCATGGAACAAAATATCAACCGGTATTTCAAATATTGGACGATAGGACTGATATTGGTCGGCATTTTTTAAGATTTTTTTGGAAGCCAAAATCACGTCTTAAGTATGTTAAATTTTTCTAAAAAACTTAAATTCATATATTTTTTAGAGGTATAAAGTAAGCATAGTTAAAAAGTTTAGGTACTTTTTTAATGATTTAGGAGGATATATTTGTGAAGCCTATATGAGTTCATGACATCTGATACCAACATGCGTTGCTCAATATGGCCAATATTGATATCGTTGTGACTGATACCATACTGCTATTTTGATTCATGCTTTTATAGGATCATGTAATTCACATTTGAGCTTGGTAGCCTTTTGTTTTTGATAGTGGAGACTAGTGCTATGATCTATAATAAGGGCCTTCTGTGTAATATGAACATAGTTACCAGAATTTGCAAACTCCTTGTGTACCTTGTACTGGTGTATTGTGTATCAAATGTTATTCTAATGATAATATCTTATGTAAAATAACACTTGTTTACGTACCGTATACAGGCTACTCATAGTGTACGGTTCGGACAACGAACCTGATAACTACCTATATGACTTCTTGATGTGATTCATCGCTTATTTAGTTGTTTTGTACTTATTTATCATTTGACTTATTAACATGCATTACTAATCTGATTGGTTTTCTTAAGTAAGTTAACTTGATGAATTCAGAGTTTGAAGAAGTGCTGAGGTCCAGTTTTCGTTTGTTGTTGTTAGCTGTCTGGCTGTCATTTAATTTAAGGCTTTATAATGCAGACCAAAAATTAAAAAGAAAAAGTGCTCAATTCATAGAGTTGATTGATCTAAATAGTTATACTTGTGCTACATGCTCCTCTCCCGGTCAATTTCTTATGCTTAATAATTATAGAATAGAATAACTGGCTAAAGTCTAGAATTTCAGCATGGCCATCTGTAACTTTGTCTTGCAGGGGGGATGCCATAGTTATGCTGTAGGTCTGTGGTCTCTTTGTGTTCCCTTGATGATACTCTCTCAATTTTGATGATTAGAAGTGAGGAATAAAATTCTCTTATAAAAGGGAAAACAAATACTCCTGTGTCTCCTAGTTGTATAGTAGGTTATTGACGGCTTTGCTTTTGATCAAGTAGCCATGCTTTCTCTCTTTCTAGTATAATAAGTAAAACTATGCTGATATGTATATTATGAATACTCTTTCAACGACTGTGCATATAAATAGATAGTAGTAAAATTATATACGTCTATCAGTATCGGTCACGATTAATCGATATCAAACAATATGTCTCATTGTTGGAATTTGATGAAGAAAATTTCTAAGCATCATAAGGTGACTGGTTCTTATCAGTAGATATTGGCCAATATTTTGAATATCAGCTGATGTATTATAATATATTATCGATATTGAAATATACCGTGATATATTATCAACACAACAACATAATAAAAAAAAAATTCTAAAAATCATGAACTTACATGGCTGTATCAGCCATATATTGGCCAAATATCTTGTATATTAGTTGATATTTTAAATATTAGTTAATATATCGTAATATAATGCCGATATAGCAATATATCACGATATATTCCCCATACGGCAACATATCATGCTACTGTTTTGATATTGGGAAATATTGGTATTGAGATACCAATATCAATACATATCGAACGATATTTACATCTATGATACATACATTAGCTCAAGTAGCATAGTTTCAACTTATGCATTTTCCATCTTTCCATCTATCTTGCCATCTTTGTATTCATCTTCAACGATCTTTGTAGGTTATGCATGTGACTGTTCACCTGCTGTACAAGACATAGCCACACCAGTTACCTGTGAATTCCTGCTAAAATCTGCCAGATATTAAACTTGTAGTCCAATGAAATTTTAGTTCTCCCTCAAAGTTCTTATGTCTACGTAAATATAAATTGAGATGCAAATCTAAGAGCTGTTCACTAATTCATAGTCAAGTCAATAGTTAACAGTTCAAAATTTATCAAGAATTAAGTTGTGGTATGCTGTCGTTAATTGCATCCTCTTTGCTTGTTTCAGCACACTAGGGCAGGGACTTCAAACCAGTACATATCCAGGAGAGGTCATATTTTCCATTGCACTGGCCATATTTGGGCTTATTCTTTTTGCACTTTTAATTGGAAACATGCAGGTATGAGATGGTGCTATTACTTCTCTTGCCCACGCCCCTTCCTTTCTTCCTGCAAAAAGGGGAGGAGATTCCTTTCTTGTTATTAGTAAAGATGCAAAACTGAACATTTTTCATATGAAATTAAAAAAAAAAAAAAGCAATGGAATATGGCTGATTGAATATTGTTTATGTAATTTTAATACTATAAGCTTTACCCTTCTCCTTTTGAAGCTTAATTTTGCTATTTATCTTCTTGAGGGTTAAGCTAGGATTATTTTTTGCTATTCATTGCTGATGGGTTAATCATTTTGTTTGGTTTTCATTTTTCTTTCCGACCTCTATCCCATTGTGTTCTGGAAGTTTGAAGCATTGGTCCCGATAAACCCCAAATTTTGGCTGCTGCTGCACCAACAGTGCCTTTTTCTTTGAGTTTTTTTGGAGCCTTCAAACCTCCTTTAAAAAACCATTGAGAAGGATATAATAATCGTTTTATGTTACTTGTTAAAACACTTGTTGTCTGCTTTGGAGTTTTTGATTGTACTAGGAGAAAACTAGGTTCTTCACAAACTTTGGAACGTTCAGTTCAGAAGATTCTGGGGGCTTTGAGGAGGATGTTAATTTTTTGGGTATTATTTTGAGTTGGGTATTATGGTTGAATTTTGTTTGTAGCTTTGGAACTTTCAATTAAGAGGATACTTTTATTATGTGTGTTATGCTGCATTTGGATGAATCAAAATGCCTATATTCTGAACAACCAGTTGCTTCATTTCTGGTATGATGTTCTTCATCTGTTGGTTTATGCTTATGCAATAATTCTGTTTCTGCATTAATAGATTATTGGTATACTTTAGTCAAGCTCTTGCAGTATTTGCACATTCTTTTCTGTTTCCTTTTATGCCTTATGAAGCCTCTTAGGAGGATGTCTTGTTCTCCTTGTGACCATTTTTTTACTTCCATCATTTCAACATTGTTATTACGAATTAAAAAATGTATTAGCATAAGCTTTGTGTTAACAAGATCTATTCTTCTGGAAAGTAGAAAATTGTCGTTCCATGAGTTCTGGCCACTGGAAATGGTCTTTCTGAGTTCCAACATTGATTGTGACGATAGAGGTGCTGGATGGCTTTGCATTCCGTTATTGTTGCTATGTTCAAAATGCATTGTCTGTGGACAGCTGTTATGTTCTTGCTGAAGGACCATAACAGCAGTCTTGTTTGTGGTGTGTATTTACAACACGTTAGATTATCAATGTGCTTAAAGAGGAGATTGATAAATTCAGTGCAAATGTGTGATTCTAGGAGGTGATCTTCTCACGATGTTAGTAAATTTTCAAATTCTCTGAATGAACTTCTATATTGTTAAAGGTGCTCCTAGGTTCAGGTTTCAAAGCTTGGGTTCTCAACATACTTGTGTAATGCTCATTCTAATAAGTGTGTGCCTTTTTTGAGCTTTAAGGTGTGCGCTTTGAGTGCCTCAAATTTTTCCTGAAATATTTAATTGTTACTTTTAATAATAACTTGGTGTTTATGAAATTTTGATTAATGAAAGTAATGAATTACTGATTAGAATAATAGATGGTAATTATATTGAGAATAATGAAATTGCAATTGAAAATGACTATTTGTTGAAGTTTTCTGCAGTAAAAAATTATTTGAGTTAATAAGACTTTACATCAGACTTAATTGAGAAATAGTATTAATGTTGAATTGTGTCTTTACTATTACTCTATTGGAGTTTGTAAATAATGAAGATTTTAATTTAGAGAGAGATATAAAGATGTTTAAGCCATTCAAGCCTGAGTTAAGGAACTTGAAGAAGATGAACTTTTATTTAATAATGATGATAAATATTAATTTCTGTTATGAATATCTTGAAAATAATATTTTATATTTATTAACGAATTTTTCTGTTTTTGTATATTTGTGGTGACTTGTGCGTATGGATACCCATCTTTTATATTGTTAGTTTGAATATGACTTGCTAATTATTGTCAAAAATATTTGCAGTGCTTTTTATTCTACCATTAACTTTAACAATCTGAATCTATCACAAGAACATCCTAAATATATATTTTATAAATGGGTGCCTCATTTCCATCAGGCCTATGCCTTGTGCATTTGCGCATTAATGCTCCTTAACAACACTGGGATCTGGGACCCCTGATATTTCCTCTATTCATGTCTCTCTATTCCTCATCCAATGGTAGAGTGAGGAGATCCTGGAGATATAAAACGTGACAATGATATTTGCTGTTCTTTTTCCCTGAAGCTTAATGTGCTACGTAAACTTCGTCAAGTTAACTGCTACTCTTTAGTTTTCAAGTGCTGTCATTGTCCTCCAAGTGGGGAGGCTTCTAAATTCATCCAATGGTTATGATTAAAAGCTGAGTGAATTTAAATAGCTATTTAACATCATTATTCATTTTTTACCAGATGTGTGTTTGTACATTGCCATTTGAAGTTCCTCTACTGTTCATATGTATTAAAGGATAAGGTAACGGAAACTGGGGAATATAACATCGATGATACTATGGTGCTTTTTGGGTGTTTTTGCCATGTTGCAGACCTATCTTCAGTCTCTTACTATTCGTCTTGAAGAGATGAGGATCAAAAGGCGTGATTCAGAACAATGGATGCATCATCGCTTACTTCCACAAGATCTTAGGGAACGTGTTAGACGCTATGATCAGTACAAGTGGCTGGAAACACGTGGAGTTGATGAAGAGAGCTTGGTTCATAGTTTACCGAAGGATCTGAGGCGGGATATCAAACGGCATCTTTGTCTGGCTTTGGTGAGGAGGGTAAGTCCTTGGTCTTTTTTATTTTATTTTATTTTTTGCATTTGGTTTTCTTTTCATCCGACTTCCAAGCATGGTGAAAATGTTGGCTGATATGTATCAGTATCGGGATTTCTATACTAATATTTTTTGATTACCCAACAATAGGGCGTTATACTGCCGTATAGGTGATATTTCAATTAATATTTTCTTGTTAACTTACGATTCTTAAAAATTATTTTCTTTTGATATATTCTATACCGATATGACCACGTTCAATATAGATATCGATATTTTCATCAATAATAACGTTAGCCGGATGGACCATAGATAAAAATATCAGTATTGGTATTATCTATGTCGGTTTATAATATCATTTGCAAACTTATCGGATGCACTTTTTTTGAGAATTGGAATTTGGGCAAGTATACATCAACCCCCAAAGAATTACAAATTTTTCCGCTGTCTTTTAAAAACTTGGTTCCAAATTTTGTGAATCTGATTGATATAAATTCAATTTTTTAAAAATAAAAGAAAATTTTGGATGAATAGGTGAGATAAAATAGTGGAATATGGATCAATATTTTTTCAAAATGGTAACACCTTTCCTCTTACCAACTTCAACCTTATGCTTTTCAACAGGTTCCTCTATTTGAAAACATGGATGAGAGGTTGCTAGATGCGATATGTGAACGGCTGAAGCCTAGTTTATACACTGAGTACACGTACATAGTTCGTGAAGGTGATCCTGTTGATGAAATGCTCTTCATTATTCGAGGCCGCCTTGAGAGTGAAACCACAGATGGCGGTCGCAGCGGATTCTTAAACCGTAGTACACTAAAAGAAGGTGATTTCTGCGGAGACGAGCTCTTAACATGGGCACTTGATCCGCGGTCCGGTGCTAACCTCCCGTCGTCGACTCGAACCGTAAAAGCTATAACCGAGGTCGAAGCTTTTGCCTTAGAAGCCGAGGAGTTAAAATTTGTCGCCAGCCAGTTCAGGCGGCTTCACAGCCGACAAGTTCAACATACCTTCCGATTCTATTCTCAGCAGTGGAGGACATGGGCTGCTCGATTTATTCAAGCTGCATGGCGACGGTATTTGAAGAAGAAATCTATGGAGATTCGACGAAGGGAAGAAGCTGATGGTTCAAGTGAGGCTCTAAGCAGTGCTGGTGTCAGAGGCAGCGGCTCATATAACATTGGGGCAACACTTCTAGCTTCGAGATTTGCTGCGAATGTTCTTCGTGGGGTTCATCGAAATCGTACTTCAAAACTCGCTGTCGATTTGGTTAAACTGCCAAAGCCTCCCGAGCCTGATTTCAGCGCTGCTGACGATGCAAACTGATCCGTTTCTTATTATTGGATAATTTAGAAATTAAACATAATGTTTTTATTTTTATTATCTTACTATTTGTTTGGTTGGAAGGTATGCTTGTAAGGCTTGCAGACAAACATTGTATATTTGGTTGGAAGGTACGCTTGTAAGGATTGCAGACATTGTATATCTGGTTTCTTCTTTGTCTTCGATGCTATGCGTTGTGTGGGAAGGATAAGTTCGGTTAGATTTCTTTGGAATAATGAAAATGTCACAATTGGTCGCACCCACTTCGATATCGGTCATGTTGGATGGCATGCATCAGTGCTAGATGTATAGGTCATAGAATTTTTGTAAATTGAAAATTAAGAAAAATTTGTTCTAAATGTCACAATATATCGTCAATATGATAATATATTATTACTGTTATTACAGTTTTAGGTCTGATACTGATATATATTAATTGTTATTTCGCATGTTGATATGTATTTGATTATGCAAATGATTTGCCACGATTCATAAGCATTATGTTCAGATGCTTATTTTATATCGGGATAGAAAATTGGTATTTATAAGTTCACCATAATTTTGATGGAAGGAATAGTTTCATGGATTATATGGGCCCACTTAGGAAAAAATAAAGCAAAAAAGACTACTCAACAAGTGTGACATCAATTTTTGTGTATATAATTATAATAAATTTATTATAATATAGATATTAATATTAATTGATATTTAAAATATTAATCGATATTTTAAATATTATATAATATGTATCTATATCAAGCCCTCAATATTAATATTCTCAATATCATAACAAAAAAAAAAGGACATCCTCATTTATCAATCACCAGCAATTACGTCGCAAGAGATCAATACGTTCCACGGCAGCTGCCACTCTGCATTCACAGGCAACAATTTATGAAGGAATTTCCTACAAGTAAGCTTCCTCATTCCGATAATCCTTAGGGGAAACACAGTTCCCATTAAAAAACAGAGTTCAACAGCGCTCTCAAAAGAAAGAACACAAAAGCAGATCAATTGCCATCTTAACTCGAAAGAACACAAAAGCAGATCAATTGCCATCTTAACTCGGTGCTTCGATCAGTCTCATTTATAGCTAAAGATCATATGGGTAACTGACAAAGAATGTATATAGCCACAAAACCGTCATTTTTCAATCATCAAATCAATGCCACAATAGATTGATACATTTTACAGAAACAGCCTCTCTGCATTCACAGATAAAAATTCATGAGTCCACAAAGGAAAAGATTGAAGTTCCCTTGTGATGAATTTGTCGCTCCGATAATCCCAACTACAAATATATAGTTTCCGTTCAAAATGGCATTCAATTGCAGTCAAAGAAAGAATACGAAGGAAGATCAATTGTCAACTTGACACGGTGCTTCCATCGGTCTCAAAGTACAAGGGAGCATAAACTCAGCGAAATAAGGGATCAATTGTCATCTTGACTAGGTGGTTCGATCAGTCTCACAGTCCGAGGGAGCATAAACTCAGCAAAAACAGGGTAGTGAGAGGAGGGATAGTTGCCATCAATGTTATCAGTGACTACTTCACAGAAAACAGGCGTAAGAGACCTCCCTCTGAATAAAACCCAGTCGACATGGAGGTCCTGCGTCTGGCGATCCCAGCAGAGGCAAAGTGCTCTGAAAATCAACTTAAGGAATTCAAGAGCTCCCTGTTTGTCCCCTGGAAACACAAGAAAAATCATGTTTGAATCAAAAGATTGTTGTATATTTTGAACATCATAGAGGACTTTGTTATGGTTCTATGAAAAATTAGATTAATTTATTTTTTTAATAGTTAAGATCATTTTAAAGTGGTGAAAGCATAGATAAAAATATCGGCCAATTTATATCGATATTGGACCCTACAATAGTGACATTCTAGATACCACAACAAAGTGGTGAAAGCATAGACAAAAATATCGGCCAATTTATATCAATATTGGGCCCCACAATAGTGACATTCTAGATACTGCAACAATATTTACTTGTCAATTGACGATTTTCAGAAATTTTTTTCCTTTCAATGTATTCAATACCAATGTATTGTGTAATATGTCCAATAAGGATATCGCCACAATTGATATCTATATCAATATTATCATCCATAGGTGGAGGGTGGAAACTGAGTCAATATTTTAATATATTATTTTGATTTTAATATTTCATATTTGTAAGGATAGATCTAAATAATTAGAACAATAAGAGAGCCTAATGTTTGAGAGGGCTATGACAAAACCGATTGAGATTATTCTGAAAGTGAGGAAGAGTAGAGATTGAGATAATATTTTAATGTGTTGTTTTGATCTTGATGTTCCATATTATAAAAATAGATCTCAACCATAGGGAGGATAAGGGACCTAGGACGGAGATTGAGATAATATTTTAATGTGAACTTTTAATCTTAGCTTTTCATATTGTAAGGATAAATATCAACCATTGGAAAGATAAAGAAACCTAATGTTTTGAAGGGCCATAACAAAACCAATTGAAATCATTTTAAAAGCCACGGAAGATAGAGATTGGGACAATATTTTATTGTATTGGTTTAATTTTAGATATCCATATTCTAAAAACAAATCTCAACCATTGGAAAAATAAATGAGCCTAATATTTGGAATGACCAAAACAAAACTTATTGACATCATTTTAAAAGTACTGAAGAGAAGAAATTGAGACAATATTTTCATATATTATTTTAATATTAGCTTTTCATATTGTAAGGACAAATTTTAACCATTGGGAAGATAAAGACGACTAATATTTGGAAGGACCATAACAAGACCCAATCATGTAATGGAACAAAATAATACCACACCGGAGAGCCACAAGTCCTAAAGTTCTCAATATGAACTGTCTTTTAATAATGTCATAATAAATTGTGCAACTACACTATTTTAGACACTTTCATAGGTGCACTTGGAAAAAGCATATGGCAGTGCCACATGGCAATATTTATATATTTTTTGGCCTCTTTCGGTTGAACTACAAGCTCCAACCTACATAATTTTCCAATCGAAGACTGCCATAAAGGGCAAAATTGGAAATTGGAACAGACACAATTGTATGGAAGAGATGTGGGATGGTCTATAAAAGGCAGACTTAAGATGAAGTAAATACACATTGAATATATTAGCTCCATTTTAATCTTAATATTATTTACAGTAGAAAAGAATAACTAAGAGCTAGACACGCTTGCTTTTTATTGAAGGTCCTGATTTAATTTTATTAGTGCAAAATACAATAAAAAAAAGATGATATAGTATCCAAGAAACAATTGCATAGATCTGTTTGCACTTACAAAGGGCAGATATACTCTTGAGGAAAGTGGACTGCTGCATGAATTTACACCTTTACTTGTATCTTTCGTTATTTCTGCCCCTATTTTTCTAACCAATATAAGTTAATCAGACTAAGCTTCAAGGGGAGATCATTCCATACCTTTGAATCCATGATAAGTGCGAATCAAGGATACATTTTTCCTCGTCTGGGCATTAGGCCATGCATCTCTCATATCACCCACAATCCCATGCTCCCTGAAACATTTTAAAAGAAACCATATAACTTACAATAAACGATAAACAGTCCTTTTTTTTCTATTGATTTTAATTGATTGCCTTTTTTATGACAAGATTTAAATCTTAATAGTAGCACGGAAACATCGTTTTGTGATTATCAATTTCTGGGTCGGAGCATAAACAAGTGAGCAAAGCTTAGGAAAGAGGGAAGCCCGTCATAAAGCAGTCGACCAAAAATAGAAGAACATTGGCATGAGAGAACGTCGCCTCCCTTAGGAAACATGCCCAAATTCATTTTTTCTTTTAATTCCAGGTTTTTTCCTTTTTTCAGGGGCCGAGAACCCTAAAAGGTAAGAAGATTAGTCATCCTGAATTGATCCACCATTGATTTGAAATTGGTAGCAAAGGGAAAGGGAAGAAGCAAGAAGGGGAGAAGAAGAACAGAGAAGACAGAAGAGGAAGACAAAAAACAAAGAGCCAGAGAGAGGAAAGGGGAGACAAAGAATAGAGAGAAAGCAATGGAGAGGCAATTCTAGGCAATGACCATAGCCATAGTTTCATTCATCAATGATCAATAATGGTTAAACAGTTCTTCAAATAAAAATTAAAGAAAACTCTGATAATAAAATATATAGATTCTAACAATAAAAAAATCTTAATAATGATACAAGAAAACTCTAATGACAAGGAAATCCTAATAATAATATAAGACAATCCTAATAATAATTAAATCTAATTAATAAGGAAATACTAATAATAAGGACCAAAAATGATATGAGGAAACCTTACATAACAACCCATGAATAGCAATTTATAATAAGTGAAGCCTAAAATCAATGTAAGTAATAAACAAAAACTCATGTCCTCATCACAACTTACACAAACATTGGTATGCATAGGTAAGATGGGAAGGAGTTTGTGAATAATTGAACCCAGATCGTTACCTTATGAAACTAAGTAGCCAAGCATAATTTACTTCATTTTTCATTCATATTTCTTAAAGGTAAAAAATTCAGGTAATAGCACTCATGCTCCAACACTATGGGATTCAATAAATATAAGTTTTCCTTCTCTAGATAATCAATGAGCTTCACATAAATTGATTAATATTTCATTTCATTCACAAGACCCTAAGTAGCTAAGCATAGTTTTCTTCATTTTTCATTCATATTCCTTCAAGGAAAAATAAATTCAGGTAATAGCACTATATTCCAACACTTCCAGATTCAATGGATATAAGTTTTCCTTCTCCAAATGATCAATAAGCTTCACTCAAAACTGATATTTCATTTCATGGTTACACCTAATGAGAACCCACAACAATGATCTTCATTCTTCCCTCCCCATGGCCATTCATGTAAGTAAGTTCTCCGAAGTGTTAACAGAACTATAGATTGGAATGACGGATAGGACAACTGAGGCTCCTCTATTTAGAGACCAATTAGGTGAATGAATCATCAGAAACTGAGTCTAATTCAATTGTGATGCCCATAAAAGTCATAATCCTCTGGATCTGAACAATTCTGAGGACAAATTTCATGTCTAATTTGTTTAGTGCTACAAAGGTCTAATTTCGAAACCAAAACATTTGAAAAACACATTGAAATTCCATTATAACCCTGCCTCACTAAGTTCCTCTCCGGTTAGAAGCACCGTCTTACAAATGTCATGTCATAAAATCCTTGAGAAACTCAAGCATAGTATTTCCATTATGTCACCTTCCTAGCATTTGTCTGTATATTTCATGGATGAAAATATTAGTATTAGCATTAGTATTGGCATCGGTATCGGTTGTGATCACAGTTTTATCAGTGTTGGATAATATATATCAATATCAGATATAAAAAAAAAATTCTGAAAATTGTAAACTGACAAGACTATATTAGCCAATATATCCATTGGATCAGCCAAATATTGGCCGTATTGACTAATATTTTGAATATCAGCCGATATATCATTATGTATTACCGATACGGCAGCATATTGTAATATTGTTGTGGTATTGAAAAATATCTGTTTTGAAAATATATATTGACCAATATTTGCAATAGTGTTATATTCCAATAGGTAATAATGAGCGACATGATTAACCAGCACACATTAAACAATAGGAAATATTCAATTAACAAATCCAAAGCATCCAGTGTAAAGTACAAATTTCTAATTTATAATTTTTATAATGATTAATTAAGATAAGATAATTAACTTCTCTAGATCAAATGAAGATTTGGATCAAAGTCAATTTTCTGATCGAGTCACATCAAGTTAAGTGATGCCTGACCGGCACTTTACACGCGCACATGTATATTCTGGGTTGAAAGCATGTGTTCGAAGGATGCCTCCAGGGTGCTTGAGCGTATTTTTAGCATATTGCTCACACCCGGTGTGCGTTTGACAGATGCTTGTGTGCGGTTTTGGAAAATTACCAGCACTTGATGTATGCCTGATGTACTCTTGTGCATTGTACAATTTCTATTTCGGTGCCTGATGTGCGCTAGTCTTTTATATAAGTCACATCTAACCGATTTTTGGTCATTTTCGTCAGATTTTGAAGAGAAGAAGATAGAAAAGGTTAGAAGAGGATATTTCAAGTGAATTTAAAAAAGATTTTGGTAACTTTCAAAATAATGCAAGTGCATCCCAAACCCCTCTTTCTCTTATTGCTGTTTTATCTAATTTTTATGAGTATTTATTGTCTCAAATGCCCATACATAATATAATTTTGCATGTAAAGTGTTTATATTTCAAATGTATGTATTCTTATTCCCATTCTTTATAATTTTTATAAAGTTCATTTCTTTCATTCACATATATTGAGTTGTTAGGCTAGTTTTCTTCATTATTACTCATGCATGTTTTGAAATTGAGTTTGAATATTCTTATATGCTTAATTTTCGTATGTAATGTCCCAACATGTTCTGATCTTTAGTACAGACTTGTCTCCTTATGTATGTTGCAAGGTCATGGTAAAGTCAGTATTTAGAGCTACTTTCGAATGTAGCAATTAGGGTCTTGTGATTTGGATTTAGTATATATTACTTGGTTAGTTGTCGATAATTGACATTTGATGTAGGTTTACATCTGATACTTATTTAGGATATTATTTTGGTCGTTATAATAAGATGTTATGGAGATTTTCCAAAAAAAGAGGACTAAATTTTTATTTAGATTTATTAAAGAAACAAATTAAAAAGTTGGGCTTGGGACGTGACATCTGGGCAAAAGACAATCTATTTTGGGGGGGGGGGGGAGGGGGAATTGATTTAGATGACACTTATTAAATGTATATTCCTATAGTTGTCGTAATCATGTTATTCATGACGCATACTAAGGGGGATATGGCAATAGATTTAAGATTATTCCTACAATATAATCCATAGTAGGGTTCTCATTATATGATACCTTGATCTCCCAAGAAGAAAACGCCCAGTTGTTGATTCCTTTTGTGTGTTGAATCCTCCACAGTAAACTACCGGCAAGCTAGGAGGTAATGAGGCAATGTGTTGCCATGTTAGCAAAGCACTTCTCCGTCGTGCACGATGACTGAACTCATCCATGTTTGTGTTCACAATTTGGAACGAAAAACCAGGCGGTTCAATCCCCTTCAGCTGATATGTGTGAACATCATGTCAATGAAACAAGCTGCATAATTCTGCAGGAATATTAAGAGTGTGTTTGGAATTAAGAAAACTTGAAGAAAGCAAAAGAAAACGGAAAAAATGTAAAAAATATTTTTTTCTTTCTCTTTTTAAGGATGTAATAGAAATTCATATTTTAAAGAAAATAAATTTAGATGAAGAGAGCAGAGAAGAAGAGAGAGTTCAGAGGAGAGTTTCTTAGAAGAAGAGAAGAGTTTCAGAAAAAAGAAGAGAGGCTGTGACTGTTAGTCAGAGGTTGGTTGTGGGAGGCACAAATACATAAGACACATTTTTTTTTCTTTCATTTTTAATTTCCCACTTGTTTTCATATAAAAAATACTTTTCCATAAAATACTAATATCTTCACACACATTTTCCACACTAATTTTTTTAGTTAAATCTTCCATCTAATCTAAACACCCAAAAAGATATTCTTTCAATTTTTTTACCTTCCATTTAAGTTTCCTTAATTCCCAATACAACCTAAAAAATTTGCTCAAATACAAGCAATAAAAGAAGAAAAAAGGATATCGCCCAAGTTGCAATAGAGGGAACTACAGCTCCCCATGACATGCTTCCAGCAATAGAAGGTGACTCTGACAACCAAAAGGTCCCACCTTCTATAAGCTCTACCTTCATAAGCAAAATAAGACAATTTTAGAAACTTGCCTTTAAACAAAAAAATAAATCTAAAGATTATACACTAAGAGAAGGAACAACTCGTGCCTTGTCCTTGTCAAAAAAGATGGCACAGTGCTCATCTGAAACATCTTCAGCACCCTTTCTGGAAATGCCGCATAGACCGTAACCTTGAGTAGCGGCAGACAGCCAAAATATGGTCAGTAATGGGTCTGAGGCTTAGGATACAGGTATCAACAAAAAGTCCTTTGAAGACAATAACTAATTACGGGCTGAAACAAATCTAACTCTGAATTCAGACTCAAATACAGCATCCATAGATAGTAATGAGGCACCATGAATGTTGATGAACTATACTGGAGTCAAAAAGTGAAGCATAATTGAAGAGATCTAACACTTGAATAATAAACAATGATTAATACCCGAATAAGCCATTAGTTTGAATCTGAACATATGGTATCCAAGAATATCATACCTATCTTGGGACATCTCGATGGCCAGATCCATATGAGAAACATTAATGGAATATATTCAGAAGGAAAATCATCTTATGCCACATTCTTATTCCACTTCAGTCAATCTCTGGGATTTATGTCCTTTTCTTTGGGATAAAGTAAGGAACATACTAAATGGAAGAAGATGAATAACATAGAGCACAAGGAATTCCCTCAAGGCAAATAAAAAGATAGAAATTCAACGGGAAAACTACAAAATAAATGATCATCTCAATGCAACATTCTAATCTCACTGTGAATTTGTTAGAGACACTAACTTAAAAAGCCAGAAGAATAATACTGCAAAGAGGCCATAAAAAACAACCTGATCCAACAATAGATACAGTGAGTATCAAAAAATTGGGGAAAGAAGCCAATCCTATTGTCTTACCTACAAGATGAAATCCTAATCACAATCGATTATAGGTTTCCTTCCAGTCAATTGAAGATTAATACATAAAGATCAATAGGCACATAAACATCAAATGAAATTATCAAAACAAGGGGCGATCACAAATCAAAAAATATACACAGAAATTCAAATCAAATTACCAGGTAATCCCTGTTGAAGGTAATCCAATTGCGACTTCACCCCTATACGTCCCCACAAAACAATAGAGATCCAAATCAGAGAAGTGAAAAAGAAATAAAAGAAATGACCGAACTGAATTGTTAATCACTCAGATCAACCATTTAAAATAAGAACAATTAGCCCACTTCCTCAAATTACAGAGTCACAAGCACCTAAGGAACTCTCTTTGACTCAATTCACACAATCGGTTAAAAATCCACCTCTAAAACAAGAAATAAAACAAAACACAGATAAAAGTATTTCATCCAAAAACAAAGAACGAAGGAAGATCAGAAGAAATAGAGAAATACCTTGTTGGGTGCAGAGAATCGTAGGTGAATAGCTGGTAATGACGCTGATACATAACTCCTTTCTCTTTTCCCATGAATTCGTACTGTCTTTGGGTTGATCGTCACGAAGATTAAAAGTCATCACCGTCACGGATACACTCATCGTTCTCTTGCTAAATCATGACCTACTCTTCAAACTAGTTAATTTCTTCCTTGGTTAAGATCATGAAATGTGTTAATTAGCTCTTAGACTTCACCATTCATACTTCACAGTCCTGATCTCAGTCGTCGGGAGAGGACTGCTGAACTCGAAGCTCCATTTTTAGATGCTTGCGAGCGCAAGCAAATGCAACAACAAAGGACGAGAGTCAACGACAATGACGGCGTTTCAGATCCGCACTAATCATAAATTCAAATTACTAAAATTAAAAATTAAATAATTATATTATAAATATTAAATAATTATCATATATTATTCAATATAATTTTTATTGTTTATTTACTTAATTTTTAATTATAATAATTAAATTTATCAAAAAATCTAAAATAAAAGAGAATCTTATTGGAGTGCTGTAATATTTCAGCGCAAGCAAAATCAACAAAAAAGGAAAAAAAGAAAGGGTAATTGAAAAGAGCTTTATTTATTTATTTATTTATATAAAAATATATAATTTGGTGCATATTATATTATTTAAAAATGTCTAAAAATATATTTTTTTAAAATTATAGCAAAATGTTATCCGCGTTCTACGAGGATAAATCTAATTTGTATTTCTAACATAAAATTTATAATTTTTGCAGTAACTATAAACAAATATATATATTATAAGTATTGTCTAATAAACAAATAAAAATAATTTTTATTAAAATCGTTAAATTAATATAAAAAATAATAAAATAAAGCAAAATATATATTTATTTTTAATAATTTCAATATAAATAAATAAATATATATATAATTATTCATATATTAATAATGTTATATCACTATGATACAATTAACTTATAAAAAACTATAGATATTGTTTAAAAATAATAGATTTAAATTGCCATTAAGATTTATGGCAATTATATAAATTTTAATTAATTAATTAATTCATTCATTCATTAATATTATAAATTGACTTAGTAGTGATCATTTTCCCTCCTAGCATCTCTAATTTGCACCATGGGATAATTACTTAAGTATTAAAATATCTATAATATATAGAAAAGAGATACAAAACAAGAGATAGGGAAAGAATACTCACAAACACTTATACTCTTCCACCTAAATTTTTCTAAAATTTTGAAGATTTTTCAGGCGCCCGGCATGTCGCGATCTTTTTTCCTCTCCATTTCAGGAGGTTTCGAAACGTAAAAGATCCTAGCTGGGTCTCAACGATCTTCTATAATATAAAAAATTACTTCAAAACACTATTTAATATTACTCTAAAAATCATTTAATATTTAAAATAAAAAATAAATACAAATAATTACAACATCTATAATATAAAAAAATTACTCAAAACTATAGCTATTTAATATTAATCTAAATATCCAGCATTTAATATTTAAAAAATAAAAATACATATAAATATAAATAATTACCAATCTATATTTAATTTCAATACCCAGATGCATTATTAATACTGTCTCAGGGATTATGTACATCACGATCTCATGACTAAATGCTATAAATCTAAATTCCGGTTATACAACGAAAAAAATAAAATAAAATAATTATTTTATTACATATTATCATCATTTTTTTATAATTTTTTATACAATCTAAAAATAAAAATATATTTTCTTTTAATCGGTCTCATTTTGATAGGATAGCAATTTTTTTTTTCAATAACTTCTAGGCCCACTACACGGGCTAGTGGAAAGAAAAAGAGAGAAAATTTTCTATAGAAATGATTTTAATTTAGAAAGCATAAAGCAAATGTGCTGGCCGATCGCCAATCGTTTTCACCCGGATGCCCGGCCGCGGCGTGCCTATCGTATTCTCCTTGCTCTTCCCTGGCAAGCTCTTCGACGAGTTCCCGTTGCCTCGGAGTCAAATTCCTGCAAATTACCGGAATTGATATCTGTCATGGCTATATTGGTATCGGATAAATCAGACAATAAGTATCAACATCGGATATAATAGAGATTTTCTTTTACAAATTGTAATAATAGGAAAACATCAACTAATATTAGCTATATCAGTCGATATATCACAATAAATCTCTTATACAAAAACATATTAGAATTTTATTACAGTATTAGAAACCTCGATACTGATGTATATCAATCAATAGATCATTCTATGAATCACACTAATGACCCACGTAAGAATAGATGAATGAAATGGGACAGTATTAGGCAACACTTTAGTTATCAAAACCGCCCCATTAAAAACCAAGGCCGGACCAATAACCACATTTAACAACATTATCATATTAGAATTTTAAAAATCAATAAAAATTATATATAGGCATATATTGCATTTTGAATATTATTAGAAATTAGTTTTTTTTTTTTTTAAAAAAAGCATAGCATTAAAGTATAATATATATATATTCATAAAACAAAAATATTATATAAAGTAAAGTTTTAAAAATATCTATCTTTACAAGACTGGCGGAATGTGGCGAAGAAAAGATGCAGGTTCGGGGCAGGGCAAAATTGTCATCCCGAAGCCGGTGGCGTGATGGGATAAAGGCAGTCTGATGCATGAAACTCCAGTTATATACAGAGAGAGTTTGTGAGACGATCGGACCAGTTTGGATTTGTTGTAATTAGACGCGCTAACTTAACCGAATAATTGACAAGATTTTCACTTACATTGGAATGCTGACATTGAAGTGCACATACTGATCACCATATGAGAAAGAACCCCTTCCTTTGATCCCTGAAAAAAGCATAAAAAATGGATGGCTTCAAAATTAACAAACATAAGAAGGTAAATATAGCAAAATAGATAGAATCATGGATGAATTTATCAGCTGACATATATCGATACTTCATCTTCGATATTGATATTTCTCGATATCACGGCAAAATTATAATATGTTGGCATATCAGCAGAATATAGTGATGCTTTGGCTGATCTTCAAAATATCAGCCAACATACTTTATATTTGATTAATATGTTAATCAATACTTGCTGGTCAGCTAATGATTTTCAAAAATTTATTTTCTTTTGATATATATAATATCGGTACATATTATGCGATTTTTCAGGTACAAATATAGCAGTTACTGGAACCGATACTTGTCTTCAAGTTTTATATAATCTGGGAACATCTAGGGCTAGAGTTGATAACTTTCTGAGACTAATTCTAGGTTACTTTCTATACATCACGCTACTGTTTTGTATCACAGGTGGTGCTAAGTCATACAAGGAGTTGTAATCTTTTTTGAAAAGATTACAGTATCATAATCTCCACCGACCACCACCCAAACCAACCCACCCACCACCAATCCTGGCTAAGAAAGAGAGAAGGACAAGAACCGATCGCCCTTGCCAGAGGAAACAGTTCACAAGTGCCAGTCCATGTGTTACTTAAAAATGAAGGGCTGAATATACAGACTACTAAACACATCAACTCACGATCAAAGAACAATTTAAAGGCCAGGGTGACAGTTGCATGTCAGTGCCATGTTTGATATAGAGTGGCCACAATCCTCTCATTTTAAAATTCGCTCATATTCTTAATCGTATGGATTTCATCATATAATAACTTACACGATAAGAATTACAAAATGAATCCAATACATTAAAATGTATTGCTATAATCTCAATCATGTAAATTATTATAAAAAATAACTCAC
Source organism: Nepenthes gracilis (assembly GCA_033239525.1). NCBI lineage: Eukaryota > Viridiplantae > Streptophyta > Magnoliopsida > Caryophyllales > Nepenthaceae > Nepenthes > Nepenthes gracilis. The sequence goes on along the minus strand of BSYO01000038.1, from coordinate 10,833,316 downwards.
TGTTGGAAGGAAATACAATGAAAGATAAAATGGAAAGACCCAAAAAGGGCTCTATTTGATGAAGTGGGTTCTTCGTGATAAAATCTAAGTCCTCGTCCAAACGAGTATTTCACACCCAGAGTGATTTTTTCTCCAGGCTACATAACACATTGACCTAATCAAAACAGGGTTTGAAATGGACACGGGTCGGATTTATGTGAAATTTGTGACTGCTAAGTTGGACAGGGCCCAAAATCATAACCATGCCTGTTTACAACTCAAACCAGATCAGTCAATGCCATTCCAGAAACATTATTTTAATTTAAAATATTTTTATTTAAAAATACATATTTACTTAAATGTACCTAAAAATATAAAATATTTTCAAAAATAAAATATTTAGATTAAAATATTACCTAAATATATATTTAAATGAAAATTTCAAGATCATAAACGAGCAAAAAAATTAATCTGGCATATTTTTCTGGGTGTGCCCATCCCTAATTCACATATAACTGGACCAAACCTTACAAAACTTCAGGTCAGTTGTACCAGATTGGTTAGAAGACAGCCCAATTTTGATCAGGTTTAATAAAACATACGTCATATTGATGACCGAAAATTTGGGTTTTAACAAAAGCCCATCATATGAAATCAGGCATGGGCATGAAAATAGTTTGTTTTATTATCCCGTCTTTTAAATGGTCCGTCCACACCAAAAGCGTATATATCCATGCACCAGTCTATAAGTCTAGTTACACCAAAATCAAACAACAAATGTGAAACTTGGCAGAGAATTATACGGCAGGTGAATCGCATATATGCAGAGTAGTCCTAGACTAAGAGGCATGGACAATGAAAAGAGACAGACATGATATTGTCCCATTATTTTTCTAAAGCAAAGACATGACAAGTTAAAGACACATTAACTAAAATTTATAGTTTCTTTACAGATATAGCAATATAACTCATGAGCATTGCTTGATAGTAAAATATCAATTAAGAATACATATTTCTTGTTTTATTAAAAAAAATAATAAGAAGAACAAAATGTATACAATTTAACAATGAACCGAGATAAATGAGTTCTGGTGTATCTTTAAAAATGGCCTTAATTTTCACTAATTTATATTACGAACCAAATCCAAAAGGGGTCCCAAACGGATCCTAAACTCTGTAAAACGTGTTGGAGTCAAACAAATTGAAATGAAGTAACAAAATTTGACACTGACACCTTAGCTTTGAGAAAGTGCCAGTGCTACTCAGGTCCTAGTAATAAAAGTACTAAAAGGCAAAACAAATTCCATTTCAACAAGATAGTGGGTCATTGCATAAAAGTTAAAAACAAAAAGAAAGAACAGCAGGAAGAGACAAGAATACTAAAGTGAATGTGTATTTTTCTCACCTTTCCTTTTAAGCGCAACCTTCTGACCAGGTTGAGTTCCGGGTGAAACCTAGAAAACAATGTGCTTAGACTCAATTAGTTCTTAAATTGATAATTTTATTAGATATATTATGTTATTTTGAAATATGTCTGAGATATTATTAATTTATTATTTAATTACTTTATTACTTTTTTAATATATACATAAAATAAAAAAATTGAAAAATGACAAAGTTCAATAACATATTGAACTGGAGGAATTAGAAGAGTGCATGAAAACAGCACACCTTAAGAACAACATCGCCCGTGAGAGTTGGAACCTGGATGGTACCACCCAATATAGCCTGCAGCAGGACTCCGATTAATTAACAGTGAACAGAGAAAGAATCACAGCAGGTAAGACTAAAAATAAAATGACATATTTGCTAAATCTCCAAAAAAAAAAAAAAAAAGGAATGTCAAATCTCAAAATGACCAAACTAATCAATTAAAGGCGAACAAGATACAAGTCCAAAAGGTTTACAAATGGCTTCAAACCCCCCTCCGCCCAAAAAAGAAATTGCCAACCAAACCACAAAGGAGAGTTGGTTAACATTAGACCATAGATAAAAATATTAGCTGATATATATCAGTATTATGCCATCAATATTGATATTTTTCAATACCGAAACAATATCGTGGTATTTGTCATATTTTCAACATATTGGTCCAAATATTAGCCACCATAACCATGTTATCTTACAATTTTTAGAAACTTTTTTCTTTCTTATATATTGATACCGATGTGTACTACCTAATATGTCCAATACCAATATGGTTGTAACTAATACTAATGCCATTATTTTCATCTACACATCATCCACAATGCTCAACCATGCCGTCTAATCTTGAATCTTCTCGTAAGTCACAAGTGTGATTAACATTTCTGATGAATACAACATGTAAATTAGAAAGTGCAAATAATATAAATATGTGTAGAGTGTTGCTGCAAATATTGATCAACATAGTAAATATCGGTTGATATGTATTGTTATCGGAGCCTCTTGATACCACAATAATATCGCAATATAATTCTGTACAAGTGATATATTATGATATATAGGCTAATACGGCTCTATTAACTTACGATTTTCAGAATTTTTTTTTTTGAAACATCTGATACTGATACGTATTGTCCATAACCAATATGAAAACGACCCTTACTAATACCGCTACTTCATCCATGGTGTAGAGAGATTGTTTAGCCAAAAGAGAGAATATTATTTGTGAAAAAGGATAGGAAACAAATGTTTAAACATTTTCAATCACTGATAAAAATATCAGTCAAGATGTATTAATATCAGGCCCCTGGTACCAACATTTTTCGATATCATGATAATATTATGATATATTTTTGTATCAGAATATATCACAATATATCAACCAATACATCGAATATTTTGCCAACACGACTCCGTCAGCTCACAATTCTTAAAATTATTTTCTTTCAAATATTTATCTGATATTGATATGGCCACGACTGGTACCGATACCAATATTATCATGCATGGTATAACCATAGAAAGCAAGTGGAAGAAAAGACTATATGTATAAAAGCATGATCACTTGTCAATCAATTAAGCATTAGCCAACATGAGCAAATGCTCATTGATATATGGAATTCCAAAACAAGCAACTAATCAGATAGAAAAGCTAACCTGTGTTATACTCAAAATCGCATCAACATGAATGTCAGAGCCTTCTCTTCGGAAAACTGGATCATCTCTGACCTGCAAATGAACTAGCTCAGTCAATAAGTATACTACATACTCGTCAACAAGTTAAATGTAAATCACAAAATAAAAAAAAGTTTAATAAAGCATAAAATACCTTAATGGTGACATAGAGATCTCCAGGGTCATATCCATCCGGATCTGCTCCACCACTTCTTGTTACCTTGATTGTTTCATTATTATCCACACCTGCAAACCAACCAAAAAGTACCCATTATACACAGAAGCCGCAGCCACCATCACCACCAGAAAAACCAAGAAAACTTCAAACAAAGTAGGTTACAATATGCACTTCCAAGATTGGAGTGTAAAACATTATGTTATAGGTGAAAATAGCGGTTGACATGTATCAGAATTGGACCCTCCCTCAATAACAATACCGATATTGATGTTTTCATCCTTGAATTATATCCTTAAAGCAGTCCACGGCAAAAGAAAAACAAAGAGGCAGGGGAGGTAGAGAAGAAAATGACCACCAACAACAATGCACCAAATTACTGAATCTGGCACTCAACTCCCAACCATCTAAGAAGCATGGACATAGATGCAAGACATGACACAACATGACATTGAGACAACGACATGTAATTTTTCTAGAAATAAGGACACAAAATACTAGGCACACACTAACTAAAATCATAATTCATTACATTATATATATATATATATATAGAACTTAACAAACCATGGCAAAACTAATATAGCAAATATTTCTTAGCATCGGGAGGTGTGTTGAGGTGTGTCATTGTCCAATAGGTGTCAGACATAGACACTTTAGCATCGGGAGAGTGTCTATATTTCTTAGCCAATCACGAGCAAAAAGAGGGGAATTTGAAGAAAACAAGGAATTCCAAAAAAACTATACGTTGAGGGAGTTAGGTTAACCTGGCATAACATCCAATTTAATTGTCTTGGATCCCCGCACCACTCGGTTACCATTACATGTCTTGCAATGGCTCTGTACAAAACTCACAAAAACAATAACAATATTACACTAGAAATCTTTACCCAATAGATATTATTGTTCAGTATGCACAAAACAAATAAGAAGGGAAAAAAATGAAGAAGAATTGTGAGCTTCTATTTTCCAATTTTATTTTAGACCAATCATATTTTAAATCAATCATTACCCGAATTTGATTTTAAACAATTTAATAAAGTAAATATGAATCAAGCAAGAAAGTAAGAGGATCTTCAAATTTCTAAAAATTGCACATATGTCCATGTATTTTGCAGTCAGAGAAAACAGGAATGGTGAAACCAGGTCACTTTCATCAGAGAATGAAACTAAAACCCATATTTATTTCTGTGATGGTTGGTTCATAGCCCTTTTTAGAGTTTGTTAATTGTTGACACTAATCATCACATAGTAGGAATTGAAAACTGAAACCTTGAACATAGTTAATATGTGCCCAAAGAGAACCTTACAGGCCATCAATATCAGTAGCAAAACACCCGTAATTTCATTTTAAGTAAATCTTTTTTCAGGCATCAGTCATTTTGCTAGAATGCAATGAAAAAAAAGGCTGTTTTCTTTAGTAACTAGGCCAAATGTTGTTTGTTTTAGCATCAATTCAGCAACCTCACAAGGCTGGAGCTCACAATACTAAATACTTTAAAACTAAAACTTCATGGACCAAGTTCTTCTAAAGCAGGTTCTTAGTACGGTATGGATGATATGTGTGAGCTATTATGTGGTAAGTAAAAATAAATAATTTTTTCATAAAGGGTTGCCATTGCAAACTGTGATCCTCTATGTGGAAAGTAGGAGGCATACAGGGGTTAGGGAAACTGGTATGTTTTGCAGAGTCATATGAACAACAAAGCCTTCTAGAAGATGAATGATGTACATTTCTGAGTTGAACCCAATAAGCATAGACAGACACATGACAAAACACTGACACACCGAGACATTATTCTAAAAATGAGGCATGACACAGCGGAAGCACAATTAACTAAAATTCATAGTTTATTTACAGATATAAGAATATATGAGCATCAACACTACTTTATATTTCTTGTTTCTTCATCCAAAAAACAATTCACACGAAGGAGCAGTATACATGTGAACCAATGTGGAGTTGTACTACAACATACTTTGTAGAATGGAAAAAAAGAAGATTAAGGAGGTTACAAGGGCTGGATTTTCAATTGTTTCTGAAGTATAAAATGATTCCAATTTTCTTTAATTTACATAAAAACCCCTTTTTCATGAAAATTACAAAGTAACTCAATGGGCCCAAAACATGTTGTTACTTGTTGAAGTGTGTAGAAATCTAAAAGACAAAAAAATATGATATTGTGACAAGTGTCTTGAGCGTATCAGTCATGTGTCTGTATCTGACACATTAGCCTAGGAGAAGAGGCGGTACTTCTTATCACTGAAGATAGTTCTCTACAGAAATTAAACATTTGTTATATCAATACAAACAAAGGGAAGGGAATAAAAGGTTTGGAAACTTGGGCAAATAACTTGTAATAAACCTATAGTACTAAAATATAGTTTCACAGCACCATATTGTGTGGAAAATAAAAACAAACTCGATCCAGTAACAGTTTCGGACGCTTTTTCTCATAAATTGTATTTTGTAAACCATGGCTTAAGAGAACCCAATCGGGGGTGGAGACAGAGGGGGATGCTAATGGTTCATGGAGAATATGATATATCAATTAGCTATCAATACTTGGGTAATGGGAACAATAGAAGGCAAAACTTCACAATGGTTATATGTCAATAAAAGCATGGAAGCTGTTCCAGATACTCCTGGTAAAACAAGTTAAAGCAAATATCAGCATTGCACAATCAAACATAAAGGAATGGAATGGCATGAAAACCAACTAAATTATGTATATATATATTTTTAATGATCAAGATATAATGCATGGTAACAAACTATATTATACCATAAATGTTTTCCCTGTTCCACCACAGTGCATACAAGTTGACTGCACAGAGAAGGGGCCATTTTGCATGAATGTCTGAAAATTCAGCCAGATAATGTTAGTGCAATGAGATTCAACAATTTTTTTTCCAGGAGAAAATAATGCCAAAATTCACTGACCATGCCCCTGCCTTTGCAACGCCTACAGGTTTCAGGTTTGGTGCCAGGAGGAACACCTGTTCCACCTACAAGTATCCCGAAACAGGAGATGAGTCACAATAAGACCTAGTAAACTAGGTTCACCCAGATAAAAGAGCATTCAACTTCATAATTTCAGAAACATTAAATAATTAAAATTTCAGACAACCTTGTTCCTTGACATGAATGGTTTATATGGATTTAGAAAATTTTGAATTAAAGGAAAAGAAAAGTGAAGGAAAATACTTTTGCATGTTTAGATTGCATCGAAAATCACAAGGAAAAAAAATAATAAAAATATGTATTAGAATATTTATGTTTGAACAAAGTATTAGAATATGTATTAGAATATTTATATTTGAAAAATCTAATGCCAATGGTGGAGGATCAAACCATCAAGGACTGAGGCTGATGATTAGACCTTTTTCAACACATGATATTAATATGGATGCTTAGTGGACTAAGGAGGTAAAGCTCTGGCTGGCTTTGAAAAATCACAAATTCAAAATTTTCAGTCATAAGGTCCTGGTCAACAATCCACAGGGTCCATGATTTGAAATGCTTAAAAAAGGACAATAATGCAGCCAAGATTTAGATCAGTATGCATGGATTTCTACAAAAGGAAAATTTAAGTAAAAAAATATGACTTTTACCAAAACCAGACCTAGGCTACTAGAGGCTGTTGGGCCACCCAAAGAAGGAAGCTAGCTGATGGTCTACACAATGTAGTTTGTGCTAGTCAGTTTTGAAAGTGTCACTGGAGGACATTATGTCAGAAAATTGAGAGAACAAACAGAATGGTGGAAAAAAAAAAAAAAAACCCACCCAGAAGTGCTGAAGTTTAGTTTTAACAATTTTATGCCAAGTTTTCATATAGTTAAAATTCCATAAAAAGTAAGGCAAAGAACTTCATTGCAAATAGCGTATAAGAGGGAAAAAAAAAAGCAGCTCAATCCTAATGCCTCTTTTGGTCAGTCATTGCACCTTTCAGAGCTTGTCCAACTGCAGGTCATGGACATTTGTGTCTCAACCTTGATGTTGAATCACTACTTAGTAGAGCTACTAGGACTTGTGTCTTTCTTTGGTGGGGCACAATTGGGGGAAAAAAAAGGCGAGGTAGAATAAAAACTTGTTGAGGACGGAAATCCAGCAGATTAGACGGGTAGTGTTTGGTGGCAAGATGAGATCTTCATAAGTAGCTCTGGGCTTGCATAATAAATATTGAAAATTGGAAGCTTCCATATGACACAGAGTAAAAAAAAAAAAGAATTTAACTCTTTGCAGGGCCAAGCCAAGCTCCACACACTTTTTGCTGAAATCTAGAGGTGCTGAAGAGCAATAATAAAAAAAGTAATCTCGGGGATCTTTCCAACAGCAGTATTCTCATTCCTAGTGCATTCTTTCACTTTACCTTTACATTTTTTTTTGTACCCTTCAGGTAGTTTAGGGAGTCCATGGATAGCTTTGGGCAATGGAGGATGATTTCAGGCTGGCAGGGTTTTACACTATGGCATAGCATTTTACATCTTTGAATCTTCAAAGGAGTATTTCATTCATGCAACTTTTTTGCAATAACCAATCTCTAGAAAGACAAAACCCTAAGAAGGAGAGGATCTCACAATTGAAAATCATATTATCTTACCACAAGCGTCACAAGGCAAATTAGTCTGAAATGTTACTGTTTTGGTGCATCCCTGGACAGCTTCCATGAAGGATAGCTCCAAAGTAACCTATAAAAAGTAAGTCTGAGTGACAAATAATCAAATTCATAGCATAGTAACAGGTTATAAATCAACAGCTGAAGCTGAAGAAGGGATGAAACCTTGACGTCTTGGCCACCAAATTTACCCGGTCTAAATCCTGGCTCAAAAATCTTGAAGACCTATTTCCAGTTCAAGAGTCAAGCCACATAAGCAAAAGAACACAACAATGATCACATTGACATGTCCCAAGCTAAAACGTTTTAGAATTTCAATTTGCCAAAAATAGAGAACATTTGGAAATAAGACATATTGCTCTCTTCACGTAAGTGCATGATTACAAATACAAACAATAAATGCATGGAATAAGAAATCTGAGACAGAACAAGGATAATAATATGCCATGAGAGGACTATTCTAGAAATTCAGCATAGTTCTACATTCAAATGACACATCACCGTATGCTCGTCATTTAGATGCTGTATCTTCATAAGGCTGGAAAACACAGCCCACAGCGACCAACTTTCTAATGAAAGTACCAAAGAAATGAAGCATGGCAGTTGACTGTAGAAGGGAAAAACATAAACATAAAAAATTCCCTCATAGCATCACCACAATAAACAACAGTGCCATAGCATTTATTTGTGAGTGCAAAGCAGAGTTCTACCTTTTTCTTGAGATGTGAAATGAGATGCAGCTAATACAAATATTGACTTGCATGCTTTTCCAAGCTCAAATAGCCACATATTGGTTAAAGTTGATCTTCCACTCGGTAAGCCCATAGTTGTCGATGGATATATACAATCAAGGTTTTTCCTGACGGAACGGTGAATCATTTTCAGGCTCACTTGTTAACAAAACTTAATTTTACGGGATTGTTTATGGTGACACTTTTTCTCTGGTTGCTAAGGTGTCCTTTGTCCATATATTTTGTGCTATCAATGCCTTTAATGGTTGATGTTTTCAAGAAAGAAGTTTATCAACCTCAATTTGTTGCCCAAGAAGGAGTTTGGTAAAGTCTGTCATTTTAAAAAGTCGTTGTATGGCCTGAAATCATCTCCTCAAGCATGGTTTGGTCAGTTCAACCAGATATTATTACAGATTTTACAACACTGATGTTGACCATTTTGTCTTTTATCAACATTCTTTGACATGTAAACATTTGACTGGTTGCTCATATCAACATTATAATTCTCATTGGAGATTATCTACAAGATATTAGAGAGTTAAAAGTTGTTTCCACAACAATAATCTTACACAAAAGAATTAGAACATTTAAGTACTTCTTAGGGATTGAAATCAAAATATCAAAACCAGGGATATTTATTTTTTTGTCAAGTATGCACTTGACACCTTGAGTGAAGTAGGCATGTTGCAATCTCAACCATGACTTAATGATGGATCAGAATGTCAAACTTTCACCAAATGATGGGAACCCAATAACAATCCAGAACAATATAAGAGATTAGTTGGAAAGCTTAACTATCTCACATAACACATCTAAATATCTCATTTGCTGTAAGTGTAGTTAGTCAATTCTTAGAGTAATAATACACAACTTTGAGTTGTCAATTATCCATATCCTTAATGAATCAAGAACCTCCTGGCACAAGCTCACTATATGTGAAGGGTTGATGCTATAGATTATAAAGATGCAAATTAGGCAGGATCACCAACTAAACCTTGTTCCACATCAGAGTACCGTGTTTACAGATGAAAATTTGGTGTCCGACAAGCAAAAATAGAATGTGATAGCATGATCTAGTGCAAAATTAGGGCTCCGCTCTATAGCATTGACTACATGCGAGTAAATGTGGACAAAGAATTAATCACACAGCTCTGAGTAGATTGCTCTTCGCCTATGAAATTATCATTGTGACAATCAAGCTACTCTGCAAGTTGTATCAAACCTCATGTTTCATAAGCGAAAAAGCATATTGAAATGGGTTACCATTAAATATGATAGAAACTGTAACACATGATCTCCAGTTTGTAATTTATGCCATCAGTAATTAAGTAAATTGGAATGAGTTATTGAGAATAATTTTATGTTCGGATGAAAAATAAAGTAATTGAGGAAAGAGGGGAATGTACTTGACTTATGCATGGCTAGTAGAACAGGCAGTGCTCGTGCATAGTGGAGGCATGCGCATGCGTGACTAGCAGCACAGGCAGTGCTTCTGTATGGTTTAAGGGACGCACATGTGTGCATATGTTTCATAATTGCACCTGATGTACGCACGGTTGGCGCCCGAGAGGCAATCTGGATATTTAAGGACTTTCCTTCCATTTTTTAGTCATTTTGACCTGAGGTTTTGAGAGAAAGAGAGGAAGAGAATAAAAGAAGAGAAAGAATAGGAGAGAAAAGGTGAAGGAAGTTGATTTTGAAACTAATTCATGTTTGATCTTGGTAATACTCAGGTTAAAGGAAGTGCATTTAAACCTATTCTTCATTTGTTGTTAAAATCTATAGACTATTCTTTTTGATTTACATGCATGTAATCTCTTGTTGTCCTTCCTACTTATTTATGCAAGCATGTTGATTTTGTTCTCCCGTATGTGATTTTGAAGGCTTGTGCCCAACTTTGTAAAAACGTTAAAAATCTTGAGCTATTTGGATATTTAGCCCTATAAATCATTTTTATGCAAATATTTGATGAGAACCCTACTTTGAAATTATAAAGATTATTTGTTTTTATTGTTAGAAAATTTATATATTTGTTATTTATTGTATTTGTTTTAATTAAATAAGAACCATTATAAATAATTAACGAAATATGTTCAGACATTCTATATATAATAATTTGCAATCAAATATCATACCTAATATCCACGAGTTCAAAAAGTGGCATTTTCCCTTTTAGTGGAAATAATATATAGTAAGCCCACTCATAGGTTTTAAATAGTAACGAATAACCAATGCTATGGGAAAGCATTTGTATCCCGATTTTCGATATTTGACCCTAGTCAATACATTATCATGGACCCTTAGTTATTATATTTTTATCAACATGTCATATTTTTTTGACATTTGAGCATTTCATTCTTATTTTCTTTCTGCATGTTTTATCATATGTATATGTGTGTGTGTTTATATTTTGCTAAGCGTTAGACTCACTGTTAACTTTTTTGAAACCTTTCAGATTAGTGAGCTTTGATTATCTTTGGAGTAATTGTTTAGGGATGGTTTGCTTTTATCAGAATTGTACTTGGTTTGATTTGTGGGTTAAATTACTTTTATCAAAATTTGGTTCAAGATGTTTGTATTGTCGCTGTGTGCCTTCAAGTTATGTTTCGATATATTTAGGGATCTTAGATATTAGTTTGTGAATGCTTTTCCTTATTCTTGGATTATTGTATTATTGTTAAGTGGGTGGATTGATTTAGGGCCACTTTCAGATGTGGTCATATTTTGTGCAAGGTTGCATCCCAATTTTCAGTTAAGTATATTTAACATCAATATTTTATGTTTTGAAATCGGAGATGTGACAAAAACCATTAGCAATGAAAATTGTTACAATTGTATTAGTTCGAATGATCAACTTAGTTATTTATTAACCAAGTGATTGAGAGGTCCCCGGTTGAACATATTTGTAACAAATTTGGTACATAAGACATATATGCACTAGCTTAAGAGGATTCCTAGTGAGAAAATTGGGTCAAGGGATAAGAGAGTAACTGTACGACTAAGCTTTATTATAAATGCAAGCTTAGTGCTATTAGTGCACTAAAACATTTCTTCCCTCTTTTTCCCTACTCTATATTCTCTCTTTCAACAAACCTATCCCCTCGCGTAATTCCTCCTAGAGCTGGTTTGCTTCATTTTGAGTGGGCATGCTGAATGCTCATCCTTTTGGTACAAATATCCTGGAAATTATTAAAGTTGGTGCAACAATATTTCAGGGAGAGTCTATCCTTCATAGGGATGGGGCCTTTGTTTGGGATGTGGTAGCTACAACATGAAGGCAGGACAGCTGACTCTGCAAATCCTACAGCATCAGACCATTCACTTATAGTAGCTAATGCTTCAGTTCAGAAAGTAAAGAAACCATTCAGATTCAGGAAAATGAGGGCACACCACAAGATTTCCTGAGTTGATTTTGCAGGTCTGGAGTGAGGAAAGAATAGGCAGTCCCCATTTAGGCTGATATCAAAAATGAATTCTTGATTAAGAAGCTAAATAATGAAGTGCATCGTGATATATCTGGCAGGTGGAGGCTGCTAGCATGCACCTTGACCAAGATCAATAGCAGAAGATCCAAACCACAGCCATATCGAAAGGGTGGAGAGAAGGGTGTCCATGATTCATTATATCATGCTGAATAATGGTTTTCCAAGCAGAAGTCAAAGGCAAGTTGAGTTGAGTTGAAAAATAAAAACACTTTCTTGTTCCATGCTGTGCATAAATGGAAGGACAATCAATGGGACTGATGTCTTAAATGATGAACAACGGAAAACATTTGAGGACCAGCATGCTGTAAAGGAGCTGAATGGCAAATTTTTATTAAAACTCAGCAGCACTTACAAGATGGAGGTTATTGATCAATAAATACTTCAAATGGTCCTGCTTTTAAGTCAGCAGCAGAGAGTTTGGCTGTGCAGTATGTGACAGAAGCAAAGGTAAAACTGGCTGTTTCTTCTATTGAGGGGATACATACCCCAGGCCAGATGGTTTTACCAGCCAGTTCTACATGAAGAGCAAGGAAACAGTAACAAGAGATGTTCGTGAAACAGCAATAAACTTCTTCAGAACTAATAAGCTGTCAAAAGTGTCAATGTTACTTCTACAACATATTTCCAAATTATTTTTTTGTTGCTACAGCATCTACTAGTGTATTAAAGTTGACAACTAATTTTGAAGGTGGTGCTGACTTAATTCATGATTCCAATGTGCCGTTGTCAAAGGGAGGTCAATTCTCCACAATGAGAGAACTAGGCAAGACTTGGTCAGAGGCTACAGCAGGAAAGATATTTACTGAAATTTGGTGTCAGTGCATCTTACACAGATCTGCAGAAGAATCACACGGACACATTATTTGACTGGTGTGATTCTAAACAAATATGAGTGCTAGCTTAGATGGATGGGCGACATAAGGCAAGTATGGAATTTGAATTGGGAAATAATGTGGATTGCCAGGAATGGAGAGGGAAAGCTCCAAGGAACCAATTTAAAAGAGCAATGTCTGTGGCAACTATATATCGTATTTGGCAAGAAAGGAATGGCAGGATATGTAAGCCCAAGGAGAGCTCCGTGGTGGCTGGAATAGAAGATATCATGGAGGCAGGTGACAATACAGAATTTATCAAAATGGATTACAGAAGTGTGTGGCTTACAGTATTGATTGGGCCATGCAAATATATGCCTTTTCAGCCACATTGAAATGCACAATGTATCTTTCAAATATACAATATTGATTTTGGTAGTGTAATGTAGTTGGACTCTCATGTCAATCCAAATGAATCATCCTTCTATTTTGGTTTGAACTACTTCAAACCAAAAAAGAAGCTTGGAGATTTGGTGCTCAATAATTTCTATATGCCTATCATGGATCTGCAGTGCACCCTTTGGGATCGATAAACCTTTCGGATCTTATTAACCAAAGAGATGCAAACCAGAAGATCCGTTTTAGAAATTTTCAGCAGCAATCTAGTCTTCTGTAAATGCTAGTTTTCTTTTCAGTAATAAAGTAATCTTGCCCATATTGGCCTGGTCAAAAGTTTGAAAATATTTTGACATAAATGTTACACAACTACTTGCTTCCCTCACCTAAAAAACAACAACTGCACATTATCAGGAAAGATAAATATCTACAAACAACAATGGCATTAGTTTATGACTTTCCTATCAAACGAAAAATACAAATGGATCATTTATTTGTCCACAGGGAACAAAAACAGTAAAACTGGCATCAGGTATGACAAAGCCTCAACAATCGGATTAGCACCCACTTATTTCTAAGAAATCACGCAAGGAAAATAGAATTCTTACATCTTCGAAACCATGGCGGAAAATATCCTCAAAGGGGCTGAATCCCCCACCACGAGGATCAGCACCACCACCAAGCCCCTTATTTTGTTCATATGCATCATGGCCCAACTACATTGAGAAAAAAATTCATAAAATTCGAATTACTATTAAAGGGAAACAAGAATAACGAATACTGAGTTAAGAACAAAACTGTAGAAAGATCAATCAAAGCACTTGCAACAAGCAATAGTTCAAGATGTTTTAAGAATGACTGCAACATGAATAAGAGTTGACTTGGTAAAGGGATATGATGATTATACACAAAAAGCGATACAAGCAGATGTTCAAAGTTACAATATCAAAGCATTGCCAACATGACTCAATAGCAACATAGCAAAGGCATACACATCAAATATTAACAAAGTATCACAGCCCATGACAACCCTCCTCCAAGTATTCCTAGACATGTCTCTCTCCCTCTTAATGCTCTCGCCTCAGTCAAAAAATTCTTTCCCCATAGTACACTATCAAGCCTATGTTTAGCAGCTCAATCTATCTTAGCATCCTCATTTTAACTAAAAGGGTTAGCCTAGTAGATGATAATCCACATCATGCAGCCTTAAAAGGGTCAGCAAAGAGACTTTTTGTGGATAGAACACATGGCGTCTACTTCACAATGAAATAACTTTACAATTATGCCAAGGCTCACCATCAAGGGTCCTCATTTTGAGTACCTAGGCATATTTGCTATAGCTTTTAGAAGAAGCTATAAAACAGATCTTTCCAAAAAAGCTTCCCAAAAATTTATTAATGTTCTCTACAAGTTGCTTTGCTTTTTCAATGAGTTTCAATTTAGAGCCTTTTTTAAAAAAACACCCCAAAAGTGCTTTTGATAGAAACTGCATCCTGTAATTGTTAAAAGGCACTATCAAGCAGTCCCTTATATTGCAATAATGATTGTTCAAGTGCCCAGCATTCTCTTCTTTTTGATCAGGTTTGACCCTTGCTTGGAAGGAGGGGAATTTCTCAAATTGCAACCTGCTGTATTAGAACCCATTACACACCATTTGGCAGGTGGGCACTTATCTACCAGGCAGCACATAGCTAGCTCAATTGCCCAACACCGTAATCTATATGATATAGTTAGACAAATAACCTTCCTGCAAATTTTTTTATCGGCAGAAGTGAAATATATACACTAATAGATCACATGAAGGCATAAACCACAATACAATAAAAAACTACATGCCAATAAATAAATCTTCCTGTAGAATTTTACATTTAATTCTCGAAGCACTGGATAGTCAAAAGGCAATAAAATAGGCAATTGGAGGAGGGATAAGAACCTTGGGGCAACACTCATAAGGGACAATATCACTTTTGCCTAAACCACAAAAAACAAATCTCTTTCAGTGAGTCATGCCGATGAAAATAGACTTAAGTAGCAGGCCCTAACTAAATGGAAAAGATATCATTGATGATAGTTTCATTTCTTGCTTCACTCTTGTATAGCCGCTGAGAAGATAATGAACTCACATGCATATTGTGGAGCAATAATAACATGCCAATAATATGCCACATATGCAGTTATTGCAACAGAATGACTCAAGATAGGTAACCCAATATGCAAGACAAAGAAAACATCTGAAAATGCATAGGGCATTCAAGATGAGGGAGAATATTGAGAGGAAACACGATCAACCATGTGGAAGCATTAGCCCTAAAAGAAAAAAAAAAAGTATAAACTTTGTCAGTCAAATGAGAGTGATAGGTTCAACCAGCAACTAATCTGGACAAAATAAAAAAGGATGAGATCGTCCAGGTGCAGTCTAAACAAGCTCAACAAAATCCCTAGGATTCACAAATAATTTGCAGGCATCTCTTTCACTCTTGGGAGGCAGGGGGAACAAAACAAAAAAATTAAATTTTTTCCATATTTGTATCTAGAATGAGTGACTAAAGTGAGGCGTTTATTTATAAATGCACAGTTCAACAGCCAATTCTGTAAGAGCTAGCGCAGAGGCAATATCCATATATATTGTACAAAGAATGTTGACAAATTAGTTTGGCAGAAGACCTGGTCGTAAGCTGCTCGCTCTTGCTCATCTTTCAAAACCTACGAAGGATGAAACAAATTCAGCATAAACAACTGCAAGTTAGTTCAAATTCACATATCAGCAGGAAAGTAGCAGTACCTCATATGCCTTATTGATCTCTTGAAACTTCTTTTCAGCATCAGTGTCTTCTTTGTTCATATCTGGATGATGCTTCTTTGCAAGCTGACGATCATTTGGATTTAAAGGGAAAAGGGATTAAGACACAACCTAAGCAATATAGCACAGTCTACGCTCCATCTTTATTGCTTTTCTTATTTTCCTCGTTTATTTGCAGGGGGCGTGGAGGATTGAAATAGTAAGAGCAACAATTCCCAGATTAGAAGGCAAAGAAATTGTGACTGCAAAATATATGCAACCGCTGGAATCAGAGAGAACAGAAGACACCTACCGCGTAAAAAGCTTTCTTAATCTCAGATGAAGTTGCATTTTTGCTAACGCCAAGAACGTCATAGTAATCTTTCATCAACGATGCTGGCAGCAACAGAATGAACAAGTATTCAGTCAAAGTGGCAGACGATCTTCAACTACTCATCAAACATCGATGCGTGCAACATAGTTGTAGTCAACATCCAACTGATCTATATCTCGTATTAAGTGAAGTTGCTTCTATGCGAAGGCAACTGGAAACAAAGTGGTGAAAGGGTAAGAAAATGTTCAATACCGGTGCCATGAATCGATCTTATCGCCCTGAATTTTCCTTCCAGAACTCCAAACTGAAGCCAATTTTTAGTGTTGACTGCCCGAGAACACAATAAATCAGACCAACCCCAAAATGGGGGAAAATCATAATCAAATTGAAGTCACTAGTGATGAAGATACCATCCTTTGAATTGAGGTTCCCAATAACCGTAAATGATCTACAAATTGACGTGGCAAATGATCTATATCCACCTCCTGTTAGCAGCTCATTAACCTGTAAAAGGCACTAAAGATGACATATTTCAAACGAGATTCACGACATTTGAAAAAACTCGAAGCATTCCACGACACAAATATGGAATATAACAACTGGTAAATCAGGGGAAGAAAAAAGTTGGGTGGCGTACGGTTGCTGGAGGAGCATCGTAAAGGTTCCAAGGGAAGGAGCTACGGGCGAACCAGCGAACGAGTCTGGCGCTATTGGACGGCACCATTACGGTTACCTCCGAGGTAAATTCAGAGACTGATAAACCCTAACAAAACCCCCCGCCACGAGCGAGACGACCAAAAATTTTCTTCAATGCAGAGAGAGAAGGCGCGTGGGAGAAGCTTACTCAATCGACGGTTCCAGATGCTCAATTTTCAGACATTTTAATTGAGTCAGCATATAATGATTCATTAATAATTTTTTTATTTTTTAGTATTTTTATAAAAATATATAAATTATATAAAAATATTATAAAATATAAATTATCCTTAAAATATAATATTTAAATTAAAATATTACCTAAATATATATCCAATTTAAAAGTTTACATAAAAAGATTAATTCCATTAAATTATAACATAACAAAATAATTATTTTAACTTGACATTTTTTTGATATTTTTTAAAATAAAAATATATATTTATAAAAAAATTATAATCCAAATTAAATCGGATTAAACTGATTATTTTCATCTATAACTATGCCTAATTCAAAAAATTTAGGGGTCTTAATTTTTTTTATCATATCTATACATCATACGCTCATTGTTTGAATAAATCTTATAAAATTTTAGATTAATTGTATCAAATTTAATACGTACTTGGATCCGTCTTGACAGTTTGGAGTCGCCGCGGTTGATTGGATCCATTTCTAGTTCATTTGAGTTTGAATCCCGCACACCACTAGAAGTAAGCAAGAGGTCAGTCTTGCGGCGGAATGTTGTCCCACCGAAAACACTCCGACGTTCAAATTAGTAACAAGCCTTCGAACTTTAGAAGGTGAACTGGTAAGTAAAAAAGAGAGAGAGAAAATGAGATTGGCGGGAGTGTTGGTCTGTAAATATAGAAATGTTCCCATGACTCGTAGAGAGTATGATTTTCGACTCGATATTCGCAAAGAACGAGTGAAAACTATGTCCTGAAAGCGTGGAAATTTTGGAGGACAGTTCTCAGAGAGCGGAAGAAATCTCTGTAATTTAAAAGCTTGAAGTGAGATTTGAAGGTAAGCGTTTGAGAGAAAATATGTTCAAGCACTATGTTGTACTTTACGTTCGTGGTTCATATCGTATTAGAAAGCGTGTGTTTTAGAGTGAAGACTCTAGGCTTATATAGATGGTGGGAAGTGCGATCTTCCTTGATTAAGAATGCGTGATCCTTAACCTGGTGTTGGAGGGGCTCCTTTGAGTTGGTAGGCTTGACTGGCGTGATTTGATAGATCGTTTTCTTTCTGAGCAGTATAACGGATCTCCAAATTATCTACCTTCCTTTCATTTTTTATGACCATTAGACTCTATTGTTGGCAAAGAGAGAGGATCTGGCGCTTTCTCATAGGAAAGGCGCTGAATTTGTTGCTATCTTTTTAAAGGAGATTGACTTTAAAGAAAGCATGTAATCAGGGAAAGGATCGTTCAGCAGACGTAAACACAGCGCCAAACCTGAGTGCAGCCCGTGACAGGTTTAACGTCTTTTCGCGACCTATTGCTATAATATTTCCAGTCAATAGAAGTATTGACAGTCTTAAAAAAGCGCTTTGGCCGTTTGTTTGTGCGCCGGACAGTCAACGATAGCGTGTTAACAGTCTAACACGCGTTTGAGTCTTTTTGAACTTTGGACCTGCCGACTATGGGCCTATCCATCAAAACTAATCAAATAATTTAATTTTAATTAAATTTATTTTTAATTATTAAGTATTAAAATTTTTTTATTTAAGGTAGCTCTCTCAGACAAAAAAATAATATTTATACTAATTACTTATAAATAAGTTAGTATTATTAAAAGATCGAATTTGCTTGTCTAATAAGTCAAAAATTTATAATTTGCCTTGTATTCTAAATTAAAAGCAAAATGAAATTAAATATTGGTAAATTAATTTTATTGCAGCTCAAAACCATGTAATTGCAAAATAAATTTTGCTACATGGTAGAATAATTTTAAAAAATAAATCAATTTTTCAGACTTACATCAGTCACAATAAACATTAACACAGTTAAAAAAGTTCTATTTCTCATTAGATATAGTTAATTATATATATTAGTTCACATTATTTTATTTTATTTAATTCAATATAACATTACCCATAAATATAAATATTTTTAAATTTGTTATCACATTACTTCATATTTTTTTATATTTTTATTTCTTTAATTAAATCATAAAATATAACTAATCCATAAAATATAACAAATCTAATAACTATCTCGAGACACTTATTTATAATCTATTATTATATAATTATAATAACATATATAAATAAAACGTTATTTCACTCAGAAATACTCAGATGGTATTTAAAGAAGAGTTATACTGGGGATACACCTTCTATACAGACAGATATAGATAGATAGATAGATATTACGTTACTCAAAAAACGTCTGATGGTAATTAAAGGGTATCCCCAAAAAAATTTTTTATAAAGAATATCACCCAAATATTTCAAAAAAAAAAACTAAATAAAATTCTCTCAACATGTCAAAGGCAAATATTCCATCCAAATTCTTACTAGCAAAAGAAATGCAAAATCATCTTTGTGGGAGGATAAATATTTGAGTGGAACGACAAAGGATCTCACATGAAACGACAAGGGGATGACAGGTTCATTCCTCAATAGTATGCCTTCCGGGGGTTGTTCTGCACAGAAGAACACACGCCAATGTCAGAAGCTGGAAAAAGAAGGAAGAAAGATCAGTCATTCCTATGTAAGTTATACATGTACATGTTTTTCACTGTCTTTCAAAGGAACTGATGTCGGCACACGACCATCGCTTGAGCAGCCAAGGCAGGAGGCGGGCACTCGAGTGGCAGATTGGTAGAAGCTAGGCGTTTGGTGCACAGGCGTCAGGGATCAAGGGGGATGTCGGTTTTTTATATAAATCGAATGCAATTGAGTAGCTTTCTCTATGAGTTTTTGATCAATTTCATTTCACATTGAGAGAAAAGGGGAATAGAAAATGGAAAGGTGTTTTTATCAGATCGGGATCACATTTTTCCTTGGATTTCTTCCACTTTCGGGTGTGTTGTACTGAACTGTGTGAAGAACACTTCTACCGAATTAGATTTCTCATTTTCGCTGTTGTTTAATATCGTTCTCAAATTTCCACTTATGTAGTGATACGTGAACCCTTTCTAATAGAGGAGTCATGTACTTAATTTAAAAGTTATGCTGGGTTTGCATAATCATAACTGATTATAGAGGAACTCTGTTTGGATGCAAAATTTCATAATTTTTACCCTTCGATCATGCATCTTTGATTGATTTTCATCTGCTGCAGGTTCATGTGTTGTATTGCAGTTGGGCTATCTTACAGCCTCATAGATTCAATTAAGGTAGGTGTGTTTTTTTCTCCCCACAAAGGTTTGGCTGGCTTTTTCTCTCCAATTAACAAGGAAATAACACGAGCGCGAAAATAAAATAAGTAGAAATACCAGAGGGTTGGGTCTGTATCGATAACCGAGCATCATCCGCTTTTTGTACTGTTCGTATATGTCATCGCCAGGAAGAACCTCACCGGGTTTGTGGGCCCCGACCCCAAGGTTGTCCTTTTTAACCTCACCTGCCATGACTGGGTCTGAAATACCCTTCCTAGAGCTCCCAAGGGCCTCACCTGCAACATGCACACTTCAGGTTAAGATGCATTTCATGGCTGCTTCAACAAGCTAATAATGAACACATCTCTATCCAAATATAATGAGACCTTGGGATGGATGAAAACATCAATATCAATCGTAGCTATATCGGATGATATGTATCGTTATTAGATATATCGGATGATTTTTTTGGTAAATTGTAACCTAATAGGCAAACATCGACCGATATATCTAAACGTCAAATATATCAGCCAATATTTTAAATGGCGTCCAATATCTCGTGATATATAAGTAATTCGATAAGATATGACAATTTTATAGTGAGTCCTATATTAATATTTCTGTCCAAGGACATTGGTGAGATTTCCATAATGATGACAGCATAAATCATATTTCTGTCCCATTCTTTCTCTGTGGGAGAGTGCAGCCTGACAAAATGTAAAAAGAAAGTACAAGATGGTTTATGGGACATTGAATCAACTAGGAAATGAACAGCAGCCCAATGAAAGAGGCTCTCATATTATTGGGTGTCATAGGGTAGTTATAATTAGCTAGTAGTGTTATAAGGCCACCTTTTGGACAACATTTATATGCTCATTCTGATATAATGTTTCATTTATTCATTTATTCTTACGGATTTATTCGTAGGAATAAAAGAATACAAAGACATGTCACCCGAGGGTGTATAAAGGTTATCCTTCAAACATTTCTCCCCATAAACACAGTCTCACCCTGCATCAAGGCTTACCCTATGTCGAACTAGAAAATATGCAAAATGTAATAGAAAGGGAGGAAGCAAACCTTCTTTCCAACCCATTTTTGACAGAAGTTTATGACCAACATTGTCAGCCTGTATTTTGGTATTGTCAACAGCATCTCTAGCAGCTTTCTGGGCAGCTGGATCATTACAGACGGCCAAAAATTTCTCAAGCTCTTCTAGTGGGATGTAATCGCCCATGTGATGACCTCTTTTGGCAGGAGCTAAAATGAAAAAAACATAGAACAAATCCATAAAATGTCAGCACAAATTGGAAACTTCAATGGGGCTAGTTACATGAATATGTTTTCGTCTTCCCACATAATTTAGTGCAACATCATATGATGGTACACGTAAATTTAAATCGTTTTTTATTATATCACTCCAGGTTTTCTTATGTCTACATCTTCTTTTCTTTCTTCAAACTACAAATGACTTATATTTTCTCATGGATGCTTCTTTTGGCCTATATTTTAAATGCTTAAATCACCTTAAATGCGATTCCATTCCCTTCTTATATTGTAGTGTGATTTCGTTCAACCATCTTAACATTCTCAAATTTGTATCGAGTAATTTTTGTACATGTTTGATAGCACAATATTATGTTATAAAAAGTATAATGTATTTGCAGTCGTCTTATAAAATTTCACTTCCAGTTTTAGAGATTGTTTTTCATTTTAACCAACCTTAATGAATCATATATGTCAAGTCATCGTATCCATTTCCGATTTCCTAAATTAGGATCCAAGGTAGCAAAATCTATTATTTTTAAAAATATCTTAATTATTGATTTTAATTAGCTCATTATCATTTCTATAATTACTAAAATAGTCAATCAAAAATGCAATCCTACACAAAAGATTGTAGGAGATCAAGAAAGTAGAAGCAAAAAAAGCTATTAATATCTTGAAGAACCCAAATAAAATGCCGTGTTGTCATTGGTAACAAGAAACCGGACACAAACCTTGAAGAGAAACCGGGGGAGGCATTTCGTCTTGTGATTGTTTGGCTGGTCTCTTCCTCTCTTCTTGTGCAGCTTTCTTCATGTAATACTCCATCATTGCTATCGGATCTGCCCCCGATGGTGGAGCACCGGATTCCTCTGACACGAGATAATTAAACGGTATAAATTTTCTAGTCAAGTCCCATAAGCAAGACAAATTAGTACTCAAGGTCATGAGTGATGACAAAGTGAATCATCAAAAAGTGGAAAATACACATCAAGTCGCTGCAATATATGATCCAGATAAATAGTGATGAACAACAGTTAATCTCAAGAGGTGATTATGACATGCACTTCCCAAAAAAAAAAGGATTATGACATGCAAGAATTTTATCTACAAGTTCGAAGGGCAGTTGTTCATCTAGTTCAAATGAAGTAGATGATATTAGCCCAGCATATTGTTCTAAAACTATCTGCATAATCCCTATGGTGCCCAACCTACAGATTTCTCTACTTCTCCAACCCACCCCAATATGGATAAAAATATCAATAATTGTATCAATACCTCTCACGGCCATATTAGTATTGAACATATCAGATAGTACGTATCGATATCAGATTATCATAAATAAAAAGATTTCTGATAATCATAACTTGAGCAATATCAGCCAATATTTTTAATATTTACAATATAATACAATATTATCACGGTATCGAAAAATATCAGTGTTTGGGCCCAATACTGATATATATTGACCGGTATTTGCATCTATGCCTCCACCCATAAAAGGGACAAAAGCATATGGCCTTGACATGCAAGAGTTTTTCATGAAATTGTGTCAGAAACGAAAATTGCCCAGTCAATTCTATCAAAATTTTGAAGAGGATAAAATAATGGTATTTATGTATAATTACCACTTCCACCTGATGCAGTTGGAACAGTGCCAGTGTCATTGGCATTGTACAAGGCTGATGTAGGAATTTGGTAATTTGACTGCTTTGGCCTCCGTGGACCACTGGTTGCCGGAGTGCTTGACTGCTGTGACTTTGATAGCCCACTGAGTGCCGAAGTGCTTCCACTATCTGCACAAGCATAATGTGACACAATTCTAGAACTTCCATGAGAAAATAATACGAGGCCATACAGTCAATTCAATGAATCAACATGTATAGAGCTTCTTTTCCTTTTCATAAATTATAGAGATTAACAAGATCAAATGTTACTGCACAAGAATATGGAAAACTAATGAACAATTTGACTAAAAATGGGAACTTACTATTACATTGAACTAACACCCATCCCCACCCCATTCCCTATGAAAAAATCCATAGAAAAACATACGTATTAGGCCAGGAACAATGGATGAAAATATTGGTATCAATTGAGGCCCTATCGGTATCAGCTCTATTAGCAATACAAATAAAATATATCAAATGCAAATTTTATTTTACTTTTTTTTTTTTTTTGGCAAAAAAGAACAAAACGAATTGTAGAACAAATATCGGATGAACATAAAATCAAAAAATATAGTTATCAAGGAACTGAAATAAATATGTATTGCCAAATATGTCATTTCATGGTGGGAACATTTGGCACAAGGGCCTGATTGACTAGGTAGACGTACTCCGAATATTTCACACTACTAGGAAGCAATATACACCCTAGAAAGAAAGGCATAAAAGATGAAAGAATGAAATTAGTGCCCTTTCTCTTATGCACATGAAGTTGGTATATTACATATCTTACATTCTTACCTTCCTTTGTTGAGCTTGCCCTCGTTTTTCCAGAGTATTCCTATGACCCATCTATCACCAAACCTATTTAAACAATCCATAGGCTTGAGCATGTCCCATTTGGATGGGAAAAATAGAAGGAAAAAACTGACCCATTCAGTCAGTTGAATCGAAACTATGATTGCAATCAAGTCTTACTAAAATCAGGTTTCCTTTCGTGCCATTGTGCTTATACTTCACTTCCCCACCCCCCTTTCTTCCCTTTTCACCATTTGTTCTCGAAGTGTAATAACTAAATCAAAAGAGAAGCAACCACATCTCTCTCAGATGATTGAATGCATAGCCTATACTCCAAAGAATTAATCTAGATTGGCTCCAATCAGAGGCACTCATCCAACCCTGCTAACCCCCTCTCCGTTGATGCAAATATTGGCTGATGGGTTTCGATATTCAACCTCCCGATACAAATATTTCTTAGTACCGTGACAATATCGTAATATATTTCCTTATCAACAATATATCGTGATATATTTCCATAATAGTGATATATCGCAATATATTTCCGTATCAGTGATATATCAGTCAATACAACTCTGTTAACTTATAATTTTCATTAAAAAAACTTCTTCCGATATATCCTATATCAATATGTATTATCCAATATCTGGTATCAATAGGACTCCGACAAATGCCAATACCGATATTTTCATCTATCCAAATTGAGTGAATTAAAAATATGCATCAGAAAACCTAAGGTACAGAACAAATTAACTAAATTATATATATATATATATATATAATCAGGCACCAACCATTTCGTGATGTTTGGGAGTCCCTGCTCTGCTCCAGGGCCTTCACTTCCTCTTGAAGACGATATTCATAGTATTTGTAATCTGCGCAGCTCTCATCAAATAGAAATCTGCAAGTTTAAACAAATGCAAAACAACCACTTAGTGAACACCGACAAGTTTCAACTCGCCATTCTATTACAGATGCATTAGTTTAGGGCCAAAAACCAGATTATTCAAGTCCAGAAAAACTTGCAAACCGCTGAAAACGTTGAATATGCAGAATAGTCTAATCGATTTCTGCAGACATCCATAGGGACAGAGAAACTCTAACCAGTTGAAGATGAGAAACTAATGAATGTCAACTCGTAAAGAAGCTTAGTCAAGCTTCCATAAACATGACCAAAGGATTTCCCACATTTAAAGCTGGAATACATCAAACCTATTTCCAAATCCTTTGAAAATCAAAGATATCTGCACAACTCAAGTTCCTATATTCCATGAAATTTCATGATGATCAAGTAACCAGAAGAATTTTTCTGAGGGAGAATGTTCAAAAGTAGCATTTGCATGGAGTCTCCAATAGTCTACTTGCGCTGGTCAATGCTACAAACCATGGATGCATATATTAGCCAATATTGTAAATATCGGCCAATATAGACCAGTATCGGGCCTCTAGGGACTGATATCTTCTAATACTGTAATAATATCGTAATATGTTATTATATCTAACGTGTCCTCAAATCCGCAGATGCCGAGGTGCACTTCTTCGAACGCATAATCAGCCTCTTCTAGCAGTACCCACATCGGTAAAACTTTTCATCCAAAATGGTGTACCAACCTGCTATCTTTTTACGCGCTTGGCCTCATCTGAGTTCTCTAGTAATGTGCCATTGGACAAGTATCTCAAGTAGAGATTCATCCAACTATCGGCATCAACTATCTGCATTATTTCTAGCTCCAGGTCATTTATGCTGGGAACTTCAAGGATTTCATGCATTTCTCGTGCATATTAGTCTAAGTCCCCGATCGTTGCAGCCCTTGCTAGTCGGTTGGCTTTCCCGTTTTCTTCTCTCGAAATGTGGATCATCTCCACATTACCAAATGCTAAAATCAGGTCTCAGACTTTTGCGAGATACTTGAAAAGCTACGGGTTTCAAGCTTCAAAATTCCCTCGAACCTGATTAATAATTAGTTCCGAGTCATTATAGACGACAAGGTTCTTGACCGCGCACTCTTTGGCTAATCTAAGTCATACTCTGCGACATTATTGGTCGTTGAGAATCTAAGGGTCATTGAATATTTTATCTCTAACCCATCAGGTATTTTCAAGACCACACTGGCTCCATAGCCTACTTGCATTAAAGAACCGTCCACATACAAAGTCCACACTGGAGTGTTTTGTTGACTTTTTAAGGCTAGCCTCGGTCGAAACTCCACGTCGAACTCGCCCAACTCAATGCCCACTTGACCAGTCGTGATGACATATCTGGCCTCTACAATATTCCTTTTAACGGTTGGCCTGTTAGAATAATAATTTTGTATGTCTGAAAATACGGTCGTAGTTTTCGAGTAGAATACGCAAGCGCCAGAGCCATCCTTTCCGTATGAAAATATCGGGTCTCTGGGTCAGTCAAGATTTTGCTAACATAATACACAGACGCTGCCCATCAAACTGTTGTCGAATTAGGACCGAACTCACGGCGGTGTCAGACACAACAAAATACAAATACTATCAGAGACGAGTGCGTTTACAACCAAGGGATTAAAAAGTGGGAAAGTTACCTGTGTCATATTTTTGTTACTAAAATTAATGACATCACCCCTAACTCCTACACTTGGCTTCTTATGGCCGGCGGCGATTCTTAAACTCTCCGAAACGTCATCCCGTGCTAGACATGTGGTGATCATATTCACGACCTCAACTGCCACCCGGTTCCTTGGCTGCTCGGCCACATTCCTATCTGCTTCTGCAGAAGTCTGTCCGGATCTTTGCAAAAAATGAGTGAAGTGTCCTTTCCGGATTAACTCTTCAATTTCCTTCTATAGCGTCCGGCAGTCTTCAGTACTGTGGGCCCCACACCTCACTATAGTGTCCGGATTAACTCTCCGGAATGTCATCCCGTGCTAGACATGTGGTGATCATATTCACGACCTCAACTGCCACCCAGTTCCTTGGCTGCTCGGCCTCATTCCTATCTGCTCCTCCAGAAGTCTGTCCGGGTCTTTGCAAAAAATGAGTGAGGTGTCCTTTCCGAATTAACTCTTCAGTTTCCTTCTATAACATCCGGCAATCTTCAGTACTTTGGCCCCCACACCGATAGTAATGACAATATTTCGACTAGTCACCTCCATCTGCGTTCTTCAATGCCTTCGGCCATTTAAAGAACTTTTCATCCCGAATTTGTATTAGGATGTTGGTGCGAGAGTCATTTAAAGGAGTCAAGTTTAGAGGCCTGAACTCCCTTCGGACCATCGGCTCGGACTTCTATTGCTTCCTTGGTGCTCAAGGACCCATATAGTCCCCGTTCTTCCTCTTTCCTTCCACCATCCTCTAGCGGAATTGGTCCCCTCGGTTTGGCGTTTCGCTTCACCAACCTCTTCAGCCGCTATGTAGGCTCGAGTAATGGACTCAACCAATCTAAAAATTTGCGAGTTCTTGTGGGCCAAATGCTTAAAAAAGTCCTCAAGCTCCAAGGCCGAAATGAAGGCGCTCGATACTTCTTCAAACTTTTATTCGGCCCTTACTTGACTCGGGCCAAATGCCGTGGTTGCTTCTCCTCCCTTCGGTTGGAGGCGAATTAGGACAGAAAGTCGTCGGCCAAATCCTAAAACGTCCGGATCGAATTAGATTAAAGCCGATAGAACCATGCTCAGGCATCTCCTTTGAGAGTCAAGGAGAAACATAGACACATTACTATCTCATCTAAATCTTAAAAGTTTAGGAGAGTGTAGAAATAGTCTAGATAGTCCATCAGATCAGTGCTTCCATCGTACGGATCTAAGGCCGGCATCTTAAACTTGTGAGGGAGCAGATGGGTTCGGATCTCCATCGTGAATGGAGATCTCTGCAAGCCAGCGGCTCATCCTCCGACGTCCCCTCCAAAGACGTGCTGCCATATTTTTTTTAACTTTCTCCCCCATTTGAGAAGGAGTAGCCATCCTCTTCTCATTGAAGAAGATCCCCAATTCCAAAGGATTTTGTGTGGTCTGAGAGGTTGGACGGCTCATAACTTTTGTAGGGCACGCAATGTGTGAGACTCCTGTCTGGTATAAAGGCTCTCTATCATCATGGGAATAACGAGGATTTCACCTCTAGGACTATCCTCTTGAGTCCAATAACTCAAACGACCCTTTAAGTACGTCGGGACTTTGTTACTCGAGGCATCTTAAGTCCCAAGGTCTTCAGGCCGCCGGCCCTTAATTGTCGGGCACTTCCTTCCCCTCATCCGCTTGGAAGTTGTTGTATGGGAGGCGGAAGATGGAGCCTCCTTCGGCAGCTTATCAAGCCACGTATAACTAGTTTGGATAGCCTTAGAGATGTCATTCATTCTCATCGCAAGTTGCCGTAAGCAGGGGTTGGGATAATTGTCCACCCAACTGCCCCTAAGAGGGCAATTGCTACGTGAGGTGGCATCTCTGACCGGTACACTGACTTGTGCTCGTGTGTTCACCATGTTAGCTTTTACAAAAATGTGGTTGTCGGACTTTTTAGTTGCTTCCCACAGATAGCAACAATGATACATCTTCTGATTCGGATTATAACATGGATTAAGGAACCAAAGTTTGTCTATCGAGTCTGAAGCGGGTCCGGTCTCCGTACGTTTTTAATCTGAATACTATGCAATACAAAATACGGTCAAAAGATTGGTGAGACTCATTCCCTGATATATCCTCTGACGCTCAAATCAAAATCCTTCTTTGAAGAAAGGAAAAGGAGAGAATGCAAGTTTAAATGTTCATAAAAATGTCTTATTTGGGATTTGCGATTTTCTGAAAGCGTCTTAGTGAGAGAAAAAGAGAGTGCGTACTACGCATCTTTAATTTGCCAAGGGGTCGATGCTCAAACAAAACTAAAGGCAAATTAAAGACGCTTAATGCACACATTCTCTTACTAAGATACTTTCAAGAAAAGTGCAACCTTTTTCCTTTCTTTAAAAAAGAATTCTGACTTGAGCGTTGGAAAATATATCGAGAAATGAATCCCATCAATTTTTTAACCGTATTTTGTGCTGCACAGGATTTAAATTATGAACGTACGAAGACCGGACCCGCTTCAAACCCAACGGACAAACTTTAACTCCCTAATCCGTACTATAATCTAAATCCGAGAACGCATCAGTATCAAATAAGTAAATAAGGGAAGTAAGTCCACCCATTTCCTCATGTAGCTAATACAGAAAATACTATAAATGCTTCCCTTACTGTTCTCTGGGTCACATGAATCAAAATGAAGCTACATAATCAATCAAGAGTAAGCAATATAAAGTGAGGTGAAGCATTTTCTTTTCCTTCTTTCCTGCTACGTAAATTGGGAGAGAAGGGAACTGAACATGACATCTTTTGATCTCGAAGGCCAATTAAAAGGTCAATTTCGATCAGATGAATATTTTTATACTGGTAACACCATAAATATTTTATAAGAGTGCAAGGTATATAAGACCCAACATATTTTTTTTTTCCCTTTTTCTTCTTAGTTGGCTGGTATTAATGAGAGAATTACTAGGCTCTAAGTAAATAAGGTTAGAAATGATGCTCACTTGAAAGGAGTGTCGCCTGGATTTCTTTGACGGGTAACATGCTCAATTTGCCGTCCATTTTTAGCCACAAAACTTGCCAGTCTGTCTGCAACTTTCTTCACTGTAGGGTCACTTGGTGAAGGAGGTGCTGCATTTCACTTAAATATCTTATTAATACCGAGAGCATGAACAATGGAATGCAAATTACTGCTGTAGCAGGTGTGCCACATTTTCGTAATCTTTCATTGACACCTCTTCCCACCAAACAGGGACTTATGATATAAGCTGCATTCAGGAGACAAGACATAAAAAAATGATATGTCCTCGTAGTCCATTAATTTTTTAGTAGATAATATTGCCCACCTGAAATCCTCAGCAAAGTTTCTTTGCTGAACGGGCAAATCATAGCAGTAATAGTGATTAACGTGCGAGAATATATCAATGACATCAAGTTAAAAAGGGAAAGAAAATACACAACTTTCCAAAAACACAACAAGTAATGCTACAAATTAATACTATGTTTCTGTCAAGGCAGGTTGTAACTTATAATTAGCAGACATCTTTACCATATTCATATTCTGAAACATAGAAGATCAAAATATTAGTATAACTCTTACTTTTACAAGTGGGACTTAAGGCTTTATTTATATTAATGTTGATGTCTTGCTTTCTACGTAAGTAAAGTCACAAAGTAAGAGAAACACAAAAACTATTAGCAAAAGTGGGCCACACTATAAAGAAGTGCCTTCTGTACGGATAAGTTCCTTCCCCACAACTGCTGATAAACTATAAAGCAGGATGTAAAGTTAAACCATTCAAAGATTTTTTCAGACAAACCAAGCATGCACCAGAATATAAGCTTTAAATATCAGAGCACAAAATTTCCTGTAGAGGAGTGCATGCAAGACCGCAAACTTGGGTTGAATGCATATGAATATTAAAAGATAGACAAATATATGTAAACACGCAGAATAAATACGAATGGAACAAAAACTACAGACGCCAGTCATTATTATTTCCATATTCTTTCGCACTAACAATAAGAACCAAAGAAACGTTTTTCCATTCCAACCAGACAAGAGACATCCATACGGACAGTAATTACCAACGTCTTGTCTTGATGCTGAATCAGAAGCATCTGGCCGACCCAACTTCTGCCGTTTTGCTGAACCATCACCAGATGCATTTCCAGTCTCCCTGTCATCTTCATCGTCATCTTCACCTAACTTCACAGATGGTGCCACAAGTTTTGATTTCTGTTTCAAGCTGAATGCTAGCTTACCACCTGACGTAGCTACAGCGGTTTTGCGTGCCTCATTAGGCCTACTATCTAGGCTACTTTTAGTACTGAAAGGATGAGAAACTGAATTTCCTGATGCATTTGATTTTGGTCTAGACTCTTGGATCGCAGCTCCCTTCTCCTGCTCTTGTTGAAGTTGTTTAAATCTCTCCATGAATGAGCCATCATTCATGAAGATGCTAGAGGGCATTCCTTTATCCATGGACAAAAGCCAAGTGCTTTGAAACAGTTTAAATGAATTTGCTGTTTGACAAACAAGCTTCCAAGCAATTTAGACATTGAAATGACAGCTATCATTTGCACAATAAAATACACAAGCAGCACACTCCTCATGCTTGCAAAAAAAATGCTTGATTAATGGATAGCACAATAAGACAGCACAGTAATCGTGATAGTCACATGCTCAATTTCCCCATTACCCATACCACTAGTCCAGCATAAAAATGATTCAAAATGTTTAAGCATGATAGAGATGAACTAAGAACTACAAAAGGAAACATGGAGAGATACAGTACACTGAAGTAGGGAAGACTTTTCATAAACTTATTGAGAAAGATCAAGACTTTGCTCACAGCACACAACCAATAACCACAAAGATGCTTTCTTGAACAATACTTTACTAGTGAGCACAACAGAAAAAGAAAAGAAAACAAAGCTTCACCATAACTGCAGTTGGGATTCTTTATCCCCTTATGAGTTTGTGCTTGTGTTTGGAGGTGCTATAGGACCCAAAATAACAACATTTAGTTGAAAGGATCAATATTATGGAGTAGGATGACTGAGATTACAGAAGTTGTTGATGCTGTGTTGGAAAGTATTTATGGATATTTTGGAAGCCAAAGGATCTAGATTAGTATTAGAAAAGCCAATCACATGAACAAGTGCAGATAGAGAAAGATGAAGGATATCTAGAAAAATGAGCATATTACCCATAGAAACAAAAGGATGGTTGGATGAATTAAAGACATATCTAATAATGGGATTTTGAGAAACCAAAGAATACCCCTCAAATTTCAAGGTAAACAAAATAAAGTGGCTAGAAGGCCAGCCATTTTGTACCAACATGTTCAAAAAATAAGTGATGAACGAAGATGTTATGATAAATGTAAATGTCATATGCTGAGGGATAGGATTCACAAAGGTGGTATATGAGTAAAATTCAGATTGCTCCAACAGGGAAAAAATTCTATGAATGCATTTTAATGTGGTTTTCCCATGTAAAATGAAGATCATCTAGTGCACGCATAGTGAGATGTGACGTGAAGGAAGAGAATTAATACAAAAAGGGTCAAATAAGACCCCATAACTGTTTGAAAAACAGCGAAAAACATACTCACTATATATTTGGAGCTCCAATAGTTCAATGGTACTGGAGGACATCGGAATTCAAAATTAATACAAACAAGAAAATAGCATGTTGACTCGTCAAAATTAAAGCTAAAGCAACTTCTAGCTGACACCTAACCAACCCTGATAGAAATTTTTTGATGAAAGAACATCAAACTAAAAAAAACTGCAAAACAGATTGCAGAACCCTCACATCTTTCATCTACCACGTAATTTAGTACGCATTCCAACATATCTAACAATAACCATGTCAATCACTGATATCAAAAGGCGTAGTTGAGTTATATGATCCTATTTCACTGGTCCAAGGTTGCAGTCTTAGACTTTGTATCAGCTTGACAGCAAGAGAAGCTTGATCTGAGCAAGTGAATAAAACCACCACAAAAATACTTATCATCCTTCCAATTGTTATACAGTTTGAAGCACTATTAAAATATTTGCTCACCCACAGCACATCAACAATAGCGAAGAATCAAAATTGAGTCTTTTCACCGACAGCACAAGTTTAAAAAGAACGAGGAAGACTGCATTGAAGAGCAAGGGAGAGATCGGGGTGTCGATTCTTAATCCTCTACAGATAAGATGCTACGATCCCCTTTTCTGATATTCCTTTTGTTTAACGAACTAAAGGGAAACACAGGAGATCAGACAAGCTGGGAACTCAAACACAAATTGGATATCGCAAAACCCTAGACCCACCAGGACAATAACTGGATAGAATTAACCACGGGAAATGGTGTTTACATCACAAATTCCCACTTGAAAACTCCAAACCGAGATACAAAAGGTACGTTTTGTAACAACTAAGAATTAAACCACTATAGAAATTCTCGTTAACAGATTTCAAATCGCTTTAATCACCAACTGATCGAATACGAGGGTATAAAATCTTCATCAGATTTGAATCATACCTGGAGTCCTAGGGCATGAAATTGAGTAGTCGCAGAGTTAAGAGCCCTCGACGTTCGTAGAAGCGTAAGGCAGGCAGAGAAACTTCAGGGGAGGGGTCGGAGGGTAAATTTATTAAGCGTAGGTGGTTATTTTGCAATTCCTCTAGATTATCAAGTTTCTATTATCACCCCCAAACTCCCACAAATTCTATAATTGCCCCTAAAGTTGCTTTCAGCCCAGCCCAGCCCACAAACTCCAACATCCGTATATTTTTAGAGTCTTTAGTTTTTAAATTTAATGGTTCATATTTTTTATTATTTAAAATAAAAAATATTTTTTTATTTTATTTATTTTTTATTTTTTATTATAATAAAATAGTCAATCCAACAGTCTCAAAAGCATCACAAGCACTATGACATTCGTAGGACATTGCAGTGCCCACGGTCTCCCCCACCCCCAAAAAGTTTGTTTATGTAAAACCACAAAAAATAAGAGATTTAGAATTTCTATCATACTAAAAAAAGTTAATTCAATTTTTCTTAATTATAATCATTTGATTAATATTTGATAAATAATATTAATATTTTTATAATAATAAATAAAAATTAAATATTATTTTTAAAAATAATAAATAATATAGTTATTTAATTAATATCAAATAACTATAATTAAAATTAAATTAATTTCTTTTTAGAGAAGTATATTTTTTAGATCCAAAAATTGTGGCTATTTTTAAAATTAATGTAATAACCAAAAGCTTCTCATGATTGAGACCAATTCATAAATGATGATGAAATCTCTCAATAAACCTACTAGTTTATTGAATCCAATCATACAAAGATATGTTATTTTATATAATATATAACGGGTGGATTTTTTATGAATTTTTTTAACTCTATAAATAATACAAAAATTTATATTATATGAACACTAAAACAAGAAGAAAAAAAGTTGAAATCATATATGATAAAATAATATAAATATTTATTGCCTAAATGGAACTGAATATATAAAATATATATATATTGTTTTTTATATTTTTTATAATATTAAAGTTTGTTAAATATTTAACTCAATAATACAAAAATAATTTTTAAAATTAATTATTTAGATGATTTTTTTAAATTTTAAATCTTTCCATTAAAAATAAATCATATAAATATGTATCAAATATATCTTCCTAAAGAAATACAAAAGCTCCCATTTTAACTAAAAAGATCTATTACGTCTCGCGTCCACAATTATTATACAAATTAGGGAGCTTTCGAATTTCTCATCGTCTTGAGGCGATCTCGAGCGAGTCTGGTATCCGTCTCTGTATTGGGACCTGCACAATACAGCTAACAAATAAGATGTTAGAGGCCCGACGAAAATTTTTCCACCGAAAATATTCTGACTCTCAAATCAGCAAACATTCCGCAATAAACGGAAAGGGGGGTCGCGCACGCTTAGAAGTGCGCGGGAGTATATTGTGAACGTGTAGGAAGTGCGTGTATACAGAAATGGGAGATTGGTGAGCGGATAAGGGAGGCCTGGCTCCCAAAATGCATCACAGTGGGTAGCTAATTGTGGCGGCCTGTGTTAGGTTGGAGAAAAGTGGTAGCTGGCTGTGTTTGTGAGAGCTTACGCATGCAGGGGTGTATGTCTCGGTGCTAGGCTGTTATTTTCTCGATGGCTAGTTGATCGAAGTAGGATGTAATGATCCTTTCTCTTGTCAAAGTATGCTCCCAGAGTGCTTTCTGTGCGTCCGAGAGTATTTTTTTTCTCTCCCCTCTTCTCTGTGAACGAGAGGGAAATTTATAGTTCCCCTTGTTAGAGCTATTGGAGCGATAATCCTTCTTGTAGGGATCCGATGGCCACTGACAGTTGACGGTAATCGTCGGTGTGTCAGTTGTCGCCTTGTGGTGGCAGGCAAATTGTCAGGCATCGCAGGCCACGCTTGGTCTACTTCCTTCCCCAGGATTAGTCGGAGAGCTACAGGTAGCGACGCAAGCCGCGGCTGGCAGCATTGACCCTCTCCCCATTGGCTTGCCTTCTCTATTGCTTGTCAACCGCATTAATGGGTTGCAGGCAATTCCTATTGGCTGCGCGCTTGAGATGCTATGTAGGCCGTTCCTGAATATGGGCCGAACTTGCTGCGTGGGCCGTTACTCCTTGGGTTGGGTTTGGAATTCTCTTGGGCCTTCATGTCGGACCCAACACTAGCCTCCCATGCCTAGGCCGACCTGTGGTCGCTGCCTAGCATGTCCTTCTGGGTCCGGTCCGCAGTCGCTGGGTATTCCTCGAGATGCGCCAGCGTTTGTCATCTTCTGGTTTTGTTCCTTCCCTAGGTGGTGGTGCAGGTCTTTATGGTGCTGCGACGATTCACTGGGAAGGAAGGATTCACACGCCTGAGATTGCCTTGGGCCGGCGCCTTCCCTTCCTTATGAAAGAAGATTGTTAGGCGCACACCTAATTACTCGTGGCAGGGTGCCGTGTTGTCTATAAATAGTGGGCATTATCCGTTGGCATGGCTCATCCCTTGGCTAATTTTCTATTGGAGCAATGCGAAGACCTTGGTGTGTCCCGCTTCCAGTGGGAGCTTGTGAAGGACTTGGATGGACTAGTTGGAGATCTGAGGCTTCTGCTAAAGACTGGACTCATGCCCCTTCCTTGGGCGATCCCTCATGCTCATGAGGGTGGTTCGGCCACTCTGCTATCATCACATGCCTCTCCCCTGGCCACGGTGGTTCGTAGCGCGCGGGAAGGTCTCGGTGGAGCTATCACGGGATTGTCGCCTCTCTATGTAGCGCGTCGCACATGGTCTCCAGTTCACTAGAACCACTGGCCGGCTGGTGAGGAGATAGAAAGAGGAGTTCCGGTGGGGGGAAGGGCAGGTTCTTCCCCTGCGTCCCCTCTAGAGGTTCCTAGGCGGGTGTTAATTCTGCCCCTACGATGGTTATTGAGATTGCCGCGGTGGTCGACCAACACTTGGCCGCTTCAGGCTAGCGTAGTTTGGCTTGTTGGGTTATGTCCATGGTAATCCCATGTAGATCACTTTCGCCAACCTCTCGGGGTAGTCGCTCGGGGCAGACACCCCATGCCGCATCTTCTTCTCCTTTCTTGTATCTTTGCTGTTATAAACTTTTTATTTTATAAAAAGAACTTTGATTGATAAGAGAAGTAGCCTTTTTGTCGTTAATTCTCTGTCTCATTGCATACGTCTTCCCTCATTGACTGCTTCTTGGATCGTACTTCATGGGCGGTCCTCTCCTTCTGTGGCACTGCGCCCCATTCCGCACGCTTGTGCGCGTTCAAGTGCGCTTGGCCGACTTCTAGTCGTCCTCATCCCTCGAGTTTGGAAACAGACTGCCGACGGGATGACATGGCAGGAGGAGACTCCTGGCGGCCAAGGCTCGGGAAGCTCAGACGCTGCGAGTGGAGGTCACATCCACTAGATTGCCTGAGGCATTAACTGCGTAGGAGATCGGGGGGCATCGCGTCATAGCGATCTGCCTTTGAAAGGCGCGACTCTTCAAGGACTTGCCACGTGGAAGGGATGGGTTGGCTTCTCCGGGACACCTTTCCTTGGTTCCAGATGCAAGTCGGATCACAAGACTGACCAAGAATAGGGATCGTGTAGCAACACTCCCTGCCCTGGCTATATAGCTCCAATGCCAAAGGTATGAACGGGCTATAACAAGCTGGGAATCTATCTCAACGTTGAAAGTATCACTTCATCCATTGACATGGAGGAAACAATAAGAAATATATAGAGGGAAGTATTCTAGGGGGCTACACTAAACCAATCTGTCTAGATCAGCCCAGATCACTCTGCACTTTATTAGGCTTCCAAAATTTAGGGGTTGTAGTACTCTATTAGTGCTTTCCCCTAAAGCCAAAAGGTGACACTAGACTTTGGTTTTACTGGCTAAAGCTAAACTTGATCAGATCCTTTCGAGAATATGTTGTTGATTTTCTGTCTCACTTTGCCTCAATTCGTAGAGGGAAGAAACTAGCCTGACATCTTGTTAGGATAAAACGGGATTCGGGTGAGCACCAAAACAATTTCCATAACTGCTTAGATGTAGAAGCCTATTCATTTCAGCACTCATTGATGAGGCTAAGCCTAATGCCTTTTTCATGATGATCCAGTATGGAGACTTTTTCAAAGCTTTGATGTCACAAAACCCTTAGACTTTTGTGGAGGTTATGGTCGTAGCCTAGGCTTGTATTGTGGAGGATGTGGCAAATAAATCATGGGAGTCCGAAAGGTGCATTATCAGGCAGAACAAGGGCAGCCATATAATTGAAAAAAGAGATCCATCGAGGTCTCAGGAGGTAATAGGAGCCAAAAGCAATGTCTAAACGAGCAAGACTTGTTGCCAGCTCGACTAGCCTATGTACCTCACTCCTCTCACAAACATGAGGTCTAATATCCTAATGCAAATCCAAGATGAGAAATTCTTGAAGTGGCTAAAGCCAATCAAGAGTCTAGAAGCTGAGAACCATTTTGCGTATTTCCACTTCCACCTGAGCAGTGGAACACAAAGGATTGCCAGAACCTTCAGCAGGAAATTGTGATACTCATCTAAAAAGGGAACTTAAAGAAGTTCCAAGTTCTGGCACAACCCTAAAGATCTGCCAAAGGCAGTTGATTAAAAGAGGAAGACCTATGTGAATCACTTTATTGTTTGAGTTGAGTCAGCTGAGAGATCAGTTGCTAAAGGCCATCATTATGTTAAGGATTGTGTTAGGGAGTCTAAGCTCACTCTTCTTTGAACTATTGCCACTGTGGGTGAGCTCAGGGAGAGTATGAGCCGACCACATTCACACCTGAGGAGGAGCTTGGCAGGCGGTTCAAACTAGAGGAGATTCGTCCTATCTTTGCTGGGCATCATGGAAATGGATTTCAGGTATTCCCTCCAGGAGTTCTACGTCTTGTAGTTGCTTTGAGAGTGTGAGGAAAAATGTCATTTTTGTCTTCATTTCTTCCTTTATGGAGCATTCGTCGCCTTCGTCAGAGTCTGAGTCCTCTTTCTGAGAGTTTGTAGGAGACGTGCGTGCTTCGTGGATTCGTGAAGACGCCACGCCTGTTGTGGCAGCTACAAAAGGTGGCAGTTCAGAGACCAACATTGTCGGACCGGTGAGGTTTTTGCGTGCCTCACCTGGCTTTGAGATGGAGGGCTCGTCCACGTCCTCGTGGGGCTTACGGCCCAGGAGGAGAGAACCGTCGCTCCAGCAGGTGGCCCGAGCTGTTGAGGGCTGCGAGGCCCGGGTGCAATCTCTAGTCGGGGAAGTCAAGTAGGTAAGAGCTCGGGCCGTGTATTTTGAGAGACCATGGTCTGAATTAGAGGTACGGGTGTCCAGGCTTGTTGATACCAACATGCAGGCGCAAGGCCGCATCCTGGCCGTCCAGAAGGAGTTCGAGTAGTTCCGGGTGCACTCTCGAGAGGAGTTGGTGTGGCTGGAGGCCGAGTTGAGGTCGAGGCTCAGGCCGGAGGAGGTGGCCCCTACATTAAAAAGGAGGTTCTAGGATGACATCGGTATCAACCGTAGGCTAGCCAGGCTGGAGGAGCCGAACTTCTGCGTCGGCATCCTAGACTCTCAAAACTTGGGGATCCGAACCTGTTCCCATCTTAGGAAATTCGCTGCTCCGAATTCTCTAGAACCCAGTGGGGATGATCAATTGTAATCTGCGACAACCGAACGCCTAGATTTGTAAAAAAGTCAATTAGTAAAATGCATAATAAACTTCTTACTTGTGCCGTGCTGTTTTGCTCGTATTTGTTTGTTTCCCCTTCTTTTTCTTCTCTTCCTTGCTGGTGTCGTCCCTTTGCCGCCATTTTTGACAGCCTAGGATCCCGCATTAAATGCGGGTGTAACAATCGGGATTTTATCAAGTAGCTAAAGTGATGCTAGTTGATGGCCTCTTGAAGGGCCATGATTGCCCAATGCTTGGGGAAACCGTGGCGTTCTTATCGAACAAGCACGTGGCCTGATCTTAGGGTAAGAGCGTCACTTGGGATTTCTCGCACGCTAGCATCTTGCTGCCTATATAAATGGCACCTTTGTGAAATCTTTCCCTTCTGTACTTTTTCACATTTTGAGGTCGCAACTCTTCCCAAAGTGAGAGAAATGGCTAAGAAGAAAGACTCCCCTTCATCTTCGCGAGTAGCTAGATCGAGCGGCCACAGGGTAGATAATACTGGCTCTGCTCTGACATCGAGAGCCATTGTTGCCCTGGTAGTCGATTATGGCATTCCTCAGGACATGTTGTACCGCGCTCCTAGCCTGGATGGTAGGGCTCACACCCCTCCAAATGGCTTCGTCACTGTTTACGAGCATCATTTGAACGGTGGGTTTTGTTACCCCTTGCCGTGCGAGTTGACTGCTCTAGTTGAAGCTTTGGGCGTTCCAGTGGCGAGATTTCATCCGAACGCTCTCCGCTACTTGGTTTCATTGTGTGTCTTCGCCCGTCTGCATTCCCTATCCTTTGGCACAACAGCGGCGAAGGTAATCTTTCACTTCTCAGAGTCCTATAATTGGATCTCCATGTCCCCGAGAGCTGGTTTCCAATTCCGGGGGACCAACCCCAATTCGGTGAAGAATTAGAAGAATCGCTTTTCTTTCTACAAGATCCGTCAGATTCAGAATTTTCTCGAGAGCGGGGTTCGATCCCATAGTTCTTCCGCAAGGAAGTGTTCGACGAGGAGGTGAGGAAAACGGTGAAACTAGTCGAAGCCATCGAGCCCCAGAAGAAGAAGTTCTCCATCCAGGAGTACTACCTGACATCTGACACCCTTACGGCTGCCAAGGGGGGTCTCATGTCTAGCTAGGCCGTGGCTGGCTCCTTGAAGAAGAAGCTCGCGGATGTCGTAACCCGCAAACCTTTGGGAGAAGACGCCGAGGAGAGCTGATCTCTGTTGGAGTTATCCTCCGATGAGGAGGAGGAGGAAGTGCCTTTGAAAAGGCTGAGGGAGGCCGGAGGCACCTCCACCCAGAGATTGCAGAGGTCGGCTACAGGGTCCATCGTACGGTCCCGAAGTCCTGTCCTGGAGGCGACGTCGGACGTCAAGTCACATGAGGGAATTGACGGGTTCGTAC
Source organism: Nepenthes gracilis (assembly GCA_033239525.1). Lineage (NCBI taxonomy): Eukaryota > Viridiplantae > Streptophyta > Magnoliopsida > Caryophyllales > Nepenthaceae > Nepenthes > Nepenthes gracilis. The sequence continues at coordinate 10,793,021 of BSYO01000038.1, read as the reverse complement.
CAATTCCTGCCGTGCCACTGGCTGAGCACGGCGTCCCTACGATGGAGATTCATTCTGGAGGAGAGTCCCCTGTGGCCCCGCTCGCTGATCTGGAGCCACCAGAGTTGACCGTTGAGGGCGCACCCATGGCGGAGAGTGGCGCGTCTTTTGCTGAGGAGGTACAAATTAAAATCGGGCGAGAGGCTAGCCCGTCCAGGGCTGAGGCGATTGTGGAGGTCGTTGCTGTTAGGGCGGCTCAAGAGGTGGAGCCCCCAAGCATCCCCATATTGTTCGATATTCCAGGCCCTCTCAGTCCTAAGGAGGCTACGGTTGGACGCACCGAACCCCCATGCTTTCTGGCTCCAAGATGAGGAGTTAGTCATCCGGATGTATCTTCTGCCCAGGTATAATTATCTTGAGTTGGGTGCTCGCCTTCGGTATGGAGTTCCAAGAATTTCTGACCTTCTCTTTCATTCGTAGGTTCCTAGTGAGGCTGATTCTATCGACGGGCTGGCCGCTTATGTGCAGGAGACTATTCGTCTTATGAGGGCCAAGGCTGCTTCCCTTCAATGAGAGAGCGAGAAGTTGCGGGAAGAGAACAGGCAAATGCTGGAGGAAGTCAGGCGTCTAAGGACGAACAGTTGCCAGCGAACTCAACAGTTCACGCTCCTAAGGCAGGAGGTCGAGCAGCTGAAGAAGATGGTCTCTGATCTTGAAGACGACGATTCTCGCCTGACAAGAGACCTGATGGTGCGACTCTCTCCTTCGGAGGTGAATCTTGTCCTGGAGTCGAGATATTGGGACGGCATCCGCCTGTGCCGTAGGATTGCCTAGCTCACGGCCCCTGACGTTCCAGAGGGTGTCTCCCTCCCAAATCGCGCCGGTGGACAATGCGAATCCCAAATCGCGTCGGAGGACAACGACGATCCTCAATCACGACCGTCGTCGCCGTCTCTGTTTCTCGGACGACAGAGACGGCTGCGCAAAATGACGACGAGAAGAGGAGGAGAGGAAAAGACAGAGAGAAGAGAGAGAGAGGGGCGCCGACGCAAATGGGGACGCGAGGGTTTTTTGAAACAGAAGAGGGAGAGGGAGATGAGCCACAGCCGTCGGATTCGTTTTTAATCCGACGGCTGAGAGATTTCCCGTGTTTTTTAAAATTAAATTCGTTTTTTTTTTTATTAATGAATTCAGGGCCGTTGGATTTCATCCAACGGCCCTGAATCAGGCGTCGTTGGCTCTGCGACGCCTTTGCCGTCGCAGAGCCCCCGATTCCCTTCCGCATTTCGTCCTTCACTGCCCCTATCTCTCTCTTTTCCTCTATTCCTCTTCTACTCGTCATTTTGCGCAGCTGTCGCCCGAGGAACACAGACGCCATTGCCGGTCGTGTTTGAGAATCGTCGTTGTCCACCGGCGAGATTTGGGATTCGATTTTGCGGCCGGATTCGTAGCCGTCTGTGTCGTCCAGCCGTCTCCGTCGTCGTTGTCCACCGGCGAGATTTGGGATTCGAATTTGCGGCCGGTTTCGTAGCCGTCTGCGTCGTCGTTGTCCACCGGCGATTTGGGATTCGGATTGTCCACCACCGGATTTGCTGTACGTATTTGTATATTTGTATATTTTTAAATTTTTATATATTTAAATAAAATATAAATATATATATTTACGTATATTATATATATATTTATTTATATATTATATATATATATATTTATATATTATATATATATATTATATATATATATATATTTATATATTATATATATATATATATTTATATAAATATATAAACATATGTATATATATTATTAAATATTTATATATTTAAATAAAATATATACATATTTATATATTTATATATATAAAATATATACATATAAATAATATATATATACATGTATTTAAATAAAATATATTATATATAAAATATATATGTTGTATATAATGTAATGTTTTCCACTATTTTGTTTTGTTATTGCATTTTTTATAATGGATAAAAATACTCCAAAAAACTGGCATGATTTTTGATGATATGGATGATGCTGAGAAAGGGGTATTGGAAACGATATGGTCGAATGGGATTTTCAAGATTTAAAACATTTAGTTAGGAAATCCAAAATTGATAAAGTAGATATATCTGTAACGTTTTGTTGTTCAAAAGGTTATACACGCCTACTTAGATAAGCGGTGAGGATGAAAATGCAAAACATCGATAAACACGCTGTGGTTGTCCAGTTCTTAGAATGGATTGTGTCTTATTAGAGAATGAAAAATAAGTGTCAAAAATTTATTAGTGACATATACGTTAGATAATGAAGATTGTGTCACTAATTTATTTTGGGCGGATGCACAAATGATTGTTGATTATCAAGTGTTTGGTGATGTCGTGATTTTGATACAACTTATGGGACAAATAAAGGTTTGCGGTCCGTTTGGGGTTTTTTGAGTTTTAACCATCATAGATCGATCGTTATTTTTGAGCGGCATTATTGTACGATAAACGGGCCGACTCTTTTGTTTGGTTATTTGAGACCTTTTTGAATTGTCACGTGGGCGGGCTCCCAAACTATTTTTACAGATCAAGATGCATGATGGCGAAGGCTCTCGCGTTAGTGATGCGGCCAACATGGCACGGTTTGTGCACTTGGCATATTATGTAAAATGCCACTAAACATCTTGCGAATCGTGATGGTTTGCTTTCCAGATTTAGTAATTTGATGTATGGATACGAGGATGAAAGACAATTTGAGAGTGCTTGGTCAACTATGGTGTCCGCGGAGGAAGGCAGGGCCATGCAAGGTTATGGTTAGATGGAATCTATTGTGTAAGGTATAAATGGGTCATGCGTGTTTTATGAAAAATGTGTTTACATTGGGAATTAGAAGTACGCACTAAGTGAAAGCCTTAACAGTGATCTAAAAAATCATTTGAGGTGTGATCTTAATGTTAGAGATTTTTTCACCATTTTGATAGAGTGCTTGAAAAGAAGAGATATAAAGAATTGTGTCTTGAGTATGAATCAAGACAAAAAAATTCCCAATTTAATAAGTATTGATTGTCCACTAATGATTCAAGCATCGAAAATATATTCTCCAACAATTTTCAAGCTCGTCAAATGGAATTGTTAAAAATAATGAGTATATGTGTACTTTCCGTGAGTAGCCCATTTATATCTTAGGGTTACATGCAGATCCATCGCGTTCGTATCGTATCATTTGATCATCATACACAAATGGTACAATGTGATTGCCGAATGTATGAAACATTTGGAATTTTGTGTTCACATGCTTTCAAAATATTCAACATACATGATTTACGATCCATCTAGGATAAATATATTTTGAAGAGGTGGACTCGGAAAGCAAGGGATAACGCTCCAGATATAGGTTCATATAATTTGCCAACTTTAAGATACGCAGTCGGGTCGGAAGGCAATTTCAGGAAGAATTATGCGTAGTTGTCTACGCATTGGAAGTGATTTCGAATGGAGGGAAAGTTAGAGGCAAAAGTCAGAGAGATTGAAAGCCTTGTCCAAAATTTTTCATCCGATTCGTTTGAGGAGGTTCATCCTCCATTATGCCAACACAAATGACGGATCGGATTGTCAAGGGTGTGAAGCATAAGGGAGGAAGAAAGGCAACAAAACGTCCGAAAGGCTGTTTGGAAAGAAAAAAATGTAAGAAATCTGACAAATCATTGCGAATCATACAAACCGAGGTTAGTATATAGTTGCTTACTTATTATATCAAGACATTATATGTAACAATTACCGTTATACTCATATCCGATTAATTATTTTTTGTCGGGAACAAACTTTAAATTCGATTGTTGATGTGAATAGCAGTCGATCTCAACAACCGTTGTCATACATGCAGTTACTTATGGTATTGTTGTAGTACTTTGTTTATATATTGATTTGTTAACAAAGATTTTTTCCTTTATTTCTAATTATATCTATATTCTTTTAGTGCCAACACAATACTTTCTCAGGATCTCATATGACTAACGAAAAAAGTGCTGACTAATAGAAAAAAAATCAGCAGAAAGGTATATGAAACTATCACTTTACATCTGACGATAATAGAAAGGTTAATTTTTTAGAGTTATATTTAAACATCTGACGATAAATTTTATGTATCTTATTTAATACAATCTTGAATATTGTGCAGGTTTTACGCATGGGGCGGCATTTTTTACGACGATTTTGCTTTCCATGGGTGCACGCAACCAATATAGTAGTTGAGAATATTGTATTGGATTATGATCATATCGAGGAATGATAGTTTTCTTTCAGTGGATGTGTAATGATGGGTTTGTAGATGTGTAATGATGAATTTGTGAATGTTTACTTGAAAAAATTTTAAAATTTGGTGTCTTTGTTAATTATAGATGACCTTATTTATAGGTTATTTGTACGAATTTTTCTTTACTTTTAGGGGAGATCCTACCGGTTTTACTTGTATATATAATGGATTCGGGGGCGCTTTGGCTTGCTAGCTGTGTTCTTCACAGTGAATCTACTACTACGTGGCCTATATATATATAATGTAAATATATGTCGTCAACATATATCTCCACGTTTCGACCGATCTGAGCTTCAAACATCTTGTTTACAAGGCGTTGGTAGGTCGCCCCAATGTTCTTGAGGCCGAAGGATATTACCTTGTAACAGTACGTCCCATGGTCAATTATGAAGGAGGTGTACTCCTCGTCGCTTGACTGCATCCTGATCTGGTTGTAACCCGAGTAAACGTGCATGAAACTTAACAGCTCATGTCCGAACGTGGAGTCCACCAACTGATCGATTCAATAGAGAGAGAAGCTGTATTTCGGGTAGGCTTTGTTCAAATCGGTGAAGTCCACGTACATCGGCCATTTGCCGTTACTTTTCTTTACGAGAACGATATTGGATAGCCAGTCTGGATACTACACTTTCTTGATGAACTCGGCGTCCAACAGCTTCTTAACTTCCTCCCTTATGGCTATTAGCTTTACAACAAAATGGTTTCTGCGCTTCTGTCACACGGACTTATGGTCGAAATCGAGGACCAACTTGTGAACCATTATTTCGGCCGATATCCGGGCATGTCCACAGGAATCCATGCAAACATATTGGAATTCTTCCGTAGGAAGGTAACTAATCGATCACAGTTGGCTTGAGAGAGGGAGCTGCCCACATGTACACACTTCTCCGGCTCGGCGGGATCCAGTGGGACCGCTTCGGTTTCCTCTCCCGACTGGGCCTGTTGTAGCGGTCTCATCGCAGAGGTCCAAGTCTTCGTTCAGGTGGCTCAGCGCTACTGGTGCAATTTGGGACAACTAGCACGTCCGTCCCATCGCTTAATCTCCAAGTGTTTCTCCAACGCCGTACAGGGTTAGAAACTTCAACTTTAGGTGTGGTATCGAGGTGACAGCCTCAAAGGCAACAAGGAATGGTCTCCCCGGGATAGCATTATAAACGGACGGTAAATCTACGACGATGAACATTAGCTCCCGCGTTGCAATGCACGGGTAAGCCCCCATCGTGACTTCTAGTCGAACCGTTCCTTGCACGGGTACAGGCTCGTTGTCCAAACTGTATAGAGGGCCATCAGCCGCTTTCATTTGGCTTCGCTTTAGTCCAAGCTTATAAAAGGCAACTAGATACAGCAAATTTTGAGAGCTTCCGCTGTCAATGAAGACTCGTTTCAACTAGTAATCAATCATATAGTCTGAAACAAAGACCATTTAGTAGGTCAGAATATGAGAATGTTACATATACCATATCATCGCTACTAAAGCTAATAACATCACTCCTAGTCCCTATCTTCTCTCTCTTCCTGCTGGAAGTCTCTTCAGGACGCATCTTTCTACTACTCTTGGCTGACGTGGTCGAGATCATGTTGATCACACCTGCGGCAGTACGGTTCTTAGGCGGCCCGCTCGCCTCCCTTTACGAGGTTGCGAGGGCTTGCCCCAAACCCTTCACGAACCGTTTGAGGTGTCCGCGGTGGATCAGATCTTTTAATTCCTACTGCAGGGTCCGATAATTCTCCGTGGAGTGTCGAGGCAGCGGTGGTACTGACAGCACTTCGTCTGGTCACCTCCATTCGGACCCTTCGGCCCTTTCGGCCACTTAAAGAACTTTTCATCCTAGATCTGCATCAGGATGTTTACGTGGGTATCGTTTAGAGGAGTCAAAAAGTTGGTCCGCGCTCCTTCCTCGATCTAGGAGAAAGACGTGGCTGCTTGCGGCTTTCCTTGAAGTGGCTGCTATCGCCGTTCCTCTTCTTGCTGACGGTAGGTCTAGGAATATCCGGAGGGCGGTCCATACGCTCAGGACTCTTTACCTTGTTGGCTTCCTCCGTCGAAATGTAGGCTCGGGAGATAGCTACTACTTTCTGAAAGGATTGAGGACGCCGGTGTGACAGGTGCTTGAAGAAGTCCCTTGCAGCCAACGTAGCGACGAAGGCATTGAGCTTCAGCTCGTCGGAGAGCTGGGGGATCATGCATGCCTCGGTAATGAAGCGGTTGAGGAATCGCTTCAGACTTTCATCCGTCCTCTATCGGAGACGTACCAGGTGCCACGACTGCTTTTCCTCGCTCCGGCTGGAGGCAAATTGGCTCAGGAAGCTATCTGCGATTTCGTCGAAGGAGCGGATAAAATTTGGAGGGAGGCCATGGAACCAAAGCAGCGCGTCCACCCTAAGGGTGACGGGGAAGCACTGGCACATCAAGACCTCGCTTGTTCCATGGAGGGACAAGTGAGTGCGGAAGTAGTTGAGGTGGTCCATCGGGTCCTTGCTCCCATCATACCCTTCCAGTACGGGCATTTTGAACTTTCAAGGGAGCAGTTGAGTCCGGAGATCCATGACGAAGGGTGACCTTCGTAGGTTTGCTGAGAATTGAATGGGTCTCTCCTTGTTCAGGAGATCCTAGAGCACCCTCACATTTTCCTCCATCGGGGGATCGAACTCACTTCTCCTTACATTAATGAGGTCGCGTAGCTCCGTACGACTTTGCTGGTGTTGGCCGATTCATCGGTGCTGGCGACCATCCAGGTGGGACGGCCGCACGCTGTCAGAGTCTGCGGCCGTTGTCCCTCTTTCGTCGCAGGAGTTGCGGGGGTTGCACCTCTTTGGGCTCTCCTCCCCCTCGTCCCGGCCAGGGTGGCTTCCAGCCGCAGACTGGACCTTGCTGCAGGAGGCCGCCTGGGCCCCGACGTCATCAGGCCGATCTGATCTTCCCCTGGGAGCTCCTGCCTGAATCCTTCCTCGCCCGGAGGATCACGACTGGGATGCTGGGGGTGCTACTCCCATCCATGGTGTGCCCATTGGGTTGCAAAGGGCCTGTATCATTAGCTTCTTGTCACCCATGTCCGCCGCGAGACAGCAGATATCGGGTTTCGGATGGATGTCTACACGGCTACCCACTGAGTGGTCGTCGCCGTGGACGACTACTTCTGTTGCCGGGCACTGGCTTGTACCCTTGTGCTGACCATTTTGCTGTAAGGGATTGAGTATGAGAAAAAGATGCTAGGCTTCTTGTCTTCTTCCCACAAACGGTGCCAATATTGCATTTCGAGTCCGCGATTGTCGTATAGATTTGGGAACTTTTGGATTCTTTGTCGTCCTGAGGCGATCTTGAGAGGGTCCGATCTCCATCTCTGTAAATTTGGGACCTACACAACACAACTAACAAATAAAAGGTCAAAGGCCTATTGAAAATTCTCCGACCAAAAACACTTCGACGTTTAAGTCAACAAACCTTCTGTAATAAACGAAAATGGGGGTTGCGCATGCTTAGAGGTGTGCGTGAGTATGCTGTGAACGTGGGGGGAGTATGTGAATGCAGAATTGGGAGATTGGTGATGGATTAGGGAGGCCTGATTCCCAGAATGCACCGCAATGGGTTGCTAATTGTGGCGGCCCTGTGTTAGGCTAGAGAAAAGTGGTATATGGCTGTGTTTATGAGAACTTGCGCATGCAGGAGCGTATATCTCGGTGCCAGGCTGTTGTTTTTTTAGTGGCCAATTGATCAAGTTCGGAGTAGGATGTGAGGATCCTTTCTCTTGTCAAAGTATGCTCTCAGAGTGCATTCCTTGCGTCCGAGAGTAATTTTTTTCTCTCTCCTCTTCTCTATGAACAGGAGGGGAATTTATGGCTCCTCCCGTTGGAGCCCTTGGCGAGGGAATTTAGGGCTCCTCTTCTCAAAGTATGCTACGTAAGTTGTTTCTGGATGTAGGTCCAACTTGCTGCGTGGGCCATTGCTCCTTGCGTTGAGCTTGGAATTCTCTTGGGCCTTCATATCGGACCCAACAAGATCATTGAAGCTAAAATCTTTCCTATGATATGTATAATTATTTAAATGGAATAATATAGAAATAAAATATTAATTTTTAAAAAATAGAATAAGATGAAAAAAGAATTAAATTTTTTTATTTTTATATTTAGTTATTGAAATAATATAAATTAAAAATTAGTATTTTAATATTTAATACGTAATAATAATATGAAATATAATGTGAAAATTTATATTAATAATTTTTTTTATCCTTATTCAAGCAAAAAAACTTTTGAAGATCAAAGAGTATAAACAATGTTTACATGCATATACAATAATAATAATAATGGTAGTAGTAGTTATAATAATAATAATAATAATTGTGATGATGATGATGATGATGGCAAAATAAAAATAAAATTTATGGACCGTAGAAATAACTATTTTTTACATGTAAAAAAAATACCTAAGAGTATATAATATTTTTTATTTTATAAGTTAGAGGAATAAATATTTTTCTAAAAAATATTTATTATTTGTTAAAAAATAATTAAATAATAAAATAAATATTTTATAAAAATAAGATGATTATATAATTTTTTAGGATTTTTTATTTTGCATTTATTCCCTTCTCTTTTTAAATTTCATTTATGACTTTGCTCTCCTTTTAATGTTTAGTGCCCACTCTCGTTACTGTACTTCTTTTAGCTTTGCAATAAAGAAAAAGCTTCTCATCAATATTGACATTAATCAAATACATATTAAAGACAACTAAATTTTAGTAATAATTATTTAATATTAAATACCATTCAAATTAACAAGACAAGATCTCCACACAATTATTGTTCATCTCCTACCTTTTAGTCTTATTGGTCATTAAATCTCCAACAATTCAGCAATAAGGTACAATAATTGTATTTTAATTTATAGATCATTAAATATAAATTTAACAGTTAATATAATTAGTTAAAAATAAATTTATTTTTAAAGCATTTGATTTTAAAATAATAAGAATCTTCTAAATTATTAAATTTATATTCAACGGTCTCAAAATAAATGTATAACCCTCCTTTTTCGGAGAGGGTTGCTGTGACTTGGTCAGAGGGAGGATGTCGTCAAGTGTGAGAAAGAGAAGACGGGAAAAGAAAATGATTGATCATTGCCGTCGGATTAAACCCAACTTAATTCTATTATTTTTAGCCACATTTAAAATTAAAATTAATTAATATATGCATTTAGCTAAATTAAAATTACTTATGGAAATTATTTGATTAACAATCTTATTTACTCTTTATCATAGAAATGTTAATTTTGTAGTTTAAAAGGTGATATTCAAGCTAAAATATAAATATAATGTGATGTCCCACATCGAATGGGGAAGGGAACGAAGCGTATCTTATAAAGGTATAGACTCTCTTCAGCATGGAAGGCGTTTTGAGGCAGGTGGAGCCTACTACAGTAAATAAAACCAAATGCGCTGTGTGATAAAACGAACAATATTTACAAGTGGGTGCCCAGGGACGTTAGAAATGGTATTAGAGACGAGGCCCGGTTCGGTATGCCAACGCAGACGTTGGGCTCCCTAGAAGTGGATGTGATGTCCTGGATAGGGAGAGTGAAGCGAAACGCGTCTTTGCGTTAACGTGAATACATCTCCTCGTAAGCGTTTGGGGGCGATGGAGTGTCTGCAGGAAACAAAATCATTCACCGCAACAGAAATGCATAAATATTCACAAACGGGTACTCATGAACGTTACATATAAAGCATGAGAAATTTTTATTTTAAATACAGAGCTCAAAATGTCACACCATTAAAAAATATCATTGATATATCTAAATGGTCTTTTCTATGGTAGCATATGGTGGTATCATTGTGATCTTATGTGGATGGGCCCATGTCGCATTTATATTCAATAATTTCAAATACATTTTTATAAAAGAAAGGGAGAAAATATTATATCAGCTAAAAATATTTTAAAAATATTTAAATATATTTTTTAGATGTATTTTATGACAGGCAAGGACTAATGTTGCTTATTGTAAAATAAATAATAAAATTTTTAAAAATTATTTTTTAATTTTTAATAAATTTATTATTTATTTTATGAAAAATAATCTTAATCATTAAATAAATTATTAAGCCATTTGAATGAATCACCTTTAACAAGGGAACCAGGGAATGCACTAGGTATATCTTCATTCATTTATTGGATGAAAAAATTTAACAAGTAAAATTCAAAACCTGTAAATAAATAAATAAATAAATAAATATAAATCTCTAACATTGGATTTTTATTTATTGAGAGAAATAAAATATGGATGTGGTATAAGATTTGGGGGAGATCGTTTCATCTAATAATAAAAATTTAAAGATATAAAAAATTGTATATAGAATTTAAATAATTATTTAAAATTTAAACATTATATGTCAAAATTTTCTTATATAATAAATAAATAATATTATATATATATATATACATACGATGCGTGCTTGGATTCGTGTTACTGTTGGGACTAAAAATCCATTTGATCTTTCTTATTAGGTTGAACTAAAACTAATATGAGATGGTAGTTTCAAACTTCGATCCTACACGCCACAATTAAAAACGAGAGATTAGAAGACGACGAAAATTGCTGTAACGACTCGAACTCGAGACATTTGACTCAATTCAGACCGACTACAAGAAAACTCAAAATTTCAATAATCCTCATAAATACATCATGAAATTTAATAAATAGTTATATTTTTTATAATAAATTCCTTCGAGATAATGAAATGTATACAAAATTATTATCCTAAGAATACGGTATCAATAACATATCCAAATAAAACCTCGATCAATGAAACTGACTCTATAACTTCTCCCCACAAGCCTCTATCTCTCTCGCCATAACTCTTTATTCAACTCTAGAGGTATCATCATCTACTCTACTATTCTGAAAGAATGAAAAATAATAAGAGAGAGTCAAATACCCAATAAATAATACGAATCCAAAACAAATAGAAAATGACAATAACAGTCACAGATATACAATATAACAAGAATTAAGAACAATATAATATCTAACAGATCAATATATCCAACAAAATACATTTCATTGTATGAACAATTCAATGGCACAAGAAAGGTAGATCACTCCAAAGATCATAACATTTTACCAATAAGAGGCAATATCCCTTAGATCCAATCTCACAAAAAATAAAAGAGATCTCCTGGTCCGAATATTAGCGTGAACAACTTGAAACCCGAATACAAAAAAAACAATATGGATTCCACTGAATCCGAATATAATAAAATCTGACCCATGGATTCTACCAAATATAACACGTGGATTCAATCGAATCTCAAACTCATGAGGTATCAACAATAACGAAATATCACATGAATCTCCTTAGACATTATTCTGCCACCCTGAACCAAAGGTCGCGAATTTACTTCCCCAACGGTTGGGTAAGTATAACGAGGTTATCCATGGTATCACATTATTCCTACAGTCCTCCCAAAAGCTGTACTCGTAGCATGCCGACTCCATCTGTGATACCTCTCACTAAATGATATCCCTAATATCATCTCTTACGATGGTCACATGGTTATAAGCATCCCTCCACAATAAACAATATACCTCTTTATCACCATTATATGAAAATCAGTATCGGATAAGCATAGACCACGTTAAGATGTCGTAACCTCTCAGTAAACTAGATACCTTAAGGTTTTCATGCGCTTTCTTTTACCTTGACCGTAGAAAACCAATACACCAATACTCACACAATCAAGTATAACACAAAAAAAGCTTTACAATTTTAATGAAAGATATGTCGTTCGATACTGATAAATACTATACACACACCATCCGAAGGTCACGCAAATAATGTCATTATCAAAAGAAGAGTAATAGTACTAAGGATATTTTAAATATTCGATTGCATTCCCTAATATTTTATTAAATCTTTTCTAATTAATTCGAGGTCTCCATATTACTTATAAGGTTACAAGATATCCTCAATTTTGTTATTATCAAACTAACTCACGATTCTCATCTTATTTAACTATCCCGATTAATTTCACAAAATTTCAATCGACATTATAACTACCGATGACGTCCTCCTCCATCAATTAACAATTATAATATATATATATACATACCTATTACAATATATATATACTTTTACATACACAGTTATACCGGCCCACAACCACACAACACCATCCTTGCACACTCACTCTCACACGGCAGCAGCACACAACTCTCACACCATCCCGACTGCCATCACCAATCTACACACACTACACACACCTCCGCGCACACACTCTCAACACACAAACCCACACTTGACACCAACAGAGCAACGCACCCAGCTCGCACACAGACACGCACACTACAGCACTTACCCATACGATTATATATACCCCTTAACGCACACGCATCGTATTCAAATCGACCATCCACGTATATATACTCACAATTATATGATCAATTAATTCTCAAATTCGTACATACAACATCCTACCCATAAGTTCATATCTGCACGAAACCAAATACTGAATCAAACCCTCACCATTTTTCACGCCATGGAAAACAGAATATGTTTGTTTCCATCGAAATCCAAAATTTGATCTCTTAATAGGAGAAACAACGTTTTAAATTTGTTAACACACAAGATTTCATCTCTTATTTTAAAGTTAATTCCTCAAATTTCCGTTCCTCAAATCACCATAAACCCTCGAATCGTCCATCATTCCTCACCGCCTCTGTTTTTCCCCATTTCTCACTCTACCACAAATTTTTAGTCGATTAACAAAATAACTACAAGAAAACAATTAATCAACATCAATAATGAGAAGAGGAGGATTTAATTTCAACAATTAAAGGATTAATTGTAACGAAACTCAAATCAACTTGCCTCAATTTCATTTCCTTCTTCTGGCAATGACGGCGGCGGCACAAATCGACGAAGGCGGTGACACAGCAAACGATGGTGACGATGACAAGTAGCAGTGGCAACGGCAAGGAACAAATGCGATGGCTTACACGGTTAGGGTTTTCCTCCCTCGACTACCTTCCCCACCCTCTCCTTAAATAACGAAAAGGAAATCATTTGAAGTATCAACTCCTCCATTCCTCATTGCCGTGACTCTCACATGCCGTTCCTCCTTTCTCTCTTCTTCTTTCCCTCTTCTTCCCCATTCCTTCTTCGTTCATCTCCCTCTCTCTCTCTCCTGTATTATTATTATTATTATTATTATTATTGATGCGTCTCTGGATCCGAATTTCGAACAAATTCGGATGATCCTCTTGTCTTGGCTCCGACTCTGTTCCCTGAGTTGGATCCTGCACACCACTAAACAGAACAAGAGGTCAGCATGTTCGGCGAAAAATTATCCCACCGAAAACACTCTGACGCTCAAGTCAGTAAAATAATCTCTAAGAGAAAGAAACTGAAATCGAGAGAAAAAGAGAGAGACAAAGTGTTTGACCCAGATGTAAGAGATACGTGAGGTCTTCTTGGATCTGGAAGGTGGGAAGGTAGTAAACGGCCGTGAGGGCTCGCTTGTTGCCTTAGGATTTTTTGGAGGATGAAAGTGGCAGTGAAGGCAGATTTCTCAGAGCACTCGTTGTGTTGCAGAGAGCGTTGAAGAAAGCGTGCATCAATGAAGGCGTGCCTTGAATGATGATTCAATGACTTCTTTTGTAGTTGAGAGGGCGATCCTCCTTCTTTGGAAGGAGTGATTGCCTTCCTGATCCGCTGGCTGGCTTGCCTTCTGGAGCAGATGCCAGTTGCCAAGCTGATCGAGATTGTTTCCTTGTGAGGCGACCAACAACTTTTCAAACCGTGCGCTTTTATTCCGCGCATGTTCTGGGTCTGAAAGCCAGGCTGGCAAAGATTTGGAGAAATCTGGCGCCTTCCTTATATGGGAGGCGCCAATATTGCTAATATCCTAGTTCGTATATTGCCTTCCTTATATACGTGATAAACCTTCCTTATATATCTTAGTTCCGACAGTCTTCTCTCTATTTCTGTTTTATGAGATTTAGATCCGGACGATGGCTTGTATCTCATACGGATGCGGTGGCAGTCGTAATTATATAATGTGACATCGGATCATATGATATGATATTGTCTATAATATTTGACCGGATCATTATTTATTACGATTATGTCCGAGAGGGACTGTTTGATACGAACGATAATTTAATACGAGACATCTCCTCGATTTTTAGGAATTTTACGGATATTGTGTTTTATTTTACGTGATTGTTATGCGATATTTATACTTCTGATTTATGTGTATTGCTTTATACGATGATGGTACTTGTTGAGCTTTAAATTTACGTTTTCGTATTTTATCGATTCAGACTAGTGATATGGATACACTTGTAGGAGTGAGGACATGATTGGGTTCGGATATCCCTTTTGACGAGTGGAGATATTATGTTTGGTATATTTCTGATTCTGATGATATATTATATTATTATTTATGGCCGAATAATGGTTCCGATCATTGTATGAAAAATATTTGAGTTATAGCATTATGTTGATGAATATTGTTATGTTCAATATCTTCATTATAATTGTGGATAGCAGGTCGTGTATTATATTTATTCGAATTTATATTTGATAAGATCTTGTACGAGTTTTATATTATTCAAATCCTACATGTGTATGAATTGTCACACCCAAATTGGTTTTATGGTTGATAAACATATTATTATCGATCTTATTTTTTTACTTGCGTATATTGTATTCTTGGGTCATGACAGAGTACTCTTAGCTCCGAGATGGAGGACTCCTCACTCCCAAACGGAGGGCCTTGGCTCTGGGATGGAGGACCCGTGACTCGAGAACAGAGGGCTCCTAACTCCCGTATGGAGGGCCCTTGGCTTCGAGATGTGGGACCTGTGACTCTAGGACGGAGGTCTCTTCGCTTCCGGACGGAGGACCAGTGATTTTAGGATGGATGGCTCTTGGCTTCAAGATAACGAAGTCGTGATTTCAGGACGGAGTAGTCCTGAACAAATGGTAGACCTCTTTCTTGGGAATGTCGAGCCATCTAGAGTTTGTTCTTTCAAATTTGAGGATGGCTAACTTTATAGTGTTATCCGCAAATGCACTCCTCTTATTTGGGTAATGTGAACATTTTACTTTGAAAAAAATTTTATTGGGTAAGAGTTGAATTATAAGCCTGTATCAATATATTTTTTAAAATAATATTTATATTTATTTTTTAAAAAATTTAATATAAATAAATATATACATAATATTATTTTTCTGAAAAGATACATCAATCCTAAGTCCAACGTGGTACAAATATCCCCACCAAAGCCCTTTTAACAAGTCTAGTTGTGATGCGATGGATAAGTCACGTGCTTCCCACGTGAGTGAACAGTTAACGTGTCCTCTCGGCCGCTCCCCGCACGCTAAATTAATAAAAAAAAAATGACAACGAAAGGGTAATTTCGTCCAATAGCTTTTATATAAACGGCGGAAGCCGAGAAGAAAAGAAATCGTGCTCACACAGATCACCATGGCCACTAAGCTGACTTCCATCTTCTTCCTCCTATCTTCACTTGCGCTGGCTGTCAACTCCTGCCCACAGTCGGATCAGGCTGCGCTGCTCGCGGTCAAGGAGGCTCTCAACGAGCCTTACCTCGGCATCTTCAACAGCTGGACTGGCACCGACTGCTGCAACAAATGGTACGGCGTCAGCTGTGATCCGACCACCGGCCGCGTCTCGGATTTGAATCTCCGAGGAGAGTCCGAGGACCCTATCTTTGAGAAGGCCGGTCGGTCCGGCTACATGACCGGCACAATCTTGCCGGAGATATGCAAACTCGACGGCCTCACTAACCTCGTCATCGCCGACTGGAAAGGCATCACCGGCGAAATTCCGTTCTGCATCGCCTCCCTTACGAACCTCCGTATCCTAGATTTCATCGGAAACCGGCTCACCGGCGTGATCCCGGCCAATATCGGGAATCTCCAGAAACTAACGGTTCTCAACATCGCCGATAACCTAATATCAGGCCAAATTCCCTCGTCGATCGTCAATATTGGATCTCTAATGCATCTAGATCTCAGAAACAACCAGATCACCGGACAAATACCGGCCGAATTCGGCAATCTCGGTATGCTTAGTCGAGCTCTTCTCAGCCGAAACAGACTCACCGGTTCCATTCCGCGTTCGATCTCGAACATGAACCGACTCGCAGACTTAGACTTATCCATGAACCAGCTCTCCGGAACAATCCCCGACCAAATCGGTACACTGCCTGTCCTTTCGACTCTGACGCTCGACAGTAACCGTCTCTTCAGTCAAATCCCCGCGAGTCTTCTCAGCGATACCGGATTGAACATCTTGAACGTGAGCAGGAATGCGCTCGAAGGGAATATTCCGGACGTCTTCGGTCGGAAATCGTACTTCACGGCTCTTGATCTGTCGTACAACAAATTCACGGGACCGGTACCGAAATCGTTGTCGTCGGCGGAGTATATCGGACACGTAGATTTGAGTCATAACTACCTCTGCGGCCACATTCCTTACGGTTCTTCTCCTTTCAATCACCTTAGAGCTTCGTTCGCTTGCCAGTAAAGATTCTGTGCGGCCTTCTGTTGAGCACGTACCTGAGCTTCGTGGTTTCGGTGAGTTTCGTCTGGTTCGAAGATTCATCCAGCTTTCTTATTTCGGTACGGAAGTTATAGATCAACTATTAGGACGTATTATGTAACGAAAAAGAATGTTATTTACTTACTCGTCTATGATTTATCTATGATTTTCTTTTATATATAATTTATTAAAATTTTAAAAAAAAATTAATGTGTCCAATGATCCAAATTATTGCACGGACAAAAATGACCAAATTTTATCCGCTGGGCTTGAAGCAATTTTGGTCTCCGTACGTTTTTAATCTAAATTTTATACAATACAAAATACAGTCCAAGAATTGATGGGATTCATTCTTAAATATATCTTTCGACGCTTAAATTAGTATCTCTCTTAAAAAAGATGAAAGATAGAAGATACAAGATAAGTATATTTTTGGTTCAGGGGTTTGTTCTTTAATAAAGGCTTCTTAATTTGAAAGAGAGTGTGTGCACTATTGGCATTTTAAATTACTTTTTCCTTATTTGAAAATATTGATCCATTTTTTTGTTAAAAATGAGAGGTTTTTATAGAGGCTGGGAGACAATTAATTCATCTTGTCAACCTTTTGGAAAACTACCAAATGGATAAGGCTTAATCTAACTGACGATTTTAACCAACGTCAGATACTGTTACTTTGAGATAAGAATAGAAAATCATTCTGGCAGTCAGACATATCCACTAAAATGAGCCGCATATATGGTTTGGGCCACTGAAATTTATTATTTTGGCTTAAAGTTACTTTAAGCTGTTTATCTTGAATTATCGTGTATAATATTTATTAAAATTAAATATTTATATATAAAAAATTATAAATAAATTATAAAAATAAAATATGCAGCAAAACATTTAATTTTTTAAAAAAGTGGGAAGATATTTTATTTGATTCCATGAATAACTTAAAGTTGAGGAATGAAATCGGGGGAGCCGACCCCGATGTAAGAAAAGTAGAGTTAACCCCTCTTTATTAAACGTTCAATTTTAATTAAATGACAACAAAATTTAATTTTTAAAATTATTTTTTAAAAAAATATATAAAAACTTATTAACCCTCCGAATAAAATCAAAAGAGTTAGGCTTTCCAAAATCTCGGGGACGGCATGTCTGTTTGTTGCGGAAGGCATGCTCACGTGCATGCATGTGAGACCGCTCCATATCTATACGTGGAACATTAAATTTAAGGATGAATATTTTAAAATATAAAAAAATAATTAATTTTTATCAAATATAAAATTCAAATTCAAATAAATTTAAAAATATAACTATTTAATTAAATATTTTTTATAATTTAATTATTATTCTTTTGGCCCTGCCCGTGAGGAATCGCCTGTGCCTTTCCAGATGGAACGCAAGGTTTCCTATTCTGATACTTATTCAATCCTCAATAGCAAAAAGTTCATATATCGAACAGTTATTTTATATCTCATTATTTTTTCGAAAAGTAGTTTATCGTTATCTCATTGCCAAGTATTTATTTTATTTTTATATTATTTTATTTTAATAACTAAATAATTTAAAAATATGATAATTTATATGATACTAATGCGTTATGAATTCAAATTTTGAACGAGTTTCAGGTTAAACTGTCAATTGGATTCCGGTCTTTATCTGCCGAGTTTAGGATCCTGTACACCATAACTCAAAATAAGAAATCAGGTAACGACAGAATTTAATCCCACCGAAAACGTTCAACACTTAAGTCAGCACAGAGTCTTCTGAGAACAAGAATGTGAAATGCAGTCAATGCACAGATTGATACTTGGAGTGTGTTTGGGAACAATGGTGGTGAATACACTCATAGAGAGAATGGCTTGGATTATAGAAACTTATGAAAAGCAATTTCTCTTAATATTTAGCCCATAGGGACTAGTAACAAAGAGAAAAATGAGTAAGCGTTGAAAAGCATAAGAATGTAGAGAGTTTCTATAAGCTTTAGTTGCTAGAGGGCATTTTGTAGGCAAGAAAGAATATATATGTGGAGTGAATCTCCATGGCCTTTTGTAACTATAGTCCTTGGTTGCCTTCCTTATGCAGCACGGCGGAATGCCCACCTTTTGTAAGGGATCATTGCCTTTTATGTGTGGATGTGGGTGTCATTCTTGGCTGTAACAGTCAATAATGTGAATTTTTTTTCTTCTGTGCATGGTAACCGTTAGAGTTTCCTACGCTAATTCGTGTGTCTGACTCCCGGGATAGGCTCTGATTTTGGCATATTACCGTTACAGTGGAGATTGCCTTTCTTCGATATGCAAAAAATTATGGTAGACGACCGTTAAAACTTGGGGAAGATGTGTGTGGGCCAACTAAGACATGACCCGCGATCGGCCTACTTGCCACTTCTCCGATCAATGGCAATATTGACCGTATAGACTCAGATGGGTCGTTGTTGATCTTTGGGCACTACTGGCCTATTTGATACTTCTCCGGTTAATGGTGGCATTAACTATCTCAGGTAAAAATGAGTCGCTATTGGTTTTGGGCAATTTCCTTCTTCACGGGCCGGCCTTCTTCGGCGTCCCCAATCAGATATAATTAGTCATGCTAATACTGACATAAAAATCACGCATAAATAATAAGCCTATATGAGCAAATTACCAGTTTGATTTAAGCAATGCCTTTTGATTTCACATATTTTAACATATGCTTTATAAACCGCTAGGCATAAAATAAAAAGTGGTCTCGGCACATTATATTTTGAGATATTTAAAAATTGTTGTCAGCCTTTTGGTTTAGGTTTGGGATAATTATCTGTTCCATAATCCTAGTACTGTCGATAATCCACAAATTAAGAATTCTTAGATGTTTCAATATAGGCAATGCATCAAAGATGCAGTTATCAATTTTCTTTAGAGAAATTATAAATGATGCAGGCAAACATAAAGCATATTAATGGCATATTCTTTACTATTGGATTTGGGAGAATTACTAAAGATTTATCTTTTAAAGAGATAGAATTATTTTTTTATTTTTAATCGTCGATATTTAAATAAATTATTATAATTTAATTATTTTTTAAAATATAAAAAAATTAGTTAAAATTAGTTATTAAATTATAACCATCCATTTTAAAATAGATGGTTGAGATGTAAAAAAATAACTTCTATCTGTTAAAGAGATGGACCCAACCCAAACCAAATTTGGGGAGCATATATCTCTTTGAAATGATATACTTAATACATCTTATTAAATGGTTGACATTTCAATAAATATTAATATTTATTAAATATTTACTTCAATAGTAAGTTTTTTTAAAAAATTATTATTTAGATTAAAAATTTATTCATTAAATTTCTATCATCAAGCATATAAGAAAAAAGAAGAGATATACTCAATACTTCTATCTATGAAGACTGATTATATTTTTCAAAAAGTGTAAAATTAATATTGACACAATCCTTAACGTACATATTGATTGATTATTTCGTATTTTCCTAAATTCCTATTGTATTTTAGCGTCTACTGATCGTATACGATATCAAAAACTTTGAAATTTACATTAACCTAAAATTTATAAAAGTATTTTTTTTATTTTTTAAAACTTCTTTGCAAATATATGATTAGAGATGTGTATTTTTTTCAAATTCTTATTCTTTACCACCGTTATATTCAAATAAATTAGTACATAATTTTAAGAAATATTATATATATGCTTATTTATATATCTATTTAAATAACTAGGGTGCTATTTGAATCATCACTAATCACCAATGGGAAAAGTCATAATAAAATGATGTTTTGATATTGTTTATTGTAAAAGATACTGAATTATTTTTATTATATGCATATGATTAAATTATATTGATTATATTAAACATAATTGATGCTAATACTAATTGACTCTTGGAACATATGATTTTTATCTCAGTATATTATTACTATATTGATGGGTTCGATAGATCATGGGCCTATCTAGGGCCCGGCCCATAGGAATAGTGATGATCAAGTGGACGTTTTTAAAGATCAAGACCCACCATGAGGGGGAAAGCCCGAATGACGGCGGCTTACGATGCGGCTTGTTGAGCCTAAAATTCACACAACAGTATATTTGGCTCAAGTGGGTTGACTCAAAACTATTTAGTAAGAAACAGGTGAATAGGGTTACATGCAATACCGCGCTCATAGTTGCTCTTCCGGAATAGTTGCTGATAGCCTCAACGACACAACGTGGGCAAGTGGGATGAACCTGCCATAATGTAATCGCAACAACTGTCCTAATAGTCTAATAAATATCTGTAAAATATCTATCCATACAAATATTATTTCAAGATGGCAAGCATGGCTCTTGAATGTTTCCAAAAATACGACAGTTACCAGATGCACTCCTCAGATGATTATGGAGGCAACTCAATGACTTTGCCAAGGCATCCAACATTAGCAACAAGGCTTAAGGATCGATTACACTGGCTCGATTTTATTTTTAACTCACTAATTTTAATATGATATTTTAATTATTATAAAAAATTAAATTTATTCATTTTTAATAAATAAATAAACATAAATCTATAAAATAAGGAAAAGCTGCAAATGTACAAACTATGGACATCTTAATCTATTGTTAACTTTAAAAAAAATTATAAATTAAGTAGTATTATCTTATATATTTGTCAACTTTTTGGCTCATTTTCATATAAATTCCCAATTCTATTATTTCAATAATCAAATAAATATTGGACCAATTATTTAATTAAATTTTGTCTATAAATCATATAATTATGTTTAAAATTTTTGATTTATATTAATTATTTTTAACTTAGAATTTGATTTAGACAACTTAAAATAATAAAAAATATTTTATTCACGTATAAAAATACAACCATTGATTTTTTTAAAATTTAAATTATAAAAAATAATGATCGAACCTGCTTTAATTCAACTTGTCATAAGAGATTAACCAGCGGAAGGCAATTAATTTTGATATCCATATTTTTGATCACATATATTTTATATAGACATTGTTACATTAAATTTAAATATCTCAACCTTCATGTCAAACTAAGTGATATATATATATATATATATATATAATTTGAGTGTAATTGAATTTTTCATATAAATTACATTTTAATTTAATTGTGACTTAAGAACTTAAATCAAACTAAACTAAATTAAACCATACAGTCATGCAGGCACTTATATACATATATAATAAATAAAATTTTTATATACATATATAATAAATAAAACTTTTGATTTTAACTAAAAATATATCAATCACACCTATTTTAACAATATTTTTAAATTAATTTTTAAAATAAGTGGTTAAATTTTTTTAATACATTAATATTATTTAAATTATTAGATATTTTTTATTTTTTTCATCAACAAAGTTCATATTTTAAGCAAATTATTTTGCCACGGTTGACACATATATTTTTATTATTTTGTTAATATTATTATTTCTGCATTTTAATTTTAATACTTTTTAAAAAATATATATAAAAAATTACTATTTTATCGGAAATAACATAGAAATCGTCGATGATAGCCACTTTCTAACCATGACAGTATTGATATCGATGTTACCGGCAGTACTATTATTTTTTGACTCACCTAATTTTAACATGATATTTTAATTATTATAAAAAATTAAATTTATTCAATTTTAATAATTAAATAAACATAAATCTATAAAATAAGAAAAAGCTGCAAATGTACAAACTATAGACATCTTAATCTATTATTAAATTTTTTAAAAATTATAAATTAAGTAGTATCATCTTATATATTTATCAACTTTTTGGCCCATTTTCATATAAATTTCCATTTCTATTATTTCAATAATCAAATAAATATTGGACCAATTATTTAATTAAATTTTGTATATAAATCATAATAATTATGTTTAACATTTTTTATTTATATTAACTATTTTTAACTTGGAATTTGATTTAGACAACTTAAAATAATAAAAAATATTTTATTCACGTATAAAAAATACACCATTGATTTTTTTTAAAATAAAAGTCTATAAATATAATATGAGATAGATTATCTTTTTATTCTCGTATAAAGTTTTCTTTATTTAAAAAAAATCATTAAATATTTTTTTATTTAATTATATTTATATTTATATTTAAAAATATCGATCATTAATTTTTTATAATAAATATATAGCTGTAAATCGTAAAAAGCTGCAAAGGTATTCAAGAATCACATGCTGAGATCTTATTATATTTGCCTTATTTTTTAAATTTATTTTAATATAACATCTTAATTTCATATAAATTTGTAATTGTTTTTTATTTTAACAATAAATTAACATGCAGCTCTAAAGTGTAATAATAAACCACCATTATCAAAACATTATTTAAATTTTTATAATTATATAATATTTTATCTATTTATTAAATTTTGGACCCATTTTCATTTAAATTTATACTTTCTTATTTTAAATATCCAATAAATATGTAATTATTAAGAATAAAAAATTGTAAAAAATTCTTAGACTGTGGACATCTTGATTAATTATTATCTTATTTTTAAATAATGTGTAGATTAAATCATATTACAAAATTATAATCCAATGTTCTCTAATTATTCATTATGATATGATATTTTATCTATTTATTAATTTTATAGGGTATATTCATATAAATTTATAATTTTTTATTTTAGTAATTAAATAAGCATTCAACTGTCAATCAAAAAAGCTAAAAATATATCTAAAATTTGTACTATAAACCTTTTCAAAATTAACGAGGTTTTATATTTTATAGAGATAGAAATATTTATTTTTCTATTTTAATTATTTATTTTTAAATAAAAATAATTAAAATTTTAAAAAAATTTTAAATTTTTTAATTTTTTTAAAAATAATAATTATTTATTTAAATATTAAATAATTAAAATATAAAAATATAACTATTTAATATTTATAAGAAATAAAGCTCCCTCTGATTTAATTCGTTCAAAAGAGAGTAAATAACTTCCAGTGTGTTGTCAGAAACGGTCCCGTTTCGGTCTCCCCACAGCGCGTATTACTGACATTTAAGTTGGGTCATGAGAAAGGGCAGAGGTCAATAATCTTTAGCACTAATGTTGCTTAATTTTTATTTATAATTTTATTGTAATAAAAATAAATAAATAAATAAAATTTAAAATAAAATAAAACAGAGATAAATAATAAATATATAATTTTTTAGTTTTAATAAAAATAAATAAATAAATAAAAATAAAATAAAATAAAAATAAATAAATAAGACAAATATAATTTTATCAGTCTTAATTAAGACTCAACAGGTTGGTCGTCAAAGGGCTTGGCCCACTTGTCTTAAAATTTGAGAGGACGGGGTCGTTGTGCTTGGATATGAATCCAACCGTAAATACGTTAATACATAAATACCTAAAAAATAGTTAATTTTTAAATTTTTATTAAATATTAAAATATATTTGATGCGTTCTTGGATCCAAACTTCGAACAAATACGGGCTGATCTACTTGTCCTGGTTTTAACTTCGTTCACTGAGTTGGGATCCTGCACACCACTAAAACGAACAGGAGGTCAGTGTGTCGGCGAAAAGTTGTCCACTGAAAATACACTCCGATACTCAAGTCAGTAAACAGCCGAAATATGAGAATGTTATTGAAACTGAAAATTGAAAGAGAGAAAGAGCAAGAGTGTGTGGATCTCGAGATGAAAAAGGGGCAAAGTCGTCTTTTTGAATCTGGATGGCAGGGAGGCAATAAACGGCTGTGAGAAGCATGTTGTATGCCTTGAGTTTTTTGAGTGTCAGCAAAGAGTTGAGAATTTCCAGTCTCTGTTATTGTTGTGAGCGTTGAGTGAGTAAAAACTTGTGTGCGTAAAAGTTAGCGTGACTAAGAGTTCGCGTACCTGGAATGGAATTCTATAGCTTATTTGTGGTTGACAAGGTGATCTCCCTCCTTTGAAAAAAGCGATCCCCTGCGTGATTTTTTGTTGGCCTGCTTTTCAAAACTAATGCCAGTTGTCAAATGGACCAAGATAGTTTTCTTCCACGACGGTCAGCAGCTTTCCAAATTGCTTACCTTCCTTCTGTCTTTTTTTACCGTTGGAGTGCCCCAATTGGCAGGAGATTGAAAAAGTCCGATGCCTTTCTTACGAGAAGGGTATCGATTTTGTCAATGTCCATTTTGGGAACCAGTTGGGATCGTGAAAGATGTTGGGAGAGCCATCGCTGGCCGCCTGATGGATCATGGGCTCAAGTGGTAAAAAGCCTTTTATTTTTGGCTTGTTACTATAGTGATTCTAGTCTACGCTCGAGTTGATCATCTGCACACGAGTTAGTTATCTACTGAAGTCTAGACGGTTAACACTAGAGTTAACCGTCTTAGGCCTTTCAGGCTTTGGGCATTCGCGTCTGCCGGTAGTTTTAAGTTGACCATCGGTATGTCGTTTTAGGCGCCGTTGTGGCTAACCAACCCATATTATTAGGATCCATCAGTGATATTATATATAAAACTTAAATATAATATAATATAAAAAATTTAGATAACTATTTTTAAAATTTAAATATCACTCATTGGATCTCATTGGATGATGGAGGGGCCCAACCCATCGTAATGTCCCATGATACATATTCAGCTAAATTGAACTAATTCAGTTAACTCTTTACTGTCTACATAAAAAAATCCCAGAATTCTTTCTTTCGTCCCTATTA
This sequence comes from Nepenthes gracilis, assembly GCA_033239525.1. Classification (NCBI taxonomy): domain Eukaryota; kingdom Viridiplantae; phylum Streptophyta; class Magnoliopsida; order Caryophyllales; family Nepenthaceae; genus Nepenthes; species Nepenthes gracilis. The sequence continues at coordinate 10,767,501 of BSYO01000038.1, read as the reverse complement.
ATTAGGTGTAAGAGCATCATAAATATTTTTGGGATAACTTTTAAATAATTTATAAAATATTTTTATATAATATGATATTTTATTTATTTATTAATATTTATTTATTAATAAAATCATTCACTCAACAAAGACAGTTATTCAATATTTGTACAGTCTGCTCAGAACATCTTTCATCTAAAAGCTGTGAATAGCCCAAAAATAAATTGTCATCAAACTTTGATAGTCTACTTAAAAAATTACTGATTTGAAGGTTAAAAGCTATTGACAAACTAGAGACTAGGCATACACTACAGAGAGTTGGAGCTTACAAAGACAAATGGAACCTCAAATCAGCCTACTAACCCTTCCTAAGCTGAATAAATGGACTTATATGATAAGCTTGGGATGAAGCTACCCTAATCTCGAAATTTCCTTCTCCAAGGCGAAGAGCAGAGGCACTCCAATGCGGGCTCCATACAGCATGCAAATGATGTCGTATGGTAGTTATTGAATCTCTATTCAATTTTCGTCATTTTTTGTTATTAATAAATAAATAAAAATATTTTTTTAAAAAAATAAAAGGGTTAGCAAAGGATATTGGATGGGGACCGACGACTGTCATACAATATCCCGTGCGTGTAATATGGAACATGTGACGCAGTGCCCCTCGTTCACTCAGAGGTGTTGTTTTGGTGGTGTCAAAAATGTGGTAAACGACTGCATCAATTAATATCTGAATACTTAGATTTCTACAACTACATCAATTTACGATTTTTAATTCATATATCTGCGTAGAAACACCCATTGGCCCCTTCTCTGAGGTATTTACAGGTCCTAATGCTGTTTATTAAGTATAAATTTCTACGATAATTTTAAAACTTTATCAAAAAGGAAGCACTAAATGCCTCCCATTGGATATCAACTAAGTCGACCAATTTAGAATGAATGGGTCAACATTCTTCAAAATTTACATACAAACTGAAAAATGTATGCATGCGCACAAGCATACATGATTATTATAAAGGGAAGCTCTTTATCTTACATATTTATAATTTATTTATAATCTATTTTTTAAATATAGGGTTTGTGTTGATTTAGAAAAAAAAAAAAATTTTAAAAAATAAAATGGATTATATGATCATTATTATTTTAATTTATATTTATAATATTATAATTATTACAAATTTGATTAATATAAAAAATAATCATATAAAAAAATTTTTAAAAAAATCACATTTTAATAAATCAAATTTAGCACATGATAGGCTTCTTTGATTCACTTGTGCACACTTTAGGTAAAATGTTTACTCCTAAGAGATATGTAAGAGGCATTTGTCCATAATTTGGACATAATAAGTCATGTTTGATGCAACACTAGTGCTTGCATGTGGTTGGGCATAATGTCTGATGAACATCTAACTAACAAATGTGTACTAACTTGGGTATTTAAGCCCTTTACGCCTAATGTAAGGCCTGGGTCCTTCATTTATGTTAATTTTGATTGATCAAATTAAGATAATTAAAATTAAAGTTAAAAGATAATAAAAATAAGGTTAAAAAAATAAAATTGGATCGGATGACTCAATATTTGAAAGAGATTTTAACTCGCGCTTGAGCGTCAAGTCGTGGAGTGAGTACCAGAGGGACGCTCGAGGGACACTTAAACACTCATTGGTAGTAGCTACGCATTCAAGACACGCTGGAGTAGTGCTCGAACTCTACAATCCAATAGTATGGCACCTGACGAGTGCCACTCTGTATATAAGTGGACACCGGACTTATTTTGTATCATTTACTCAGAATTTTCGAGAAAGAAGAATGAAGTAGACAAGGAGAAGAGAAAGAAGGCCAAGGTACTCCAAATTAAGTTGATCACTGGTTGAATTTTAATAAATTAGAGTTAAGACAAGTGTATTTTGAATTTTTATTATCTTATTATTATTTGTTCCAACGCTTAAGTATGTAATGATTTTAAAGACATGATAATATTATTTAACATGTATGAGTAGTTCTCTTTATTTTATTACAAAAATGTATAAACTTTACATCTAAATTATATATATATATAAATTTATGATCTAGTGACCACATAAGTAATTAAATTTGTACCTCTTACAAATGCATGTCTTGGACATAAAACATAAACTTACATGTTTAGAATTTTGGTAATTTAGATCCTATATGTGTGCTGTATGAACTGAAATTGCATAAATAATTTTCATGTTAGTGGTTTTTTGTATTTTTTAAACTTTTCTACATTATCATGCTTAATTTCGTATATAGTAATATGGTATATTTAAAAAATTGATAAATATATGTTCTGCATATTCCAAAATTCACATAGTTTCTCTATATTTTTGTTAAACAAACTGAAACTTTAATGACTTTCTGTATTACTAAATTTTTCTACACCACATGCCAAATTAGTATTTTATATGTTAAAAATTCATCATAACTCGATTTAGAGAAAATATAAGTTTTTATGAAATTATAGAATTTCAAAGGAAAACTCTACTGAAGTTAAGAATTATGATTTTTTTTTTAGGAATAAAAAAATTAAGATGTATAAAAAAAAGTATATAATTTTTTTAAGAATTGTATTGGACAATGATTAAATTTTAGTGGATAGGATATTATTACATGCCTTACTATATTATAGTAGTATATTAAGGTTTAAACCTATCATCTATGGGTAAAAAATAGAGTTTGACTCCTTTTACATAGTTATATGTATGACGGCTACCCCCGAGTTTTGAATAGTAGTGTACGACTTTTAATTGTGTAGAAAGAAATATAATTCGAGTTTTAATTATCCACTTATTTAATCAGTAAGTCTTGCTAGTCCTCGGCCCCTAAGAAAAATCAGATTTTGACATGTTTTGATGATAAGTATTGGATAAGAACATGATAAGAATTCTAAATTTCCTACACAAGTGTTATGAAAATTTTATATAATTGTATTAGATCATAATCTATTATCCTTCCAATATATTTTAAAAGCAAATCATGTGTGATCATTGTTATATTATATGTAAATTTTTGGCTCATTCATTACTCTATTTTACTAATCATTTAGATGAAATATATGGATATTTTTAGATGAGTAAGAATGAGAAATGACTATCTTGGAGAGTCATTAATCCAAGATTGTGAAATGTTCTTTGTAGTTTTATAGTTTTCGGACAGTTTTAGAATGTTAAATACTGTAATATGACTGTTGGATAATAGTTAATGTATTAAGTGTAGTTTTCAGACAGATTTAGATTATTTTATACTATAATGTGGTCTCTCAGACAATAGTTAATACATTATGATACGTTCTGAATAACAATTAATGTATGAATGATAATCAGATAGCAATTGGAAATGTATGTTGATCTATTTCGATACCATGTTAATGTTATTTATAATATAATCGAGTTTGTTGCGTCCGGTAACTCTTGCCGCGCGAGAGATCGAGTGCGAGCGGATCTTTAGGTACGCGGGCGGTCAGATTGGAGCAAAACAAAGTGAACGGGAGTCTGGTGAATGGAAAGCGGGAGCGAGGGAATTTACGTGGAAAACCCCTCGATATGGTGAAGGGTGAAAAACTACGGTGGAGGACGTGCAGTCCAGGAAATCTCACTATGATGCAATGGAAGCACAGGAAACTTAGCGTCCTCAGGGTGATTACAACTTGAGAAATATGACTTCTCTCTTTTCTCTCTTCTCTGGGGATTCTTGCTAGAGTTTAGTTAGGAAGTTCAGGAGAACCAAAGGTCCTTCTTCAGCTGCTGGAGTTGGGTATTTATAGAGAATGTGATGCCGTAAAAATTTTGTGGTGTGGGGACACCTATCATTTGCTGCCGAATCGCGCCCTTACTATAGTGACGGCGTGTAGCGTTGCATGCGTTTAGTTGGCATCTGGTTATTTTGGTCTTTGGTGGTCTGTCTTATATGTCGGACGGCCAAGCAAGTCGAACTTGAGCCGATTCGAATTTGGCGGGTTCAAAAACCTTTCTTCCGTAACTTTTTTACGTGATTTTGGGCCCAGGTTCGGGATCCATCACGAGCCCCCATGTCAAGCGGTTCGAGGACTCGGCCGTTTGACATGCCTTATAACATCTTTTCGCCATCATAGGCCGCGGTCTTCGTCTTCCTATTTGGCGTGGAAGGCGTCGAGGTCTTCTTGTGAATCACGAGACCTATCTTTCGCCGTCGTTTCCCTCCCCATGGAGCATTGAATGCGATGGATGATATATGTGACAACCTAAGGCCTACGCTTGCCTCTCTGCGTATGGGAGTTGACACGTGGGCAGTCATGATGAGGGCGCCTCTTCATTTTTTCAAAAATCTCTTTAAATCATTTCGTATCCTCATTATTCTTGGCGTCTTCTTCTTTCTCCCCTCGTTTCCTTGAAAATCTTCACGACGTTTCTGCTTTCCTTACTCGCCGCTTTTTAAAGAGATTGCCTCTTCTCTCACTTCGCAAGATCTCGAGCGGATCAGGCGAAGTATAGCATTCCATCGGATTAATTTTACTGGTTTCATTTTGACGAAGTTCACCTTAAAGGTGGACTTCGTTTCCTGTTCTTTGAGCTCGCCTTTGATTAACGCCATCGGTATTTGGTCTCTTTGTGCGTCTTGCGCGCTGTATAGCAAAACCCTCGAGGCGGTCATGGTGAAGATCATATTCGCTTTAATCGGAAGTGGATCGCCATGAAAGTGGCCCCGAGATTTTCCACCAAAAGGTGGAAGGGCGAGTTTTTCTTCCTCAAGGTGGTCGACGATTGGGAGCTCTCCTCCGTGTGGGGAAACGTCGCTAGCAAGTATGGCTTATGCGAGGAGAAGGATGCCCGGGGAGGTCACCGGATTTGGTGCTAGCGAACACAGGCGCTTCGGCGCGGGAAGAAGAACATCCGGCTGTCCCAAAAAGTGGGCGGGAAAGTGGCCGGTGCCATCCGGTGATTCTGCCATTGCCGCTCCGAAAAAGAAGAAGAAAAAGAAGGCTGAGGAAAAGAGAGGGTCCTCTTGTGATTAGAGCCCTCCGGCGGCCTCCCAAGAGCCGCGGGTTGAGGTCTCGGGGATCCACCGGGTGTTGTTGTTAGGATGACCGCGTCATAGCCCCATGGTCGGGATGGCCGCGGGGCAATCGCGGGCCGAGGTCGTTAACCTCCTACGGTGTCGATGAGGCCTCTTGTGCCTTGGAGGAGGAGTCTTGGACAAGGTTAGGCCTCATGAGATGGTAAATTTTTTTGATATTCTTCTTTGGGAGGTCTTTGACCTTCTTGGCGGTGAGAGGATGTCGCGGCCTTAGAATCCCGGCGTTGCCGCGTCCCGAGGTAGGTGAGCCCCCACCCCAGGGTCCTTCCTCCGAAACGTCCCTGCGGCGCTGCGGAGTGTCCTTTTGCGCCTGAGGTCCAGTGGAGATTGCCCCACCGAGGACCCCTGTCATCTCTCGGGTATTTTTTGCCTTATTCTTCGTCTCCATTTACGCTAAGCGTATACATAGGGTGTCCTTGATCCTTTTCGCGGCTCCGGGAAAAAATTTGGTGGGCGAAATCGCTCGGTCTCGATGGGAGGCGGAGTAAGTACGGCGCTTGCTTCATCGGGAAGCCCTGAGGTCAAAGGTTTCTGACGGGACGGATCCCTACCGGTTTGGAGGAGGCCTTGAGGATGCGGAGATGGCTCTGTCTTTGGAGTCCATGTTGGGGATGGCATCCATACATGCCGGGTTGCATGAGATCCGCATCCATGATTTCCCACCTTGCCGTGTTGGATCACGCGAATGCTTGGTGCCGTGCGCCCGAGGATGTGTTTGGTCTTCGGGGCAGACCATTTCTTGAGTCTTTGGTGCCGAGTCCCTTAGCGGGTCCTCGTCCATCGGGTCAGCCGGGAACTTCGAACCGCGGGGCGGGTCCTTCGCCTCTGGGAGATACGAGGGCTAGACTTTTTTTTTTTGCATCGTTGTATTGTATTTTGTGGAATAAAGAAATCCTTCACTTTTGTCACAAATGCCTCTTTCTCTTTTCTTCTTTTTGTTTAAGAAGTTTTGTTATGACCTCAGGGCCAGTGTCTGGGACCGCTCAAGTCTGGTTTTTTTTTTACGATGAAGGGCCCGGCCTGCGGGGACCGCTCTGTGACCGAGTTTTGTAATGAAGGCCGGCCTCTTGGATAGTTTTAGTATGACCTCAATGGCCGGCCTGCAGGACCGCTCGGTAGTTTTTGTAATGACCTCAACTGGGACCGCTCGAAGTAGGAGTTTTTGTAATGACCTCAAGGGCCCGACCTGCAGGACCGCTCGGTCGCCCGAGTTTTTTATTTGTTGGAGACGGCCCGCTTTTCAGTAGTAGTACTTCCTTAGGCGAGGCGGCGTTCGGTCGGGTACCAACTTGCCATCTTGGAGTACGTAGCTTGTAAGCTCCTCCTCGAAGGATAGCCGAGACTAAGAGCAGCCCTTCCCGACTTGGTGAGAGCTTGTTTCTTTTGACTATTTTCCGTAGCTTCACGCTTCTTAGTACGAGATCCCCGACCTCGAGCAGTCGCGCCTTCACCTTCTTGTTTGTAATAGCTTGAGGCCACCCGTTGTTGGTAGGTCGCCACCCCGAGTCTTGCACAGTCGCGGACTTCTCGAGGGCATCGAGGCTTTCTCGAAGCCTTTGGTTGTTATCATATTTGAAGCATCTAACCCGGGACTAGTAAGGCATACTTCTATTGGGATGCCTTCGACCCCGTATGAGGTTGAAAGGGGTCTCTCTCGTAGGTTCGCGGCGTCGTTGCATGCGACCAACAAAGGACCGAGGGCAATTCATGCACCCACGAGCCCTCGGACAATTCCCGGCGATTTTTAGCCCGTGTAAGATCATGCGATTTGTCACTTCCACTGCCCGTTAGCTAGGGGGTACGCCACCGATGTGTGCACCAGGTTGATCCTTAATTTGCGCGGTACTTAGTGAATGAACTGTGTCCCGTTATCGATCCACGATGCACTCGGGCACTCCAAATCCGCACACGATGTTAATCGGAGGAACTCTGTCGCGTTTTTTTAATTGGCATCGCTTCCACCCATTTGGTGAAATGATCAATTCCCACAATCGAAACTTCCTTTGTCCGGGGCGAGAGGGAATGGTCCGAGATGTCGAGCCCCTTTGGGCAAGCGGCCATAGGGATTATGGCGCCGGAGTTCCGTGTGGGGGCGATGGCTCATATTACCGTCAGCGGCTCACATTTCCGTACGAAGTCCATGGCGTCATATTTCATATAGTATCCTTGCCTCATGAGCTTAAAGGCTAGATTCTTTCCTCCAACATGGGATCCGCATATTCCGAGATGCACCTCTGCGGGCGTATTCGGCTTCTTACGGAGTAAGACACCTCAAGTAGGGCCGAGAAGCCGGAGAATCGAATGCACGGCCGACCGTCTCGAATACCAATATTGTCTTCTTTATCTTCTTGGCCTCGCTCGGGTTCTCGAGCAACGAGCCATCGAAAGAAACTTGGTAGGGAGTCATCCAGTGCTTCCGTCCGCGTGCATCACCTCCCGCTCGGGGTCTTGATGCTAGACTGGGCCGAGGATCTCTTATTGGGATCTCGGAGGCGCGGCTGAGCGGCGTGTCGGCTTTGGCATTTTCCTCCCGTGGGATGTGGATGAACTCGGTCGTCTTGAATCCCACGATCATGTCCTTGACCTTTGAAAGGTACTTGGACAGTGCTCGTTGTCACGCGTCGAAGCTTCCGCGAATCGATTGATGACCAATTGGGAATCTTTGTTGATGACGAGCTCTCGCCGAGCATTCCTTGGCGGTTTGAGTCCGGCAGCGGGGCCTCGTACTCGCGGCGTTGTTTGTGGCCGGGAATCCCAGCGTCAAAGAGTACTTTATCTCCATTCCCTCGGGTGTGCGCAACCTGATCCCACGCTGGTAGCCCTTCATAGAGGAGTCAGCCCACGTGCAAGGTCCACACGGTTGAACTCGTGGTATCCGATCCTCGTCTGGCAAGTGGGCGGTGCCGTTGTCAGGCGAGAAAGTCCATGGCCTTTGTCCCTTTAAGGCTGGTCTCGGACGGAACTCAATGTCAAACACTCGATGGCCCACTTGATCGGTCTACAGGAGATCTCGAGTTTCTGCAAAAGACTCTCAAAGGTTGATCGATTAGGACTATTACCTTGTGCTTTGGAAGTATGGCACAGAGTTTCCTTGCGGAACAAACCAAGGCTAAGGCCACCTTCTCCGTCAAGGATACCGCTTTGAGAGTCTTTCACGTAATACAATGCCATCTTTGCTTGTACCAACACCGAGCCTCAGTCTTTGCGTCGGACACGGACAGGTACAAGTATATCTTTGGGGAAGCCAATTGGGGGCGGAGTCGAGAGGTAGCTCTTGAGTCCTTGGGCGCTTCTCGCGGTCATCATTCCACTAAGTCTCGGAATTTTGTTCCTCTTAGCGCTTTGAAGAATGACGGGTGCTTCTCGGCGATTTTGTTAGGAACGGGAGAGAGCGGCCATGATAGTTGTACCTCCTTCACCGTTTGTGGAGAATGTTCTGGGATTGCTTGGATCTTTTCTGGGTTTGCCTCGATTCCTCGGTGTGACACGATGTAGCCCAAGAATTTTTTGTACTATTTGGGGTTGAGCTTCATTCCATGGGTTTCGAGCACAAAAAAAGTTCTTCACGTGGTCATTGCTGCACAATAAAAATACGTATACCTCACGTTTATGGTTCTTGAACATTTTAACGCGAAAAAGTTGCCCTGCGTTCTTAAGATGCGTCCCTTGGTCCCGTCATGAATGACGTTATGCTCCTCGCCCCAGGGGCTCATTTGATTTGGTTATACCGGATTACGCATCCATGAAGCTTAAAAGTTCATTTGAGTCCACAAGGTGGTCGATCCTTGGCAATAGGAAGCTTCTTTGGGGCATGCCTTGTTGAGGTCGGTGAAGTCCATGCACATCCTCCACTTCCCATTGCTCTTTTTACCATGACGATGACAACCAAATTGCATGGATCGGGACGAATCCGGCGTCCGGGGAGTTTTTGACCTCCTCGCGGATGGCAACTAACTTTTTCGTGGAATAGTTTCTCCGCTTCTGTTTGACCGGCTTATGCCGAGGGTCGACGCTTAATTTTGGACGATGACCTGGTGAGATCCAGGCATGTTGTGGGACCATGCGAACACGTCCGAGTTTTTTCCGTAGAAAACGACGAGTTGGTCTCTTACTACCTCCGAGTGGGCTTCCTATTTGGACATATTTCTCTTGATCCGCGGGATTCAACGGGACTCGGACTACGGGCTCTCCCGGCGGGGCGTGTTGCGGTGTTACCTCATCCCCCGAGGTCGAGATCTTAGGTTGTGGAAGTGTTACTTTGCAGGCCAAGAAAGACATCCGTCCGGTTGATCGGGTCTCCAGGGACCTCTCCTACCCCCACACGGGGTGGGGAACTTCATCGTAAGATGTGGAATGGAGGTCATGCGTTGAACGCGCCAAGAAAGGCCGTCCGAGTATCGCGTTGTAGGCAGGGCGAGGTCTGACGGGGAAGGTGAGGACTTTTGATGCCGTCCTCGGATAGGTCCCGTGGTTACCTCCAGTGGATGATACTCGTTATCTTTAGAGTGGCCATTCCGGCGCTTTCATTTGATTCTTCTTAAGACCTAATTTGAAAAAGGCATCAAGATACAGCAAATTGCGAGGGCTTCCATTATCAACAAATACTCGTTTCATCCGGTAGTCATTTGGAAGCATAAACCAAGGGTCGGAGTGAGGAGAAGTTACATGATCTAAGTCCCTACTGCTAAAGCAGATAATATCGTCTTCACTCCCAAGCCCCATTCTTGGCCTCTTCGCTGCTGCTAGTCCACGCCCGTCTCCCCCAGCCGGTCGGCTGGAGATCATGTTCACGACTCCCGCAGCCACTCGGTTCCTGGGGGGCTCCGCGTCCCCACCGTCCTCGGGTCCCGAGGACTGTCCCCGGCCCGAAGGAAGCGGTTGAGGTGTCCTCTCGGATGAGCTCTCAATCTCGCTCTGCAGGTCCTGCAATCCTCGGTGCTATGACCCCGCAATGGTGGAAGTCACAATTTAGGCCAGGCCACTTCAAGAACTTTTCTCCCGGCCGCATGAGGGCGTTGGTGCGGGAGTCGTTCGACGGCGTGAGATGAATTGGCGCGGCTCCGTCGAGAGCTCTGCTCGGCCTTATGGTGTTTCTTTGTCGTCATACTCCCCAGTTTCCTTTTTCCCTCCGCGGCCTTGCGAGGTGCTCGTCCCTCTCGAGGCCTCTTGGCGTCGTTGGCCTCTTCGGCCGCTATGTAGGCTCGGCCACGGCCTCAACCTCTATAAAGGTGCGCGGGCCTTTATGTATGAGGTGCTTGAAGAAAGCACCCCCTTCGAGGGCCGAGAGGAAGGCGTTGCTTTACCTATCGGCCTCGGGATTTACGGCCTCCGCGGTAAACCGCGCCCGGGAATCCTCTCAAGCCCTCCAGGTCCTTGTTTGACAGTGAGGTGCCAAGGCTGTTTCTCTACTCTTCTTGGAGACGGGAAAGCCATCGCCGAGGTCTCAAAGTCACGGATGGAGTCGCGGGCATCCGTAGAACCACATCCGTCGTCCCCCTTGAGAGTCGGAGGGAAGCAACGCACATGGTTGTATCGTCCAAACCTTGGAGGCTCAGGTGTTCCCTGAAATGGTTAAGGTGATCCATGGGATCACCGCTCCCGTCGTACAACTCCAAGTTGGGCATCTTGAACTTCGGGGGGAGCGTCCTCGTCCTAATCTCCGTGGAAAACGGAGATTGGAGCGCGTTAGCTCCTCCTCCGCTGCTTTCACGCAGCATCAGGTTCCATCCTCTTTCCGGTCTAGCCTCCACTCGCGGTGGGGCAGCCATCCTTCTTTTGTTCAGGTAATGCCTTAACTCATAAGGCTCCTGAACTGCACGGCCCTCTGGGACCGTTCGGGCTCCTCTCGGGAGCACATCTCGGGGAACCGCCTCTTGATCGTCGCGGTCGCGGTGGTTCCCTTGGGCCTTCGAATGGCGTCTCTCGGGGCTTTCTCCTTGAACCCGAGGACCTGGTTGGTCCTCGACAGATTCGTGGCGCTCTTTGGAAGCCACACTGGTTCTCGGGTGTTCCCTCCGACTAGGAGGCCTTCGGGTGCCTCCTTCGTTTCCCGACTTGCGGCGCCTCGGCTTGTGAGGCCACATTTTGAGTGGTCGATTTTGGAGCAGAGGGTCACAAAGGCACGTGACATGCCGACCATTAAGCCCCCTCACCACCGGATCGGGGTGATTCTCAAAGCAAACACGGGGTTAGCGCCTCCATCTGCGAGGCCACTTCTCTGGGAATGCGCTCGCTTGCGCCCTTGTGTTCACCATTACAAGATTGAAGCTTAGGTTGTTGGGTACTTCGTAGAAAATGTGAAAAGTTGACTTTATTTCCACAGACGGCGCCAATGTTGCGTCCCGTAACTGCGCGCGCGAGAGATCGAGTGCGAGCGGATCTTTAGGTACGCGGGCGGTCAGATTGGAGCAAAACAAAGTGAACGGGAGTCTGGTGAATAGAAAAGCGCGGGAGCAGGGGATGAACACTTCAGTTTACGTGGAAAACCCCTCGATATGGTGAATGGTGAAAAACCACGGTGGTGGACGTGCAGTCCAGGAAATCTCACTATGAAGAAGAGGAAATACAGCAATGGAAGCCTGGGAAACTTAGCGTCCTCAGGGTGATTACAACTTGAGAAATATGACTTCTCTCTTTTCTCTCTTCTCTCGGGATTCTTTAGAGTTTGGTTAGGAAGTTGAACCAAAGGTCCTTTTAAATTTCTTTGGAGTTGGGTATTTATAGAGAACGTGATGCCGTAGGGAAGGCGACACGTGGCGGCATGTCGAGTGCCACCAACATTTGTGTGGATGCGGGTGAGGGGACTTTATATGAGATTGCAGCGTGTCGGGCCGTTGATGGCCCCGAGTTGGCATCTGGATTATTTTGGTCTTTCTGGTGGTCCCCGTCTTAAAGGGGTCTCGCCTCGTCTGTCCGAGGCGGCCAGCCAGTCGGAAAGCAGGCGATTGTTTAGTCGGGTTCATGGGCCTTTTGGGCCAACCTTTCTTCGTAACTTTTTGGGCCTGCTTCTGTGATTTTGGGCCCAGGTTCCAGGATCCATCAGAGTTGTAAAGTCATTAATGTCGGTTAATAAATAGTCTAGTAGTAGTAAAATTTTATTTTTGCAAGTCATTAATATCAGAGATGTTGTTTGGTTGGCAAACCCCTAAATCAACGAGTATGCATGGTGCCTCTTCGTGGTGAGATACGTTATATACGTATGTAATGGCCACATTTATTCAATGATTGAATCGCTTGGTTTCTAACCGTTTGAATTATCGTAACTATCGCTTGAAACAGTTCATTTAGTGTTTCATTATGATTATTCAATACTTGACAGTTCAAATTGTATATATTAATTCAACTGTTGTGTCATTTGTCTTATGAATTTAGAGACGTCTTTAATTAGACCGTTATTATTTAGACCTTTTATCTTTCTATGTATTGAATTTGGGTCAATCCAATTTTCATTGTATCCATCAAAATTTAATGGTTAAAATGAAGGATATAGAAAATATGGTATACCTTTTTATGAGGCAAATTACGGATGTCAAAGACTGATTTGACGGCTCACAAATTTACGCATAGCACACGCGGATGGACGCCACGATATCTCGAAGGAAACGTCGCCGTTTGAGACGGTCGTGTTTCACAACTTGATGTGGTTAAGAGGGGCCTTCATGTTTTTTTAGGATGGAAAATCTTCTTATTTTGTTATTTATTTATATTTTTAAATAAATTATAATTATTAAATTAAATAATTTTGTAGTATATATTCATAAATTTTTTTAAATATAAAATTGAAAATATTTTTTTATATGCTATCTTCTATTAACATTATTTTAAAATTAATTGAATTAGATAGTTATGAATTTACTGTCAAATTTTAAATTTTATATAATAATATTTAAATAATTATTTTTATTAAAATTTTTTGATATTAGATTTTAATAAATTTAATATTATAAAAAACTTAGAATATAATTATTTTAATATTTTTTACTTTTAATATAATGATCTCTTATTTTAATATGCTTTTGATTATTTACTTAAATAATTTGTTCAAAAAATAAATAATTAAGATTTAATATTGATTATAGTCTTTGCCTGATTTGGAGTTTATACTGTACTAAAAATAGAGTTAATTGAATTTTTTTAATTATAATTATTTAATTAATATTAAATAGATAAGATTAATATTTTTATAGTAATATGAATAAAAAATATTTTTGATACATTTTGGGTCCGAATTACTATACGGGTATGGGATTTAAGAATCGGATCATTGCGTTGGGTTTTCTGATTCTAGTCCGGAATCTGTATTCTTCAATTTACAGCTTATACAACACAACAAATAAACATGAGGTTAAATAATAGGCGAAATTCACTCCCCAATATATCCTCCGATATTCAAATTAGTAATATTTCTTATGAAAAAAGGAAAGGAGAAGGGTGCTTGATGAACGAGTTAATGCATGTGTGATAAATTTAATAATAAAAAATCTCTTTTAGTGAGAGTGAGAGATGCACCTTATGAGAAAAGCGTCTTTTTTCTTTTATATTACCTGTGTCACCCTTTCTCCTTCTTACTAAGTGAAGGGATATTTATAAAGTTGGAGGATGGTTAATTCGTCATTATCTACAGTAAGTCGTCCACAAAACTGTTTGGTTAAGACGAGATAATTGACAATATCATTTTGACCGATTATAAAATTTTATCAGTACTGATAAAGTCAAAGGGCTGTTGGAGTTGGGCCGCTGAATTCATACGTCCGTTTAGGCCCTTTGGGCCATCTTGACATGTTGGGCCATCGCCCGATTCCAAATAAGTCATTTATGGCAATGGGACCTTTGATGGGGCGAAACCATCAATCTTATTTTTTTAATAATAAATAATTTAATAGTTTTATTAATATTAAAAAAATAATTAAATTAACTTACGATTTAGACGAATAGGTTTTCTAAATCCAGCTTGTGCCCTCTACGGTCATAGGGTTTCACGTAGCCATTAATGTGGCGGCTGCGTGTTTTATTAAAATAAAGTTGATATATATTTTTTTAATTTTTAATTATTTATTGAAATATAATATTATTTTTTTAAAAAATATATTTTCATATATAAAAAAAAATATATATTTAAAATATTAATGACTGATATGTTCTTAAATCCGAATTATCATACGGATTAGGGAACCTACCGATTTTTTACGTCGGATTAAATTGATGCGGATTTAGTCTCCATTTCTAATAACCTTGATCATGTACAATACAACTAAAAAGAAAATGTCAGAGAATTGACGAGACTAGTTCCTTGATTTATCTTCCAACACTCAAATTAGAAATATTTTTCAACGGATAAAAAGATGAGATGATATAAGAAAATGTACAAATGTATGTATATGGGGAGAGTGAGTGGTGTTCGAGGGCATGGCTTTGGTGATACATTCGACTGAGGGGTGGTTTAGAGATATGTTGGGTTGAGGGTGTTTTAGAGGTGCGTCCGACTGAGAGACAACTTACAAGTATACTTGACTGAGGGGCAATTTAGAGGTGTGCTCGATCGAGGGGCTATTTAGAGGTACGGTTGGCTAAGGGGCAGTTTATAAGTCCACCCGAGTAAGGGGTGGTTTATAGATGCACCCAACTAAGGGGTAATTTAGAGGTGTATTCGATTGAGTGGTGGTTTAGAGGTGCGCTCAATTAAGGGGCAATTTGAAAGTTTGCCTGATCAAGGGGCGTCTTAGAGGTATGGAGGATTCAGCTCCGATGTGTGCTTGAATAGGAGGCAGCTTATGAGACGGATGGCAGGGCTCCTGGATGGGTCGTAGGCCTCCTGGACAAAGAGAGGATTCTCGGATGGGTAGCGGGCCTCCTAGACGAACTTCAAATTTCCTAGATGGAGAGTGGGAATCCTGGATAGAGAGTGGACCTCCTCGATGGAGAGCAAGCCTCCTGAACGGATAATGGGCCTTCTGAACAGTGAGCGGGGCTCTTGGACGGAGAGTGGGCCTCCTAGACAGAGAGTGGGCCTCCCAGGCAGAGAGTGGGCCTTTTGGACGGAGTGCGGGGCTCTTGGAGGGGCCGTAGACCTCCGGGACAGAGGGCGGGGCTTTTGGAGTGCGTACAACAAGCGAGCGGCTTATGGAGATGCATTGGTAATGTAGAGTGGTTGGTCGGCAATGATCATGGATTTTACGGTGCCTCCAAAGCATGTTTGAGTTTGCTATGGTAACTACCTTTACAATGTGATCCGTATAATAACTCTTGCTTACCTGAATGATGTGTGACCATAAGAGAGATACCATGGGAAGATTTGCCAGGCCAGATTGTTGGGGCGCTCAGTAGGCCTTGCGTTGGGCCTGAAGGAGCTTCTGATGGGCCATTCATCTGTTGCGATTCGAACTCTGGGCTAGTCCATGATATGGACCCATCACTAGCCTCCTATGTCTAAAAATTTAAAATTTTAACCCTCGGTATGTAATGAAGGGACATCGTTGTACAGGTCCATATGTGTGTTCCTTTTTCACACGTCCTACAAATTTTTGCTATTCTTGGGAAGATTTAGTAGCGATTTAGCTCTCTGAACTTGCCGATTCTTCGCGGACGACACCGACAAGTGCAATCTTCTGCGATACTTGCTCACCGACCTCCTCCCAGACTCTAAATGGAGGGGCTTCCTATGCCTTGTTTTATGAGCCATTCTCCTATCAATCAAGTGATACGAGAGATCAGAGCAGGCAAGGAGCATGTGCTACCATTGGCCGGGATTGAAGGAAGTTTTGAGAGACTTGAAGATGCATTTGAAGTTTGCCTTAGTTCCCTTATTTTGATCGGTCTCAGGTGGTGATGGGGATGGCCTGAGTGTAGGCTCATTGTGATATGCTTTTCCCAACAGGCGTCACATAGTCCCCCCTAGGATGACTTAGTGGAGTGGTGGTTCAGCCTTGGTGGAAAAGAGGGTCACTTCTTCTTCTTCCCATTTGGGTAGGTAGACACTTCATTTGTGGCCCTCATAGAACTGTTGGCGCCTGCTAGAGAAGGTGCTCTTTGGGTCTACCTTGGGTCCGAGCTGTCATCGCCACGCTGGGTCTGGTGCAAATTCTAGTTTGCATGGTTGCGGCCTGCCTTGGTGGATGTTTTTTGGTGGTCGCCTCTCGGGCGAGAACGAGTAGATGATCCTCGGCTCTTGCTAGGGAGGGTTTAGGCGTGCACTTCCTACTTCAACAGTCTGCGGGAGGCGGTGCGTAAGAGCTTGAACTTTTTGATTGTCTAGAACATAGTGATGTGGCCGCTGAGATTCCGTTCCAGGGTCATGTGCCCACTTTCCCTGCAAGTACCTAACCCAATGAAGTAAGGCGTCATAAGTCGAATAGTCGTTCCACGTATTTTTTCCTCTAAGTTGTAAGTCCGCTGTTGTGGGTTTTGTACTTTGTAAAAGGAGTTGATGTATGGAACTATTGAGTATCATTTGAATTTATTTTATGGCTCTAATATTCTTACATAGTGTGAGTGATTAAAGCGGTTGGATGATGCCTTCAACCACTTGGGCTGTGTCGGTCTCGCAGTTTGGTGCTTTGAAAACCCGTTCTTCTTGCGGTTTGGCTCACGGCTACTCATCCCCGCATTTGGCAGGGATCGAGGCTGTTGGTGCTTGCCTAGAGCCTCTCAGGATTGAGCACCTTTCGCTGCTTGACCTCTTGATGACTTGATGTTCGGCCGACTAGTGTCTCTATCCTCTAGTAGTCTGGCTCGCGGCGGTCTACCCTAATGCTCAATTAGGGCACAGGCAAGTCGAATCATCCTTGAATCTGCCAAAGTTTGGATCTATTGACTTGCCAACCTTGGGAAATAGCGCATTGAGGAATCATTGGTTGCCAGCGGGTTGCGTTGGGAAGCAGAAGGGCAATTTTGAGGTGTGCTCAATTGAGAGGCATCTTAGAGGTGCGCTCGACTGAGAGGTGACTTACAGGTGCACCCGATTGAGGGGCAACTTACATGTATACTTGATCAAGGGGTGGTTTAAAGGTGTTCCCGACTAAAAGACGGTTTAGTGTTTGCTTGGTTGAGGGGCAATTAGAAAGGCTCCCGACCTAAGGGCTGGTTTGGAGGTGTGCCAGACTGAAGGACGTCTTAAAGGTATAGAGGATTGAGCTTCGAGATATACCCGATCAGGAGGAAGCTTTTGAGATGGAAGGGCTTCTGGATGGGTCGCAGGCCTCCTGAACGGAGTGTAAGGCTCTTTGATGGGCCGTTGGCCTCCTAGATGGAGAGTAGGACTCTTGGACGTGCCGCGGGCTTCTTAGGTGGAGAGTGGGGTTCTTGGATAGAGAGTGGGCCTCCTTGGCGGAGAACGGAGCTCCTAGACGAAAAGCGGATCTCTTGAGGAGAGAACGGGACTCCTGGATGGAGAGAGGGGTTCCTAGATGGAGAACGGGGCTCTTGAATGGAGAACGGGGCTCTTAGACGGAGAGAAGGGCTCTCAGACGAAGAGTAGGGCTCCTGGGTAGAGAGCAGGCCTCCTGGACAGAGAGCGGGGCTCTTGGGCAGAGAATGGGCCTCCTAGACTTAGAGCGGGGCTGTCGGAAAGGCCGCTGGCCTCTTGGATGGACGGGGGCTCCTAGATGGAGAGTGGGGCTGCTGGAGTACCCTCTATCAGCGGGCGGCTTATGAAGATACACTCGTAATTGAGTGGCTGGCCGGTGACGATCACGGATTTTGCTACATCTCTAGAGCCTGCTGAAGTCTGCTATTGTAATGGCTTTTATAGCGTAATCTGCAGAATAATTTCTACCTGCCTATGCGATGTGGGACCCTCAACAGGATACCTTGAAAAGATTTGTCGAGCCAAATTGTTAGGTTATTCGGTGGGCTTTATGTTGGACCTAGAAGAGCTTCTGATAGGCTATTTATCTGTTACGATCCGAACTCTAGATCGGCTTACAGTATTGGACCCCTAGACCCATCAATGATATATATAGTTTTTAATTTTAAACTATTTATTTACATGTAATATCACAAATTTTAAAATAATATATTTTTAATATATATTTAAGAAAATAATATTCGCATGCCAACGTGGCGACTTTAGACTAGGTAAAAAATTATGATATAACAACATTTTTATTTTAAAATAATATTCCCAGCTTTGCGTTTTAAATGCATTGATTCTCTGACCTTGTCACGTCCTATTTGGATCCACGTCGACAAAACCATGTTTTTAAAAAATAAAAATGCTATCTATTATTAATGCATATATTTATTTATATTAAAAATAAATATAAATTTAATATTATTTTAATTTTAATTTTTATTTTTATCTTAATTTTGATTATTTTTAAATGAGTGGAATAACATATAAGTATAAAAAAATTGTTTTTTCTAAAGAATACGTTTTTTAATTCGAAAGTGATTTTTAATTTATAATTTTTGGGAATATTTTAAAAGAATTTTAAAATTTATTTTTGAAAAAGTATTTTTCGAGTTATAAATAAAGTGCCATGTTCTTTTGAGTTGGCCAAACTTTTCTATGAAAATGTTTAAAATTAATCAGATTGAATTAACTCTTCCGACTAAAATTCATTTTTATTTTTATTTTATTGTAATACCGAGTTATGATTATAAAATTTCCAATTATTTTGGAATTCTTAGCTGAAGTTCTTAGAACCAACCATAAAATATAAATTATATTTAGTTATTTATTAAATTAATTATATACTATAGTGACATACTATTTTATTATATTTTATTAGATAATTATTTTTAATAAATTTTGTTAAATATGACTCAAGACGGACTAGTCCAATGCAAACCTGGATCAATGCCCAAAACTTTAATGGTAATTAAATAAGTAATAAAGTTAGTACAGATGATTAAATAATAACTTACACAGATATTAATCAAAAAGTTTAAACTGAGCTGTCGGTCATCAAAAATCAAAATAATTACGAGTCAATTAATGATATAATCTAGAGAACGGTTAAAATGGTTCCATCATAAATAGTCAATTATACACTGAAAGTATTACCTTTTCATAGCTTCTCCGAAACGGGTGTAAATACATATAACAGTTTCAAATACTAACGAGCCGAACAAGGTCTTTAGCTATGAATATAACTTTTTTGAAACAAAAAAAGGAGAGGATAAAAAAAAAAATACTCAAGCATTTGAGTGCACAAAGTGTAGCAAAGCCTTCCAAATCCGCACTCATTCTATCATCGTTTAATTTTGACCCCTATTTTCTTATTATCTTTTTATTAATTAGAAAGATCAATGACTTGAATATTGAAAGATATATTAAAAAATAAATTTTATATACCACATAAATTTAATTTATTTTATTATGGTGCGTCGAATTTAGATTCATAGTAACAAAAATCAGACGCGACACTATCAGATATCCTAGTAGAATTACACGACTCCCTATTTCTTACGTTGATCCAAATTTTTAAGATGCATTAGATTTATTTTTATGAAAAATATAAATATATAAATAACAAAATCAGAGAACTTTACTTTTTTTGATAAATGAATATTTATATGATTAAAATATGTATATTTTTGTATATAAAATATAAAATTATTCATCATTGATGTGTTTGATTAGCCCAACTTAAGTAGAGGGTCATTCAATAGAAGGAATTGGCTCAAAATTGAATAACGTCTCAATCGGTTCGGTCGGTCCGGATGATTCAAACGGATGGGGAAGCTCATCGGCCCAATCAGAATAGTTTACGCTCCACTTCTTGTGCGCTGAAGAAACCTATTAGCCAAACGATATTTCATTATCTATCCAGACAGTTTAGTGAGCGGTTGTCAGGAAAGTCAAATTGTTCTATAACCCTATAAATATCGCTCACTCTGACACGAAGAGGGAGTGAGAAGAAAAAAAGCATGTAGAGCACACTCTGAGTGCATCTCACTTTCTCAAAGACAGTTCCTATAGAGGGCGTCACACTCAGTCCTCTCACACGTGCATTAGTATTTTTATTTTGCATAATTTATCTTTTTTTATATCGAAAGACCACTAATTTAAGTATCGGATAATAAATCAATCAGCGAGTTTCATAAATCCTCTGACATATTGTCCATTTTGTTGTGATTGTATATGATTAAGATTTAAAATTATGGAGAATGGACCTACTTCATATCAATTCGATATAAAAACCAAATCAATGACTCTCTAATCTATATAATAATTCTGATCCAATGGTGCATTAAATATATATGTATGAATAAAGTGAATTTTTCTATATCATCTTGAGAAATATTTTATATATAAATATGCAAACTCCTAAGTCACTGTGATTTTAAACATGAATTCATATAAATTGTAAAAATAATCTTTTTACACAAACTTTATTAAATTATATTAAAAAAGTGATACTTATAAATAAAAAACTAATTCAACATTTAAAAAAAAAAACACTAAATATAAATTTAGATATATTTTAAATATTTGTTTTCGTATTTTAAAATTATAAAATAATATTATAAGTTTGGAGTATTGTTATTTGGGGGAAATAAATAACCTATTAAAAATATAATGAAAATCAATACGAAATCTCATGATGTAAATACGAATCACCGGCTAAGACGGG
Source organism: Nepenthes gracilis (assembly GCA_033239525.1). Lineage (NCBI taxonomy): Eukaryota > Viridiplantae > Streptophyta > Magnoliopsida > Caryophyllales > Nepenthaceae > Nepenthes > Nepenthes gracilis. Next base: position 10,746,865 of record BSYO01000038.1, on the reverse strand, counting down.
GGCCCACAACGTTTCTAAGGATTATCCTCTTATCTCCTCACCTTTACAAATATACCCCAAACCTTTCTCCAAATTTACCTTGGGCTGCCATCTGAACCAGAGAAGAACATCTCCGAGCAGGAAAAGTAATCATACTGAATGCTAAAACTATATTTTATTTTCAACTTTTACTTAAAAAGCTCTTTTTAAATTTTATTTTAAAATTCTTTTTATAAAATAATTTCAAAATTAATTCTTATTTTTATTTTTTATTCTTATACGATTACATGATGATGATGATAATAATATAATTTGTTGAATTTTTATGTAACATATATATATAATAATCAAAAGTAAAATAAAGATTAATTAGAAATAGGTTTTTGACAAATTTTCCCGTTAGAAGACAGGCATGGCTTATAATATTTTCCATTCAAACGAAATTACAGTGACAAAGGGAAGAAGAAAATGGTCATTATGAATCCAACAATCGAGTACAACAGAATTCATTCGATCAGCAAGAGTTCCATTCATTGAAACATTTTCAAGTTTCCCTCTCATGTATTCCTTGCAGTTCTGGGCGAATGATCATCACGATTCAAGGCCGAAGAGATCAAGTTGAGAACTCCGAATTTCGGATCTTCACTCTTTTTTAAATTTGATCTTGTTTTACATCAGTTTAGTTCATTCACTTCAAGGTAATTAAATTCTAACGATCTTCGCAGCTTTAACGACCGGATTCTCCCTCGCGATAGCCTCACGGCCGGCAACTTTGTAGTCGTAGCTGCAATCGTGACGGTCGGAGTACCGATGTTCCGCGCAAAACAACTCGCCGCACCGGCACCGGAACCCACCAATTAACCGGACCTTCCGCCCGCATCCAGAACACCGGCTCACCTCTCGCTTAATCGTAGCTGCCTGCTTAAGGCCCTCACCTTCCACCGGTGTCGTTTGAACTCGATCCTTCAGATCTTGGCTACCGGTATCCGCGGGAATCTCCAACGGCCGTTCCGGCGACCTAGATGGCCCGGATCTAGAAGTTTCCGCGCCGGAAACCTTGTGTGACGCCATGATTCCCGTAGATGACGCCTTGTTGAAGCACTTCTGGCACATGTCATTCGTCGCCGGGCTTCCGGTGAATCCGCAGTTATTGACGCACAAGGCAAACGTCTCAGGTACTTTAAATTCCGTTTCCTCTTTCTCTGTCTTCTGCGCCATAGTTTTGCAAGAGAAAAAAGCTGAAACGGAGAAAAAAATTCGCAGGCGTACAAATCAGAGAGAGAGAGAGAGAGAGAGAGACAGCGAGGAGGGACGGCCTTTGGGTAGATGGGTGGGATTTGCGTGGAAGACAACGGGGTGAGGGGGTTTTGAAGGCTCAAAGGTCGGTAATGGCGATGAAATACGTGCCTCATATCACAGAGCGACGCGTACCAATCTTTTCCCCCCTTACTTTTCAACCTGTATTTACTTTAATATATTTGGGATATTTTTTTTCTTAATATTTTTAATTCATTATTTTTATATTTCAGTTTTATTCAATCTTAAAACTAATTTTATTTTATATTATTATAATATTTTAATTATATTTCAATATTATTTTATTCAATTTTACTGAAATTGATTTTTTTTATTTTTTAATTTACCATGTAATTTAAAATTACGATGAATCGACTTTTTTGTATAAATATTATTATATTAAAAAATTATTTTTGAATAAATTTAAATATTTTTTTTTCCGCAAATTTGTCCGTTTTCCTCATCTTTGTCAGCTTTAGAACATCTCTGACGTGTAAATTGCCACTATGGAGCGAATAACGCACGTAACGTGGCCTAAATTTAAAATTGCTCCCTAAATTTAAATTAAAGTATTATATATATATATATAATATGTTATTACAAGTTGGGATTTAAGATTTAATTTATAGGTTATATTGGGTATGATTTAAATAATGATATTTTGAACCAACATCAAATCCGAGTTAATTAACAAGACATAAAACTGGTTCGGAGAATCTTGTTAAAAGTTTATTCAACCAACTGAGTGATTGAGTAACTGAATGTATTTAATAGACTGATAAAAAATAATAATAAGACATTAAAATAGATCGTAATAGCCAAATAAATATTAAGAATTAACTATTAACAATTACAAACGAGAATATGAGTAACGATTATATGATCAATATAACTGTTGAAACTAAATGTAATATAATATTTCAGATAATAAATTTGTTAATTTTGAACAAATGGACCGATTGACATCTGAGTTATAAATATATACCTCTAGTCATGAAGAGAAGCATCGCATGCTTTGACAAACAATTGGGTATTATGAGTACAATAAAATTAGTGAAGCAAAACTCTATTAATCTACTCAATTCTACATTTATCCCCTTTTTTCTTTTTTTTTACATATTTTAATTTTTTTAAAAAAATTATTAATTTAAGTGTCAAAAAAATATCTAAAGAACGAGTTTTGTATATTTCTTACCGTTCGTTAAATTATTATGGTGCGTATGATTTGATTTTGTAGTTATGAAAATTAAATCCACATTATTTTGAGCTAGTTGAAAATATTATTCAATTTTTTAATTTGTATAATAATTTAGATCTCAGTTATGTATCATATTGTCTTAAAAATAAAAAAATAGTATGAATTAAGCTGTTAGTAATCTTTAGATGAAGAATTTATTATACTTAATTAAAATTAGGTTTTCTATTTTAATATATTTCTAAAAATATATTTTTATATAAAAATAATATCAAAAGAACTTAAAAATATTTGAATTAAAATATTTCTGGAGAAAATTTGAAAACCTAATATTTAGTTGAATAATAATTACATATTTTAAAAATTATTATTCATATAAACGCAACTTTTTGAATTCAAGCTACATAATTTCATCAAAGAATAAGTAATTATATAACTGCATGATTTCTAGTAATAAAAAAACTACAGGATTTCTTAATATCCATTTTTATATTCAGATTTCTTCAAAAATTCAGCATGGCTGGCCCAATAATTTGTTATATAAATTCAAACATTTTTTTCTATTTTAGGTCGTGTTCTTTCCAAACTTTGTCCCATATATGTAATACCTAAGTATTAATATTGGAATAACAATGTTTCAATATAAATAATTGAGTATATTATTAAGGATATTATGGGTTTAGACATAGCTATAGGTATTAGGTAGTGGGTAGATAGGAGCCGAGGGGCCCTATGCAGCAAATTGTGGCTGTTCAGCCAAAAATAAATGGTCGTGATTTGTAAAATTTTTTTTTCGTTTTTGTTTGAAAAAAAATTAAAAAATTGTTTAACAGTTGAATTTGCAGCTAAATGGCCGTTATTGTAGCACAAGCCCCATGCCACGGCCCAGTGCCCCGAGCTTGGGTAGATAGTACTTAACATGCGTAAGAGTGGGTATAAATGCACCATTTACATGTTTGTTGCACTTGGTGCGAATGAGAGAGTACACATGCACCATTTCTAGGTTTGTGGTGCCTAAAGATGTGCAAGAATGATGGTTGTATGTACTTTATAGGGTCTGATGTCCGTATAAGAGGTGCAAATACACCAGTTAAAATAAGTCTTAAGGCATAATGAGCATATGATTAGTGCATATATATCAGTCTATCCATATAACAAGTTTATAGGTTTTTACATCTCCATTTCTAGATTTATGAGAAATAGAGATAGAAAAATAAGGGGAGTAAAGAGAGAATGATCAAAGGAAGAGATTTTGAATAAAATCATGGAAAAATTACTACTATTTAATTTAATGTAAGTAAATTTTAAGTTGTACATAAACTTGCTGAAATTTCTGAGCTTCTTTCTTATAATTATCCAAATTACAAGATTGATATCCTTATACCATAGTCGATAAGGTTTATTGATAACCTTTGATTCATACAGTCCTCCTGCTTTTTGTATTGCAGTATTGTTCACATTCTATTATTTGCTTGCTGAACGTCTAGTTCATATCATGTTTCATCACATTTTAAAATAGTAATTCTGGATTATCTTAAACACTTGGACCGGTAGGTGTACTTCTCAAGAGGTCTTGTTGATTTTCATGTATCATTCATTTTTCAATGAATTCTTGGTTATGATGTTGTTGACATTATATTATATTTCAAAGTAAGAGGAATTAGTGATCGAATGAGCTAATTTATCCTTATATTGGGACATATTGATTTAATATACCGTATTTAAAAGTATAAATGATTTTTCTATATTATCATGATTCTAAAATTTAAGATATTATTATATTCATGTCATATTCGAGTATGTAACATCAGAGCTCCCTATTGATTACAATTTTATGTAGATATTTAAATAAGCTTGAAAATAAAAAGCCTTTTTGAACTCTCACCATGACCCACCCTCTACACTTGGTGACTGCTACCCCAACTCTCCCTTTTGCTCTCTCTCCTCTCCCAATCCTGCCCTCCTTGCTCTATCTCCTCCCTTGAGCATAATACCACAATTGTTGGTTCTAGACCACACGAAATGGAGGTCTCTATAACATCCGGTTTCTACTTAATTTATTATGATATTATTCGTTTATTTTAGATTTATTTGAAGTAATAAAATACTGAAGTTGAGGAAAAAAATAGGAGAATGGAAATAGGGCTAGCAGCAAATGTACGTCAGATGCATGCTCATACGCATTTTGAACAAATTTGGTACACCTGATGAATGTCTTTGGAGGCCTTAAGCTTAATTTGAGCATGTTATAGGGTACCTAATATACGCCTCTACGGCACTTGTGTTCAGAATTTTCATATTGCTCGCGGTTGAGTTACACTTGATGTGGCGTTTGTCTGTGATTGGAATTTGATACGGCACTTGATGTGTGTGACTGGTGTTTTTGTGCAAATTTGCCTATATAAGCGTGCTTGCAAATATTTTTAGGCATTTTTATGAAAAAATAAGAGAAACGAGAAAGAAAGAGAATAGAAGGATGAGATAGGGAGAGAAGAATGGTGATTTTAAAGTATTAGTTGGTTAGACTTGTCAAATTAGATATTAAAGGTAAGTATATATAAGACCAATCTGTGATCTATTTTAATTTTTTTTTAATTTTACTTATATTTAGTAGTTTATTATACATGCATATCATCTTGAACTTAGCCTACTTTGAGTATATGTGGATGCATGTAATTTTATCGGATATTTTGAGATTTTTGCTTGATTTTACCAAATAGTTAATAAATTTATTTATTTGAATAAAATAAGTAAATATTTTGAAATACTATATTTACATATGAAATATTTACAAATGAAAAGTTATAAAAATTTATATTTTAGCCTTACATTGATATTTCATACATGTGCTTAGAGTTTTTAATAGGGTAAAAATTTTGTATTTATACTTTTTTGAAATAAAATTTTTGTACTATTCCATTAGAGAAAAAAAGTTGTGGATATTTGTTAATACTCTCCCCCGATTTGGTACTTTATTGAGCTATATCTTGTAAAATTGAACAAAACTAATATATTCGAATATCATAATATATTTAGATAGATTTAAAATTTACGCATATTATTCACGGGTAATAAAAAATATAACATTTGACACTGTCTACGAGAAGGAATATGTAGATGGCTCATCTATGAATATAAATCATAATGATTTGAGTTAAAATTATCGAGAATACATGTAGCCCTTCTATAAAGTAAATTTTTTGATCTTTGACTCTTTGATTTTAATATATTTTAGAATTTTGATATTTTCATACGTATCTAATTTAATACTCGAGACATTTAATTATGAGATTTGCAAGTTTTGACAAGCATTTGAATTTCTAATATCAAACTTTGTATGGTACGGTACATTCGGACTATTTAATGTTCGCATTTGGATTATGGATATTGGGTACGAGACTACATTTTGATATTCGTTGGTTTGTTACATTGTCTTGTTCGGTCTTTTGGTTTACATGAAAATTTTGTGCATGTTTTAATTATTTCATTCTTTTGCCTAGATTTCTGGACATATTGTTTTATTATATGTATATATATACATTGATACTTATTAAACAATGGACTCATAATTTTATTATTTCTGACTTTTTAAAATTAGATGATTATAGATAGCTTATAGAGAACTTAAAGAAGATCATTGATAAAGATTTAATTTATATTTTGTGATTATAGATTTGTAATCAGGTTATAATCATATTTGATATATTTTTGTAACCAGAGTATGGTGGATCGAGTAATGTTAGTGCATTGTAATATGATGGAGGCATATTTTATATTATTTTGATATTTGGATTGTGACATTTTTATTTATATTAGATTGACAGTGTGATTTTGTAATGCTTGGATTGTTATTTATTTATTTATTTTTTACAAATGTTAGAGCAGATTGTGATCAACCATTAAAGTCTAGACGGTAGTTCAGAGGGATTCTGTGATAGCTGACATTATTATTATTATTGGTGATATTACTAAGATTATTTGCCAGGTCTGATCCAAATTTGGGTATCATTTTGAAAAATATCCTTTTGGTTAGGGATATATTTCGAGGCTCTAATTACTATGTTTAATTATTACCTACTTTTAGTTTGAATTCGTGATAGTCTTTCCGCCACAATGCCACCGAAAAACAACCTCGGCCTTGATTGGCACTGCATCGTACTCGGTGGAATGTTGGCCCGATGGAAAGACAAACTAGGTGGCCCGATTGATTTCATGCTCAGCCAATGATTGTCACATTATAGTCAACATATTAGAATTATCTAGCATAATGTGGCAAATATTAGAAAATTTATTAAACATTTTAAATATTATGTCTGTTATTTTTTTAATGATCTCGGTCTTCAATAAAAAAAAAGATATATATGTGATTAATAAATCGATTAATTTTTTATTTTATAAATAATAAAATTATTCATTATATTCGTTTAGATAAAAGAAGCAATTTTTTTTGAATAATATTCGGCTATTATATTTTTAGATTTGGTTAGTGAGTTTTTTTTTTTTTTTTACTTTTTTTTTTAAAAAAAACAGTGAACAAATTTTTTTACAAAAGGTTTGATAAATCTCATTAAAAAGAGACACGATGTTAAATAAAGAAAAATTGGTTTGCCGTTCTTCAAAATAGAACTTTACTCATAAATTCAGATATATTATTAATATTTAATACTACTATATTAAATTGTGTAATAATATAATATGACAGAGAAAATTAAAGGAACCTATTTTTTATATCTAAATTGCACAAAAATTATAATAAAAAAATTTTATTAAGATATATGTATTAAAATATTCATATTTGATAAACCTGTATTAGAATTATCATAAGCAAAAAGAGAAAGAAATTTACTGTTTTAATAAAAAGGGTTATGAGAAAAGTTCAATAGATACTAACTACATATATTTAAAATCTACTATAAAATAATAATCAATTACATAATAAAATATCTTATTTATGTATACAAAAATTTCAAAAAAAAATCACTGGCAAAAGAAAGAGATATTCTACTATTTTATTAAATAGAATTATAAGAGAAGTTTGATGAATTAAATTATGTTTTAAAAATATATAATAAATTTAAAAATATAAACCCATGGTTCTATTGCTCTCACACTATTATTAATTTTCATTAAAAATTTAGACAATTCACAATGCAAAATTTTTAAATTAGGCCTTTTGATGCGTCATCAAGTCCAGGTTATTGTGTTGATTAGGAAATATTCGGGTTTCTTGTATTGGGTTAAACACGAATGGATTCGGTATCCGCGTCTCTCAATTAAGGCCCCGTGGACCACAAACAGCTAAAAATAAGTCAGAGAATTGGTAAGATTCGCTCCTTAATTTATCTTTCGACGCTCAAATTAGTAATCTTTTCAAGAGAATAGAAAGATGTAAGGGTATAAAAATATACGAAAGGTAAAATATAATGATAGTCGTATGCGGGAGGTGCGAATAAGAATTAAAGGAGGCTTGAGCTCCTTTTGTGTATTTCAAAAAGTGGCTCACTACGGAAGCTGGATGGGATTAACAGTCTTAGAGGAAAGAGAGCTGGGTTCTTTTCTTACTTTTTGTGAGTTTGGACTTGAGCATGTGTTTAAAGTTTAGCTTCTATGATCTCTCCTTTTTTCTGGCGAGGGAGAATGGTACTTATAGCTCTTTGTGGTGAAAGCTTTAGGTATTAGAGCTAGTGACAGGTGTTCCATTTAGGTTCGCCGCTTGTTAGGCACTGGCGACGGCAGCTATCGGTGTTAGGTGTCATCTTGTGGTGGTAAGGGGACTGTCGTCAGGCATAGCCGACACGGGCCTGGTTACTTTTTCCTCGGAATCGTTGAGCCTTTATCGGTTAGTTGGCCTGATGGTCTATCAATGTTGAGCTTGTCTGTTATTGGCTGGCATTCTTTGAGCCTGCGTCTCTGCATTGCTAGTATGCCGCCATCTAGGGGAGAGGCGCAAGCGGACCATGATTGGACGTGTGACAAAAGTTGTCAGATGGGCCTTGGTGCGACCCGTTTGGCTTAAGGTTCACTTCGTGGTACTGAACTTTGTGCGTGACTCTTTGAGCCTTACTATCTAGCTGGACATCCCTACGGGTCGGCCCTTCTCGATCGGCCCACATTTATATTGGATTGATCACCTTTAAATATATAGGTGACATCAAATCAATTTTATCACAATTAACGAAATAATATTCATCAAAATATTAAAATTATTTATAAAATATTATTATATAAATAATGGTCACATCACCGTAACCATTTACCATGGTCGGCAGCAATCTAAGGTTTACTATTATTATTGAAAAAAATATATAATATTTATATTTGGTAAATAATTTTTTAATAAATAAACGAAGTCTTGATTTGTATAATTTCTCACCGATGAGGACTTCCGAGGCATATCATGAAAGGGTTTAATGTCAAATAATTGGGAAAGTGAAGAATAATGAGTTTCAATTTTTTGTAATATCACAAACTAACTATTTTTTAATCGTTACAATCTTCAGAAATAATCACAAATTAAAATACAAAAGGCTTTATTTATATAGGATTTGATTCATATTTTAAATTTGGATTATTATTTGAACGAAATCGGGTTGAATCTTCAAGTTTTATTATTTGAATTCTGTATACTATAATGTATAATAAGAGATCAAAATATATGGGACTTAATATTTGATATATTTTTTAATATTTAGATTAAAATTTTTTCTTAAAAAATAAAAATAATAATAACAAAAATGGAGGATAAAACAAACTGGAGAATTGGAGGGATTAGTTCAGTGATTTGTGAGATTTGTAAGTGTTTCGATGATAAGAGTTTTGTACTTACTTTTTCTACCTTGTTCTTATGTTATGGGAGAAGCGAGCTATTTTGTACAACTTTGAAGTCACTTGTAGGCATTTCATGTAGAAGAATCATTTTGAGATATTATATGAATGAAAATTGAATAATCTAACCGTTTTATATGCTCTGAGTTAATGATTATTTGTTGAATATATTAACTATTTGATTTAACTATTCATCTCTTAATTCTTATAATTATTTATAAAAATTAACTGTTTAATCATTCAATATTTTAGTCTTCGGTATCCCTAACGCTCTGACTATTCTGCTATTTGATAATTTAGTTATTCGAACGGGTTTCCTTTTGATCCCAGCTAATAACATAACCAATCCATCATTCTTTGTAGGCTTTTTGTTTTTAGGTCTCATAAGTCAGTAGGTTGTGTCAGTTTCGTTTTATATGATACCTAACACTAGCTCTTATATTCGAGGGTTAAATTCAAGTTTTATAAGTTTTGAGTTTAAATTTTATTCTAATTTTGATTAATTAAGTATAAATAATTAAAATTGAGGTCAAAGGATGAAAAAATTTCTATCAAAAGTTAAAATGAGATTGGGTCATATCGAGTTGATGGATGTTTAACCGGCGCTCGACGCACGCCCATGGAGTAGAGATGCCACGCTTGATTGATGCTTAATCGGAACCCGAGCATATTTTCTAGTATACTCGCACTTGAAGCACACCTGAGGGGATACTCTGTAATGAATTCGGATTAAACAGATCAATTTAAATAATTAATTATAATTTTTAAATTTAAAATCCCAATTAATTCTAAACCAATAATACTAAGTTTTAAAATTTCGGTATGACAAACTAAATGAATAGGACCTAATACAAATCAAAATCCACATAGGACTTCATCGGATAACCGTCCGAATAAAAATAAATACAACTTGCTCTACAATTATCATAAGAGAGATAACAATTTAACCAAAAATTATAATCATAGCGTAATATCCAAACTGTTCTCGAAATATAATCCTGGACTTATACCAGGCTAATTCCATAATCTGATTACATTAAATACTAATTTAAACCATAATAAAACCAAAACTCATCGAATCAGACGAATGGCTGATAGATCATGACTATACTCCTACATTGCATTCGAATCTTCCACTTCAAATGGATAAACTAGAAAAAGTGAGCCTAATATACAGCAAATATTATATTTAAACGAAAAGACTCCAATAAATCAGAGAGAATGTCAAATGGATGAAAATCCGTTTAAATGACAGGATAAATTCAAATTGCCGTTATAACAAATCCAATATCTAGAATTCAAAATTCAATGGTAGCCTTGTACATAAATCAAATATCCAAATCCAAAATAAAAATTCAAATCATAAAATAGTCATCATTGGAACGTGTATGTATACATATAAATAAAATAGAAGTGATCCGGATCGATTCTAATAGGCAAATAGCCGATTCCAAGCCCAATTCAAGTCTAAGTCTGAATCCAAATCCAAATCCAAATCTAAGGGCTGATCAATTTGTGATTTGGGACAAGAATCGATAATTAGATGATCCAATAGCATGCGTAGAAACCAAAACAGTATCGCGACAAATATTTCAAAGGTCCAGATCAAAATATATAATTAAAATCGTTTATACGAGATATATCAAGGCCTAACTATAGGCAAAATCGACAAATCTCAAATCCACGTCCAAATATCTAAATCCCAATTAAGGTCCAATTCAAATCAATGAAGAAAAATACAAATCATGTATCCAATTTTAGTTCTAATTATTTAAAAATTAGTCTGAGGAAGAGTTACACATAATCTTGATAACCCTAGGCAAAATCAAATGTAAATTTTACCAGTATGTATGGCTACCTATGTACTCTGTACTTATTGATAAGGTTGTTCACTATTATTTATCACCCGTGACTTTGGATGCAAGCCTCAAATTTGTTAGATATATTAAGATATTCAAATATATTCTAAAGTTAAATCAAAACATCAAAATGGGAAGAATCACTACTCTAAGTCTTTTCTGCCGATGGAAAAGGATTTTCAAATAAATCTCTCCCCGTCGGAAATTGGTCAGAATATTTAATGTCCAAATCTAAATATGTAACCACAATCCGACACATGCATGTAAAAATGCACAGCCTATGTAAGTTTCATGCACATTTTCATTACACATATTGATACAACAAATTATTCAGATTTCTAAAAAAATATTAAACCCTCCAAAATTAAAAAATTCATATCAAAAACCTCTAAATTATTCAATGAACTACACATATATATATCCAGAATAAATAAATCAGGTGTATAAAAATATATATATATTAGTAAAAATTTTAAACAGTATTCAAAATATATCAGATATTAAATCAGATAAAAAATGAGGTTTACAAATACTTGTCTTGACATCATACTTTGCAGATCTGAATGAAAAATGTCCCGAAACACACGAACCACACAATGCTCCTCACTGCCGCGTGAAGCCCGCGCCTTTTGCCCGTGTTCTCCCTCTCTCTGTGCGGCTATTGTTGCACACCACCGCCACCCATGCCATGACCGGTCACTAGCCTGCTGCCATGGTCGTCGCCAACCACCGTGACAGAACCACCTCCGTGTCCGCTGCCATTAATGTTGCCGACAACCATCGTCAGCCTCTTCGATGGCTTCTCCTCACCGAGTGCCGTTACCGGCCAAACTTTTAGCCGTCGACAACCATCCTCGCCGCGCTGTCCTCGCCACACATCATCGTTGTCGTTGCCAGCCACCTCTCTCTCTATCTCTCTACATCAACAACATCAACAATAATTGACAATAATAGTGGCAAATAAATAGTCATAACCTACTCAAAAGTCTGTAAAAAAAGTGGTAAACTAACAAATACTAACCACATCACTTATTCAATATAAACCGAATGCCACAATATTATGACAAGAAATAATCTGGATCTTGACTACATAACAATGATACATACCAATATCAATGTATTTGTCATTTGACCGATACCAAAATGCATTTAATGCAACTACGACCCAACTACAAAACTAGTATTCACAAAATATAAGCGAAATTTCCCCCACCGATCACGTCTAAACTCTCTCAAGATATTTGTAACTTTCTAGTTTGGAAGGGATGAGAAACAATAAAAACGTAAGTCAAATATTCAATAAGTATCAGTATATAATATATAACAAATAGTTTGTCCATAATCAGAGTGAAGGAACAAATCAATAATATAAAGTTCACAAAATCCGAAATTACCAACAAATGTCTAATTGTGATTTCGTACTTGAAAATATAATCCAAAGTAAAGGTCAAATGTTCTGAATGTACGAAATTAACCAAATCTAATATCTAAATCCAAATGATGGTTAAAATCTACGAAACTCAAATTAAAATTTTAAGTATCTAAATCAATGTAGCAAAAATATATCAAAAATCCAAAAATACTTAAATCGGATAATTAAAAATCAAAAGATTGACTTTGAAGAAAAGTTACATATATTCCTAGTAACTTTAGATCATATCACCACTATTTAGACCGGCATGTTGATCATCTACATATTCTACATTATAGATGGGGACAAAATCATTATCGAGTAAAAATGACATGCATGCATGAATAATCAAAATGAGGTAAGAAAAATGGCGTACATGTATGCAAAAACTACCAAATATAAGCAAAACTAAATATAAATGAAAATTGACTAAAGATCGGGTTTAAAGATACTTATTTTTAACATATAATTTGACAGATCTAATTAAATGATATTTTAAAATCTATTTTCTTCTCTTCCTTACCTTCACTTTCTCTCTTCTTTCTCCTTCATGCGCGAAATGATCGAAAGCAGTGCATGTTGGCTTATATAAGCAAACCGGTATACGAGTGTCACTTCAGCCGCATGTCAAACACTGCTCCTAACGCTGATCGCACTAGAATGCCACCTTAGGCGCTCCAGGAGCACAAGTAATCTACCAAGTCATGCTTGAGTGCCGCCTTAGGTGCATTAGATGCACACCAATCTACCTAAACTTCACTTGAGTGGTCCAAAGGTGCTTTTCAAACATGCCCAATTTGTCAAAAGTGCACACGAGTACTCGTTTAGTGTGACTCAGGTGCCAAATTTGCTTCATTACTTTTAATTTTTTTAAATATTGCACAATTATTTTTAATGTATTCAAAATAAATTTGAAAATAAACTGACAATATCAAATTAATTGAACGAAAAACCAAATTTTACGAGGATAGTTTATTCTTGTATGTAAGCTTTTTGAATAATTCACTATTTCTTATACCAATTGATCGACCTCAAAAATCTACATTTCCACCTACTTCTTGTTGTATAGAGCAACTTCTTTTTTGATAGGCTGTTGTTTAAATGCATGTCACTCCTCTAGATTCTTGTAAGAGGTCCAAATTTTGACTTATAAGTTAAAAAATCTTGATTAGAAATAAAATTTTTTTTTCTCAATAGCTTGGTTGTCTTATTTATATTGGGATTACAATTTTTGTTAAATAATATAGGCTGAGGGGCGTCTTTCGAGCGGGTTTTCTTGGAGTTTTCCAGTAAGTCTAAAGTATGGATGGTAGTTCGTCTACCCAAGTACCTTCAATTTTGTCTAACTTGGTCTTTAACCTATTGTTTGTTGTTTGATTTATTACTTTTGGCTGTCTATTTGTTTGAGGATATGAGATTGATGTATAGACCAATTTAATTTTCAAGCCATTATAATATTTTATGAACCTTTTATTGAATAATTGGGTATTGTTATCGGTCATTATGAAATTTGATATACTAAATTTGCAAATAATATTTTGATGTATAAATTCTATTATATTTTATTATATAATTTTTGCCAATGGCACACAAATGTAGGCCCGAGTGATATCCTCAACCTTCAAAAATGTCTTAGGATCCTTTTTAAACTAAATGTTTAAAAATGTCACCCAATTGTATTATAACCATGGAGGCATTCATCTTCATATCGCTTATGAGTTTTGAGATACCCCTAACCACAAGTATTAAATTTTACTAAAAATGTTTTGAGCTCTCGCAAGAGTATTGTTGGATTCTGATAAGGTGCTAGGGCCACTTTTCTTTTCTCCAATTGAAGGTAAATTGGGATAAAAATTGGTCTATTAATTTCTAAAAAGATCGTATAAAATTTGGTCATAACCTACAGAACCAAATTCTTGCATATTCCTTTAAAGTTAATGGGTAGTAGAGGTATAGCTTGGTGTCCTCTAGGTTTTAGAAGCCGAGTAATGTTCGAAAGTGATTAAGATAATTTATTGGATTAGTACTTCTGTTATAGAGCCCCAATATTTGTATTTGAAATTTGTGGTGTAGTTGGAGACTCTTTATTTTTGAAATAAAAGATGTATAACCTAATTTGGTCGTCTATCTAGCAGTGTCTCCCTAAAAATTATGTTGTTTAATTCTTTTTATTATTTTTTCTACTTCAGTTACAGAAGTGATTATTTTTGTATTAAGGTATGCCATCCATTTTGAATAATTAGTCGATATACCTGGTGTCTATTTAGTCGAGAGGTTTTTAGGCTTGTTACTGCATAACCCTTCTTTTTGGATCAATGGGCGTTTATAATCCCATATATACCAAGGATTCCATACTTAGGAATCCCTTCTCTTACTTCAAAGTTTAAGCGTCCTTCGAGTCGGGAAGGAGTATACGAACAAGCATGTTAGGAGCCATTAGAATCTTTGGTTGCGTGTGGTGCCCTTTCGAGGTGACCTTCTTTCCTTTCAACTTCCTCCTCAAAGTCAATTCTTGCGTTTGGAGGACCTCCCTCCTTTGAGTTTGGCCTTTGATTCTATCATATAAGGACTTTAAATTTTTTGACATATCCTGTATTTGGTGGCCAATGTCCCAATGTTTGGATTGATAGGTGAATAAGCACTCTAATGATTGTCTTTCTTTGAGACAATACCATGAGATGGGATTTTATTTGGTAGCTTACTTGACCGTTGATATGCTTTTGTATTCATCGTCTTTTGGGATTGTTGAAGAGAAGAAAAGTTTGCAAGAAGATAAGATCTTAATCTAGTAGCAAATCACGTTTTTCATCGACTACGTCAATAATGCATACATTAGATTTGGATAGATCTTCAAATGTATTTGGATTTTCAGGTTTCAATAATTGGATTCTACATACCATAACATATAATAAGAGATCAAATGATATGAAATTTATTCTCAAATAAATATTTTGATATTCAAATTAGAAATCTTTATTAAAAAATAAAAATATATAGACAAAAATTGAGGATAAAAGAGTGCTTAGAATTAGCAGACTTGGATTTATAATTTTTGAGATTTACAAGTGTTTTGAGAACAAAAACTCTATACTTGATTTTTCTGACTTGTTCTTTGGTTTAAAGAGAAACGATTTATTTTGTGACTATTTTATTTAGAAAAATCAATTTGAGCCGTTACACCGATTGAGAACTAAATAGCCCAAATATTTTGTATGTTTTGAGTTAATACTTGTCCGTTGAATGAATTAACTACTTGATTAATTCACTGTGCATCTTTTACTTCAATTAATCGTTTATCAGGATTAATCGTCCAACTTAATTAGCTATTTAGTCATTCGATACTTTAGTTTTCAGTATCGTCAACAGTTCAGTCATTTAGCTATTTGATAAGTCAATTGTTCAGTCAAATTTATTCCTTATCCGGGTTCTACAAGTTGGCTGAGCCATCCCTCAAATGGTTTTTTAATTTTCGGGTCCCATAAATTAGCTGATAGGGTTAGTCTCATCTTACACAAGACCCTATAACGTTAATCCTTGTCTTTTTTTTTTTTTTTTGCTCAGACAATGTGAGATTTTCTTACAAAATATAATTACTTTATTTATACAATTTAAGGGGCAACCCAAAATTGTGCTGACATATCTAGGCACGAACTCATTACAACGAATATCCATATGACTATTATAACAGGTAGGAGCAAATTGGTCTGGGGTCGGTTTTGCATAAATGTAACATGAGTCAAGTCTTTGTAAAAATGGGCCTAGGAGCTTCTCTTTGAGTCCTTAACTTTGTGAATTTCCTGCTTTTTTTTTTCATTGCTACTAGAAGTAGCAAGCACTTATACTTTTTTAGAGGGGTGAGTCATATTTTATAAATATCTTGAACAAATTGGTCCTAAACTTGATAAAAATCATCCATATATATATATATTTCAATGATTTTGGGCTATATCACATTGAGAAAAATCAGCCCACAAGAGAAAAGGTAATAGACAATTTATTTGCAGTACGTTTGATTAATTGAATAAAATAATATGAGAATAGACTAATTATTCCTATGGAATAGAGTTAAAAATATTATTCTCATATTTGATTGTTGGAATAGAATAAGATAAAAATTAAGATTTTATTATTTAATTTGTAAAATAATATGATGAATAAGGTGAAAATAGTAATAATAATAGTAATAATAATAATAATAGTAATAATAATAATAATACTTAGTAATAACAACAATAATAATAATAACAATAATAATAATAATAATATGAGGGAATAATTATTCCCATAAATATGAAAATAAATACTCTCCGAGAAAATTTATTTTTGGCTAATTTGTAAACCAAATAAGGGAATTGTTATTCTTGAAGAAATTAGTGCGAAATAGAATTTTTATCCCGGTGAACCAAACACCACCTTAAAGTAATCTAGGCGAAAGTGGGTATATGATCGTCGTATGTCTCCGATACAAGTTGATGAAATGTCTTTTACATTGATGACCACATAGATGGGGCTAAATAAGTGCTTTTGTAAAAGTACAGATAAAAAATCATAGTCTTGATAGATGTGTGGAAATAATGAACTGGAAATAATTAAATATATACTATTACCATTTATATTACAAAAGATAAAATATAGAAATAGAGTAAATAAATCACAGAAAAAATATTCTGAATTTTGAGTCGTTAATTAAAAATTTACTATATAGTAAGTGTCAATTTATAGAACGACGAACAAATATGCTAGTTCTAGCTGATTAGTAGACTTAAAACATGTTACTATCTAAAACTTTCTTTAGATTTGTAGATATGCAGCTATTCAAATATGACTTAGTTCATTAAAGTAGATCTCTTTTTTATCAAACTCTTCAGGTTGCAACACAATTTTTTAAGTTTCTGTATGAGTTATACGTCGAAACCCTATAATTTGAAGCCGAATATAGGTAATTTAGTGCTTGAAATAGCACAGATGAGAGACTTCAAATCATCACAAATAGACACTATATATCTCTTAAGAAATATACGATTCTTTTAAATATCAAAATCTTACAGTTAGGTACCATAAAGAAGGCTCTCTCTCTAGTTTAGATATATCATACCCACATAAAATTGTAAAAGGTTTAATCTTCTAAAATTAAGAAGGAAATATCTGATCAAAATAGTTTATAGCAATAGATAGTAGTCATAAATTATATACTGCTTAGGCAACTATTAGCAGTTAACGTATGAGCTGTCTCTGTCTATCTACATCTTAAGCGTTATCTCCTGGTTAATCTATAAAATTTGAGGGGTACAGCGATGTAGTTGCCATACGACGCTATACGATAACTGTCAAATCTAAATTCAATGACGGCCCTCATTTATTATTATAAAATAAAAAAAATTTAATTAAAAGGGTTAAGAGGCACCGTTGGAGCACTTTAACCATTATTAAACTTCTTTCTAAATCTTATATGTAAAATAATTCTAACGGTTATAGGGCTCATATTTAGCATCTAAACATAATAAAATAAAAATAATAAATTTAATATATAATTTAATATTATAAAATTTACTAACTTTGGCACAGACCTAATAATTACCGTAATAAATACTGATAAATAATTATTTATAAATTTGTGGGATTGAAATTTTGACATACTGTCCATCAAATTTTCGTGAGTCCACTCGTTCTATTGGGATATGAACGGACGGCGACGATGGTAAGTGAAATTTCGGATATTTTACATATTTTTTATTTATTAAATCAGATAAATTTAATGTATGAAATTTAAAATATATAAATGTTTATTTTTGAAAATTTTTTATTATTAAATTAAATATTTAATAAATATTAATATTATTAAAAATTATAAAAATAATATATATTTTTAAATTTTTGTTATTAAATTTATATTTAATGATGAAAACTTAACATTTAGTATATTTTTAGATATCTTTGCCTCCAAATCTAAGTTAAAATAATTATAATTTAATTAATTTTTAAAAAATAAAATAATTGTTAAAATTAATAATTTTAAAAAGATTAAATTATAAAAATATTTATTTGAAAATAAATAATTAAAATTTAAAAAATAAGTGAAGGATAATGTTATTTATACATAGGAAAGCACAACGGTCAACAGACGATCAGAAAATGCGGCTGCCAAAATTTTACCGGCGGTAGAAACGGCTTTTTTTACATTACGAAATTCGAGAATTTTATTTATTTATTTTATTTTTCCATCAAATGATTAATTACTAGAAAAAAAAATATACAAATATTTAATATATCAATAATTATAATTTAATGAATTTTAAAAAATTATTTAAAATTAATTATTTTAAAATAATTAAATTATAATAATTTATTTGAAAATAAAAAATTAAAATTAAAAAATAAATACCTTCACATTTTGGCGAGATGGAGCCCCTTCAGCGCAATATTCCAATTGGATAGATCATCTCCGAACGGATGTATATTTAGGGCTACCTCAGCTCATGTAACATCCGTAGCCTGCAATGGCAGCTGGTGCGCATCAAGTCGAGCAGAAAGCGCCATTGACGAGAGAGAAGGTCCATTCCCTTTTCAGTTCCAGTGCGGTGGAGGGAGTGGCCAGTTAGCACGAATACACCACATCCCCACCCAAGAAGAGCTTCCTTTTTCCGCTTCTTCTTCTTCTTCTTCTTCTTCTTAACACCGTCTCTTCGTACTGTAAAGCCCTTCGTTGTCATTTCTCCGTCATCTCTTCTCTAATCTGTGTCGGTTTCACTATTTCTACGACATTTTCGTTCATTTTCATATTCGTAGAACTGGTTGGGTAACGGAAGACGCCGCTCTTCACTCTTAATTGACTTTGATTCTCAGTTTATCGGACTATGAGTTGTAGCAGAATGATGCATTGACGCGGTTCTTAAATTCAAGGTATCGTTCTTAATACTGTCTCTTCGTAATCTAAAGCCCTTCGTTGTCATTTCTTCATCACCTCCTCTCTAATCACAGTGGGTTTCACTATTTTTACAACATCTTCGTTGATTTTCATATTCGTATAACTGATAGGATAGCAGAAGACGCCGCTCTTCACGTTTTTTTCACTTTGATTCTCAATTAATTGGACTCTGAGTTGTAGCAGAATGATGCATTGACACGGTTCTCAAATTCAAGGTATCGTTCTTAATACTGTCTCTTCGTACTTCAAAGCCCTTCGTTGTCATTTCTCCATCATCTCTTCTCTAGTCCTTGTCGGTTTCACTATTTTTACAACATTTTCGTTGATTTTCATATTCGTAGAACTGATATGATAACGGAAGACGCCGCTCTTCACTTTTTTTACTGTGATCCTCAGTTTATCGGACTATGAGTTGTAGCAGAATGATGCATTGACGCGGTTCTTAAATTCAAGGTATCTTTCAAACTCTAGAATCCCTCTCTTCTCCATAGTCGAAAGTTTCTGTTTCTTCCGTATGAGTTATGTTACGTCAAATTTGGGGGAATGTAACAGTGAGCAGTTGTTGATCCACTGCTGTTGTTCTATACTTCTCGAAATTAGGGCGACAATAGCGTTAAACAGTAACTTCACTTCGCTAATACTGGTGAATTAGATAGTGCGCTTAACTAGCTTTTCTCGATGATGATTAGGTCCGTGATAAATGACTAGTGATGTATTTTTTACCTATAATTCTTCCATCCAAAGATTACCAGAACGATAAACGAAGTCTGTAGTTGAAGATTCTAGGACGATACGTGTACGGAGAGCTGTCTCTTTTTCTTTTGTTATGGTGAACAGTGCGGCATAGGGAATTTTCATCCTTAATAAACATGAATTATTATTTTTTTTGATTTTTTTATCACCGTATTTCTGAAAAACAAGGATATTTATTTTATGAAAAGTATAGAAATTTTAACTAGTTAATTTTATTAATAGTGAGCAGTACAACATCAATCATTCAATATGTACGTTTAGAATTATTAATTAAACAAATGTAGTTGGATCTTGATTTGAAATCATGAACTGAATATTGTTCAAGTTCAACTCAATTAGTACAATAAGCTCAGTCAAACATATTTTATTATCTTTGTCAAACAAGGAACAAATTAAAAACAAAAGGAATTACTTGTTACCTATATTTGTAACAAATTATTCAATTGATTTGAATTTGTGGCAGCACAATCATAGTTATTGAAAGTCAAAAAATCCATATGTATTACATGTTAATATATCATATTGTTTATATTAATATATCACATTATTTATATATTTTATATGAGAAATATTATTTATATATCCATTTATATGTTTAGATGTACTGAAATTATCAAAAATAGGTGGATCTTATCCTATTTTAATTTTTACTATCTATATTATATTTCTCCATACTAAAAAATAGTAATTTTGGTTTCATTGAATGTACAATTGGTTGTATAAATGATATTACTCATTTTATATTGTGCTTCTTGAACTGAATATTTAGACAAGCAATTATCTCACTTAGACGCATAAGCTAAATGAGTCAGAGTGTATAAACTCATTTCATTTGCTTAATTAGCTCAATTCACCTGAGATAAACTCGTTTAGCTAATAGTTAAGCTTGAACTTAATTTTATGATTACCAAATTAATGAGTTGAATTTAAATCAACTAGTGTTTAATTCATTTATAATTTTAACTGTGTTTTCAGTTGTCAATTAGTCATGTGTCTCTACTAATGCCATATTATTTTGATAATGGTGATCATTTAAATTACTATGGTAGTCTAATTATAACAACAAATGATTAATTTCAAGATGTAGAAAATATCAGACGGTTGTATAAATATTAAAATAGGACAACACCTTTATCTCTTCAAATACAATAATAAAATTGTGTTCTCTGATGTATGAATATATCATTTATATGGATTAGTAACTTATGTAAGAATATGATGTAGGGAGAAGCGGGATAATAACAAAATCAGGGTGGAAGCTTGTATTAAATTGGATGGCAGAGGATAATATTAAGCAACAGACTAAGCATCAGTATTAATGGAGGAATAGAAAATAAATGGGATAGGGGTAATCTTTTAAAAAGGAGATTATATAATGAAAAAGTAATCATTTAACCTTCAAATAATCTATCAGGGACTTACTCACCTTGTAGATTAGAACTGACTTATCAATTTGATGATTGAAAACTCTCAAAGAGGATAAACTCTTCTTTCTTAAAGTGAAAAGTTTCATATCACCCAACTCTTTCTGCTAATGAAAACAACATCTATATTTAAAGGGCAAAAAGTAATCATTTGACCTTCAAATAATCTATCCAGGGACTTCCCTCGGAGATTAGAACTGACCCATCAATTTGATGGTTAAAAACTCTTAAAGAGACTAAACTCTTCTTTCTTGAAGTGAAAAAATTTCATATCACCCGACTCTTTCTGCTAATGAAAACATCTATATTTAAAGGGCAGGGGCCGCTGAGCGCGGAGGGGAAGTAGTCGGTTGGGACTTTATACCTTGAAATTACTCTTTTGGTTGGGACTTCTTCCTCATAAAATGCATCTCACGTCTGAGCATTGAAGTTCTCTTCTTGGGGAGCATTTGGCGGCTTGAATTTATTCTTATTTGATTGGGAACAGGCAGCCTTAATGGAGTTGGTGGCTGCCTTGATGCATGCTTTATTCTCCTCTTTTATGAAAAAAATGCGTCCTCAAGTTTAAGCAATGGCATTACTTCCTAAATCCGGATCATATTTTATTAGAATTTCAGGAAACTTAACGGTTTAGTTCACAACATCCAGGGCTGTCGGTAAGTGAATGTCCTTTTGTATCACCCCAACGGGTGGTGCCCCTGGAATTGGAGTGTCAAATTGTTTTGTTTATTAACGCAGATTTGGTGGCAACCGGTTTTTCCTTTTGTTGCCACTTTCCTTTGAGACAAAGGATGTGTGAGATGGAAGGTGGGGGCGTTGGGAAGTGGCGCCCAAAGTACAAAATTTGGGTGTGATGTGACCTATGGGTCTAATCCTCGGGCTTTGGGAATGGTGAGTTGAGGAGGATCGGTGGAAGTTATATATATTAACAAAGGTAATAATAAATGGTACATCAGTATTCATACTGTAAACTTAGTATTGAATTATAGCTCACTTTTTATAAGTCTTATATTTATTTAATATGTTATCCGATGACATAAGAGCACTTGTGTGCCGATTATACAGTGAGATCGCATTTGATGCACGCCTGACGGGCACTCGTGTGATATTTTTGATATAAAATTGTATGGATGCAATTTTAAGATTAATTTTTACGATTTTAAGTTATTGAGTGTCGGCATACTAAGAAAAAGAAGAAAAAGAGATACGAGAAAAAAAAAGGTTTATTCATCCGTTTGAGTTCTAAATTGTATTCGATCCTCTACCAAACTTGGGAACATTATTTTTATTACTGTGAAATTTTCGGTCATATTTATTCTTTCATTTTGTATTTTTTATTTGCTCGAATTTATTTTTAGAAGGTGTTGTATTCTTATATTTGTTAAAAATTTTATAACCGGAACTCATCACTTAATGGATATTCTTTGAACTTGCAGTTTCGTGATTTTTTCCTTTATTTAAAAAAAAATTTTTACGTAAAATTTTTTGTATCTAATTATCTATAATAATTATTATTTTGTTATATATTATTAATTTATCTCTTCATGGTTCAAACAAGGAGGTTTGGAACCCTATGCTTAGTGGACTGATTCCCAGCTACTGGGAATGGTTGAACAAGCTCGACCGGTGGAGGTTTTATGAGCCAGTAAAGGCAAAAGTAAGCAGAGCTTAGGTATTCAATACTGGTGTGGTGGGTCTAAAACACCGGGTTTAGTGATGGAGTGAGGGGGATGAGTGGTGGTTCTGTGAGCCTCGATCGGTGTGACCAAAATAGGAGTCCTTTTCGTAGGTTGTCAACGTTGGAGAATTCCATCCGGTGCTTTTCGTAGGTAGTTTTGGTTTTGCCGCATCTTTCCGAGACTTTTTGTCTGAGGTCGAAATCGGTGGCATGGATTTGTGATTCTTGAACCATAATTCTCTTTGATACCTCTTGTTGCAGGCAAAAATGGGTGGCTTGTTAGGGTTTGATATTCGAATTCATATATAATTTGATCATAATGAAAAATTTGAACCTTGTCGGTTGTCAACCACCAAAAATGTGAGCACAAGGAATATAAAAATTTATAATGATTTTTAACGTGAAAAATCTTTCTCAATAAGAAAAAAACTACTAGATAAACTCCGAATAAAATTTTACCATGTAAAATCGGTTACAAACAACCTAAAGATAAAATACCAGTAATCCACTCGAGATAGAATAAGAAAAATAATAACCAGAGTAAAGAAACCATATTTCCTCTTTTTCTCTTTATTTTTCTTCTATTATTTCTTTCACTGATAGTACTCTCTGCTCACTGATTTTACAAGTGTGACGGCAAGTGGCTAATTACGAGAGTTTCCTTCCACACTTTACTCCGTTTCACCCTCCGTTCCATGTTCCACCGCTGCTGCTGTCGCAGTTGCGGCACATTCTTCTGAAGAGTTTGGTACGCTTTATACTGACGGTGGCTCCGAATCTCATCTGCTCATTTGACCTAATCTTACAGATAATTTGTCATACCAACTTTGTCATTTTCTACGCCTTTACCAGTTCTCACGATTTTCGAGACAGCGCATACTCTACAAGTCAACCTGCTCTATATAAACGGCGCATACTTTGCATAGTCAGCATATCAAATCTAAAAGTCAATTGTTTGCTCTAAAAAGCCTACCACCTACTCTTCAGAGCCTCGTACCCACTCTGCAAAGCCATTTACCAATTCCGCTAAGTCGACTCCTCTGAATTAGCGTTGCCTAGTCGCCCTTTTGCATTAGCACCATTAGTCGGCCTCATCTTAGCTTAGCTGACCAGCTTCCTTGGCCAGCTTCTTCCTTCAACCGGTCAGCCTCTTTAGCTGGTTTTTTGTTGTCTGACCGTCCTCTTGCAGCCCTGTTGGCTGCGCCCCTGTTGGCTTTGCCCTTGACCCTGTCGGCTTCGCTTGTGGCCCTGTCCAACTCCGCTCTTGGCTCTGCCGGCAATTGTGGTTTTGACATTTGCTCACTTTGATAAATTGGTCTTTTCGGTCTTTACTGTAATCAGTTTGTAGTACTCTGAATTTTGTACAAGCTTTGTGCGATCTATCAATAACACCTCCGTTTGTTGAATTACCGACAATAAAGTGACCAAACATGAAAGCTTGTATTAAATTGGATGGCAGAAGATAATTACGCTACAGACGAAATATTTATATTAATGGAGGAATGGAAAACAAAAGTGATTGAGATAATGTTTTGAAAGGAAGATTGCAAAATGGCAAGGGAATCATTTAACTTTCTAGTGATTCACCCAGAGAGCCACATAGAATATTGGAACTAACTCCCAAGAAGAGAATCAAGACTTTCTGAAAATTAAACTCTTCTTCCTAAAAGGGGATAAATTTTTTATCACTTAACATTTCATCAAATGAAAATAATATATAGATTTAAAGAGGACGGGGCTGCTGATCGCACGGAGAAGAGGGATTGATGGAGTTAGGGGGGGGGGGGTGCGACACGCAGGTAGCCACAGCCCCAAGTTTTTTCCTTTTATCAATTGGATCACAATTTAACATGTGAAAATCAATTTTAAAAAATATTTAAAAAATATAAAAATAGTATATATTTTTGTTTTTCATAGTATGAATATTTAGATATTATAATATTTTTTTAAAAATTAGATAAAAATATTTATATGTTATACTATTTTTAAATATTAAATATTATTATTGAATAAAACATTAATCCAATAATGAGATAGACGTCATACAATATAATAAAAGGCTGCACATCGTACCCTCCCTGTGATTGATGTCCTCGGTCTGGGACCTGGCTGTGTCTTGGGATTACCCCTTCCTTGGTTGGGACTTCTTCCTTAGTTAAAGCATCAGAGGACTGAGCCTTGGAGTCCACTCCTTGGGAAGCATTTGGCGGCTGGACTTTGTTCTTATTTGCTTGGAAATCGACAGCCTTAATGGAATTGGAGGCAGCCTTGCTCCATGCGTCGTTTTTATATTCTTTGCAAAAACTAATACTCGACTATCTAAGTGCGTGGCGTCGTTCCCAAAACCAAATTGAGTTTTCGTAAACTTTTGGAACCTTTCGGGGCTTATTTCTAATATTTGAAGCCATCGGTTGGTGAATGCCCAATATTACTATAATATAAAATATTAAAAATCAACTAGTTAGAAAGAAAAATTTTTAAATTATTAAAAGTCAAATCTATTAAAGATTTAATTTACGGTTCAAATGACAAAGACATACTGAGTCTATGTGACTCTTACAAAAGAGCATTCTTTGGATCATCCCTCATTACTACAAGTTTAGGCTCTTTCGAGACTTATTGTATCATTTTTCATTGACTCTTCTAACCAAGAGTAATGCTTTAATTCTATATATGAGCCACACATTAAACTTTGTAAGATTGTAAGTGAATAATTGTGTTTAAATATTGTGGGTGTGAACTTTTGTAAGTTTCAATCACTTGATAACATGAAAATATGAAATTTTCTTCAATAGTTGGCTACTTTTAAAAGGTGATGCGTCATGGAATTGAGTTTTGGACAGATTTGGACTCAACTATTCCTCGGGCCCGGTCACCATCCTATATGCCTGGGATCCTACACACCACAATAGACGATGAGAAATCAGATGAAAACTGTGGGACTCGTTCTTCGACCTATCATTTGACGCTTAAATGAGTAAACGACCTTCCAAGAAAAAGAAGGTAAAAACAGAGTATGCGAGGATAAATGCAAGGAGAGGGATTTGAGAGCGAGACTTGGGGGTGCATTCGTTGAGAGTGGTTTTGGTTGTGGAGTGCTCGTTGAGAGCGGCCTCTCTATTTATTGAGTTCACTGGGAACTAATAACGGAAGAAAGGGTAGAATGATTGAAAACTTTAGAGTTGGAAAGTTTTGTGCATGTTTTAGTTTATTAGAGAGCGTTCCTATGGAGTGAGTATCTATGGCCTTGTATAGCCGTAGACCTTTGCTGTCTTCATTGGGTGGTGAGGCGGGATGCCCGCCTTTTGAGAGGATAATTTTCTTTTCTCATGTGGATGCGGGCGCCATTTTGGGTTGTAATGGTTGAAAAGGAGGATTTCCTTCTTCCACTAAGATGTCGTGCCCAGTGAACGTTGAGGTTGCCGTTGTAAGTTGTGCGCTGATTTGAAAGTTTTTTTTCTGGGATGCGCTTTGATTCTAGGGATTTCCGTTGCAGAAAAAATTGCCATCTTTAGAGTTGCGGAGAATTAGGGCAGACGACCGTTGTGCATGGGAAAGGGCGCATGGGCCGATTTTGATTTGGATCGTGTTTGTTTTGGGCTGCGTCTGGCCTACTTGGGAGCCTTTTCTGGTCAACCGAAACATTGACCGTTCCATGGGCAAGTGGACTGCCATATATTCTGAGCTACTTACTATTTTGGGCCGGCCTACTTCACCTGTCTCCATCATATAGTTTTCTCACGAGCATTGAAAATTCAGGCTACTTATAGGGTTCTCTCGAAAGCAAAGACATTAAATAATATTTCCGCCCCCTTGATTTAAGAAATTGAGTCATTTACATATAGAAACTTTCATTAAAAGCAAATATTTTTTGGTCAAAGTAGTAAATTTCTAGTCAAAATAGTTCATTATAGTGAAAAATGAGTTGATAATTATTTTAAATTATATCTCTTGAAATTATACTAATTGCTTATGGGCAGTCTTAGACAACTTATAAAAAATTTTATTATGAGCTAAATTCTTAAAGAGTTGTTTGAAATTCAGTTCAAACATAGAAACTAAAAACAAAATCTGTTTCTAGTTATCAAAAGTAAAAATATCTACAAATTTAGATATATTTTAAAGATTTTATACATTCCCAAAAATGTCTTCAAAAAAAAAAAAAAAAGCCCTGATTTCCCTTGCTGGCCTATATCTCTCTCGTTTATTTTTTTGTAATATGTGTACATTGGGACAATTTCTGTTATTATTATTTTTGCATCACTAAGTCCGAGTTTTTGGCAAATTAGGGAGCTTTTGAATTTCGTATCTAGGTCAGATCTTGAATGGGTCCGGTTTTCGCGCTTCTCAACTTGGGCCTTACACAACACAAATTACGAATAAGAGGTGAAAGGTCGGCGGAATGTTCTCTCATCGAAAACACTCCGACTCTAAAGTCATGTATCTTCCACAATAAACAAAGAGATACATGAGTGAATGTAGGATGCAGTGAGAAATGTGATGATGCTAAAATGCAAGACTTGTTGAGTGGATTTAGGGGGCTAGGTTCCATTGGAGGCATTATAGGGAGTGGCTCACTAAAGCTACTCAATAGAAGCTTTTATGGTCGGTGATTTTCGATTCTCTCTGGGATCAGGGATTTGATCCGAGAATCAGGAATTAAATCAGGGGATATTGGATCATTTTCTATTGAAGGAAAGGATATTTTATAGGCTCCATGGTGGAGGACCTTGGGCACGGGAATCCCGGTCATGTGCCAAGTCGGGATTCGTCGGCCATTAACCGTTGGCAATAGCCAACTATGTCAATTGTCGCCTTGCGGTGTCGTGGGGACCGTCGTTGGGTGTCAATCACGCTTGGTATGCTAATTGCGTAGGGATTGGTTGAGAGGCTTGGGATGACGATATGCACCGTAGCTTGCAACGTCGACTTTCTCCTCATTGGCCAGCATCTTCTGGGCCGGCGCATGCTGGCTACAGTTGCCAAAATGGGTTGCAGCGGCACGCTGATTGGCTACTGCTCTAGGGTGCCACGTGGGTTGCTCTTGAGAACCCTTTGGGCCTTCTGGGAATTTGGGGCCTCGCTATTTGGTTGGGCTGGCATTCCTTCGATTGGGCCTTGATGTTCTTGGTCAACCTTTGAGTTGGACCCAACACTAGCCCCCCATGCCTGGGGTTAGCTCAAAGTCGGGGCCTGACATGTCCACGGTGGGTCCAGCTGGCTGTCCGTGTGGCCTTCATCGAGATGTGCTGGCTCTTGTCCCTTCATGGCACCGTTCCTTCCCTAAGTGAATATGCAGCCTTTTCAGCTGTCATAGAGATTCGGAGCCCTGTTAGGAAGGATTCGCGCCCTTGGAACAAGCTTCGCATTGATGGATTTCCCATTTGATGATTGACGGCCATTGGGTTACGTGCCCCTGAGAGAGCTCGTTGGCTTGGCTATAAATTGGGGGGTTCCCTAGCGAGGAGTTCCATACTTAGCTACTCTTTGGGGAAGTGATGCGAAGTCCTTGGCTCGCGCCTCTCACTGCAGGGATCCACGAAGGGATTGAATGGACTAGCGGGAGACCCAGTGTTGTTGTCGAAGCTGGTCGTCACGCCTTTTCTGTGGGTGATTCCTCATTGTGATGAGGGTGGCCCGGCCACTTTGCTTTTGTCACGTTCCTCATTCCCGGCTAGCAATGACTCCGGTTGATAGGTGGGGTACATGCGTTGTTTGTGGGGGCTTAGATCCCTCGATAGTGTGTCGCCGCCGGCTCTTGCCTTTGCTGTTGGTTCATATATGTTGTCGGGAGAGAGGTGGAACCTGGAGTCCCTGTGGAGTGCGTATGAGTGAGTCGCAGCCCCATTAGGATTGCCGTGATGGATGCCTTTCCTTCTATGGCAGCGGTCTAGATGCACCTTCCGTGGTGGGTCGGCATCGGCGACATCGGCGACATCGGCATGGGAGCGGGATCGGAGTTCCGATGATGCTACTGATGTGATAAGGTTCCCCAATCCGACTTCCTCCGATGATGTCATCATCCTGAACTTCTTGCTCCTTTTTTGTACTTTTACTATCACAAATCTTATACTTTGTAGAGAATTTTAATGTATATAATTAGTAGCTTTTGTCTTCATTCTCCACATTACTGAGTATTTTTTTTCTTTTCCTTGCAATATGGCTCAAGGGATGTAGGGCCCTCTCGTCGCTATACATACCTGAGCGTTAGCTAGTTCCGAACGTTAGGTGGCTTCCAATCGCCATGGTTGATGTTCGTCCCTCTTGTTCGAAAGGGGCCGTTGACGAGAGGACAAAAAAGGGGATTGGTTGTCCGCGCGTTCCGCCTTGGGAGGTAGAACGTCACTGACGATTGTCACATTAGGCAAAAGTGTTGGCGCATTCAATGCGCTGGAAACCCTGCGGTCATTGCGTTATAATGGCTCTCATTGTAAAGGCACGATATTTTAGAGCGTAACCACATGGGGGAAACTCATTGGTCACCCGAGCACGTTCCATCATTTAGACAACGCCGTTTCCCTTGTGGGTTCTTGTTATTTAAATGCTGAGAATCCCTCCAAGTTTCGCATCCTTCACTCACTTGAAGGCGCAAAACTTTTTTCTACAGTTGTCCTTTTCGTTTTCCCTTGTTGCGGCGACAGTGATGGAGAGATTGTCTTCTTCCTTAAAGTTTGAATTGTCTTCTGGTGGATCCGGAAGAGATATGTAGGCCTCAAGGGTTCATGATGAGGCTGCGTCTTCTGCGGCGACAACGGAGGGCTTCCATTCAGAGACCTCCGTCATTGGGCCGATGAGGTTCCTGAGTGAAGGAAACTTTTAGTTTCAAATCACACAAAAGTTTCGACCCCTTAATAATTTTTCGAAAGCAGTACAAATATAAAAATTTAATACACGTAAAAAATTTTAGATCTAGATAATATAATAATACTAGCATTAATATTAACGCAATTGCATAAAAATTAAAGTAATAATAAATAATAATAAATGTATAATTTTTGGTGACGAAGAAAAAATTCGATAACCGCGACTATCAAGAAAAATCTTTTGGGCTTCAACGGTTAGGGAAGATATGTACTATGAAAATCAACTTACAAATCGAGTGGTAATAACGTACTAATCTAATCGACTTGCTCCTATCTCGTGATCTCTACCAAGGAACTCATTGGATTTGCCCGTAGTAATAGAACCGGACACCTTCTGGTCTTCACGTCAATCTTCCCTTCTGAACCGCTGGAGTTCAGTTTCCACACTTCCCACGTCACTCACGAGGGATTGTAAACAAGGAAGGTTTATTTGAATAGTGTAGGAGGAAGAGAAAGCTTTGGCAAGCTAGCACATATAAACGGTGAAGATTTCTCCGGTGGGTACAAAATCTTAGCTCGAGGTAATGAGTAATAGACGTAGCCTGTTTTTGCATCTCAATCTTTTTTGTTTCAGAAACCCCAGAGATGAAGAAGAAAGACTCATTTATATGAAGGAGCCCGAAAGGTTTAAAAAATAAATGAGCTGTTAGGAACAAAAGGGCCACATCGCTTGAGCGTGCGGCAGGCGCAGGATAGGGTTTGGGAGATTTCATGCCCTGACACTCGGGCGCGATCGGGCGCTCATCGAGTGCCCCGATTTTGGAAAATGAGCCTATGTGGCACCTTGAGTGCACGCTTCTTAAAAACGCGCTTCGATGGCGCCTCGGGCGTTCATCGAGTGCACGCTTTTTAAAAACACACCTCGGTGACACTAAGCGCCCGGTTCCGAGAAGTGTGCCTTGTTGGCATCTCGAGTGCCAATCGACACAACTCCTGAGGGAGGTTGGAACGTTGAGGATGTGACGCGAACGCCCTTCAGGCATGAAACCGATGAAGCTTCACTGGGCAAGAATGATATCGCAGATAACAAATGCTTCCACGCCGTCACAGAATATGCCATATATAAGACGACTAACACGGAGGGCACCATGGGTTTCGAATTGGATGGGGTGTCCACCTCGTTGCAACATCGAAGGCTGGCGGTGCCCGCCCGTTGCTTAGTCGTGTCCTAAGGGTGGTGGAGGATATGGAAGCCAAGGTGCAGGTCGCCGTTGAAGAGATCGAGTAGACTTGGGCATGTGCGGCACACTTCGAGCAAGCGTGGTCGGAGTTTGAGGCGAGGGTATCCCAGTTTGCTGGCGCCAACTTGGGGGCTTTAAACCGGATTGTTACTTTTTAGGCGGAGCTCGAGAGGCACCAGGCGTAGCTCGGGGAGGCACAAGCCATCCGTGTGCGGTGGGAGGCGGACTTGAGGTCGAGAATCAGGTCGGAGGAGTTGGCTCCTTTGCAGGAGGTGAGATTCCGGGAAGGTATTCGGCTTAACTAGAGGATAGCTTCACTTGCAGTACCTGGCTTCCGCGTCAACCTTGTAGACTCCCTGGAACTCTGGTGCCAGGTTGTGCTCAGAATTGACGGAGTTTGAGACTTTCGATCCTTCAATGCCTAAAGGGGATGAATAGTTGTGTTCGGCGGCCGCTGTTCGCTTCTCTCCGTAAAGGAACTTTATTAGTGAAAAAATTTAATAAAATTTCGTTACTTAATTGAGTAATGGATTTATTTCCATTTGTTAGACTCATACTTAACAAAGCTCATCGTCAGAGCACTCGACGAGGCTCCCCCCAAAACGGAGTCCAGAGCCTCTCAGTGGAATGAAATACGAGGCCAAATTCCAAAAATGGAGCTTAGCTATCATCCAAATCAGACCAACAGGGAGCTCCAAGCTCCTCATCAATGGCATCCGTGACTCCTTGAAGCTCTCGACCAGGCCTAGTGCTGTAGGGACCTTAGAGAACGTCGCTCAGTTGCGCAAGCAACGGAGTCCCCATTAATGGCGTTCAACTTGGTTAAACAGAATAGGGCACGAAGCTCCCCACAAAGTTGTCTAGCATCCCTTGTATTCTTGGGTGCCCAGTACAATAAACCCATTTTGCCCCTCGGTGACTCCGTGTTTGTTGGTCAACTGGCCCAACTTAGGTGGACGGGGCTCGACAAGCTCGACGCTCGTCTTGACACATTTTGTTAAGCCTTCAAATGTCACCGAGGCTCTTGGATGTGCTGTCTCGCCCCTAGCGGGCATATCTCTGAGCCGCCTCTCAGTCAGGTGTATCCTCGGTGCTCAATTTTTCGCCTCGTGAGCCACCACTCGGCTGAGCGCATCCTCGGAGCTCTATCCTTCGCCTAGCGAGCCGCTCCTTGGTTGGGCGCACCCTCCGAGCTCAATCCTCGGCATAGTGAGCTGTCCCTTAACCGGGCGCATCATCGAAGCTTAGTCCTCTAGATACATTCCGCCCACACTCCCCTCGTCACTGCATTTTTGCATTATCACCACATTTACCTTTATAACGTGTTCTCCTCCGTTTATGACTTAAGCGTCGGAGTGGCGGAGGTGGGATAATCTTCCGCTGCCTTCTGACATCTTGTTTATACTTTGTATTGTGCAGGTTTCAAACTATCAGAGATGGAGATCGAACCCGATCTAGAAGGCTTCATAATCCATACAGTAATAGAAAATCCAGGACGCAACAATTTTATTAATGTGTAATGTTTACCGGTGGTAAAGGATATTTTTGTAGTGTTACTGAAAGCAGGAATTCATTTTCCATTTTTTCCCATTAAGTTTTGGAACCTTAGAAGCAGAAGTACGTTCCTGAAATATTGGATCAGCAGAGGAAATAAATAACAGAACTCGAAACTGTTAAACAATATAGAAGAAGGTATGATCTCTGGTTATATTTTATTTAAATAGGATTGTATAGTTTTTCATCCAAAATTCAGAAAGAGTGGTGAAAATTAATTGAAACCTCTAATGAACATTTTATGTTCCCAGAGTGAATATACATTAATTTGGTACCAACTAGAGGATAATTTTAGTTAGATTGCACATTACATTTTAAATTTTTATAAAATTACATTAAACCATTAGCTAAGTTAAACAATCCAATCCATCAATTATAATACTAACCACTTTGGTTTATACACACACACACACACACAAATCAAAATACACAAGTAATATTAACACAATTATGACATATAAGTTTGAAAAACATAACAAATATAATAAAAACACATAATAAATAAAAAAGGCAGCATTCTAAGTGCAAAACCTAATTATTAGTTAGTAAATATTGTAATGTCAAATTTAAATCTGATCCATAATATTCTAATAAAAATATATATGAAATTTTATTTTATTAGAAAAATAATATTAAGATAACACGGTGATATATTTAAAAAAATAAATATTATCTAATTTAATTTTTATAATGTTTTCAACATCATCCAAATGTTCTTTAATATATTAAAATTTGGTTAAAATAATAAACTATAGAAAAAATTAAAAATTTAAAACACTAAAATTAGAAGTTGATTATGAAACAATAGGAATAGATATAACTAGGATATTTTTAGTTATAATAACAATTGTTATATATATATGTTCATGTGTATGTGCAATTTGATTTGGTTTGATTCCGTTTGAGTTTTTAAACCGTGAGCTAATCAAAAATACAATTTGGTTGAAAAACCGAATACAACCAAAGTGCTCATATGTTGAACAATCGTTGATGGTTTAGTTTGGCTTGGTTTGGGTGATTTGAAAATTTTTAGTTCAACCCTACAATGTTCTATCGGTCAAAAAATTAGATTTCCTCAACCTTACATGAAGTAAACCAAATAAAGTACATTTTATAGGTTTATATAGTTTTTTATGCAAAGATTTAGCTTTTCATGATTTTTAACAGTTTTTTTCTTTAAAATTTAAACCTGATAGTCTCTTTAACAACATTCCATTTCATTTGTTTCTTTTTGACCCATGTATTAGGAGTCTAATATTAATATATGTTAGTTGATTTTTAGAGTAATTATGCTATATGATTATGTTGATTCTGGTCTATATTGCTGGTTAGAGTACTTGGAGATGAATGGTAATCAACAAATGCAGTTGCAATACATAAATCCTGGAGGTCATCCCTACACAGTTGGCGAAAGCTTTATGGACTTCTTCCAAAGCAATTCACACTTTCCTGAGCAATGCGTTTACCCTATCTCGCAGCATGATCAGGTACTTTATTGTTGTTTATTTGTGTTTTTAATGGTGGTACATACAACTGATGCTGCTCATGAGTAAGTTTTATGGCTATAAGGCTGGATAGAATTTTTCTATTTTAAAATTTGGATTATTTCATTTTTCAAAAACTAAAAATAGATTGGTTATACTTTATGAATCAAAATATTGAAAATTAAATTGTATGGTAAAATCATACTAAAAAATATGATAAAGAATGATAATATCCATAAATATTTATTAGTTACACTAATAAAATTTAAAAGATATAGATAATACTTTTAAGGTGGTTTGGATACTTGTTACATAGGTTTAAGAAAACACATCGATAATATGAGAGTTAATTGTTGTTGGATAAAAGAAAGAAAGATATAAATGTATGAAAATTTGGAATGGTGTGATAAAATGATTTGAAAATATTTTTACTTTGGATGGATATTATATTAAATTGAATAAAATAAGAGAAATATATTTATATACCCGACCCATCTAATAATAAATAAGGCTTTGTTGTTGATATGTTTGTGAATTATTTTTTTTAAAATTAATTATTAGATTTTTAATTGTTATTTTTTAGTATTAATTCATAAATGATTGAAAAAAGATTTATGAATGAAGTATACTTTAAGATTGTACCTGTGTTGTATCAAAGAAGCATAATGAAAGGAAAGAAGATGAATTTTTATTGGACGATAATAAATATTACTATTTACTAGAAGTAATTTAGAAATAATGTTTTGAATTTGCTATTTAATTCTATTGTTATTATCGGTTTTTATAAAAATTTATTTTTATATTATTAGTTGAACTATAGTCTACAATTATTGTTGACCAAATATTTTCGGTGTTTTCTATTCTCTATCTAGTTTTATTACTTACCACATAACCATTCTATATTCATATTTTACAAATATATCAATATAAATTCCGGACTTAGATTTCAAATGTGTTGGACCAATGAATCCCATTCATGTGTGAAATATTGTTGTCAAATATGTTAGACAATACATATTGATACCTGATATATTAGAAAAAAACTTTCTCATAATTATAAGCTAACAGATAAATATTTATCGCTATATTGCGATATATTACAAATATAGCTATATACTGTAATTTTTTCATGGTATCTGAAAATAGTGGTATTGGATGAATATATATTGACTCATATTTTTATCTATGAATCCGCTTATGGATAAAATTATTGGTATTAGTTGTGGCCATATTAGACAATATGTAAGTGTTGGATATATTAGAAGTAAAAAATTCTAAGAATCATAAGTTATTAGATAAATATCAGACAATATGATAGTATATTGTGATTTTGCCGTGGTATTGAAGGAAACAGATGGACCGATATATACATATATATATATTTTTTGATTGATATATTGAATATCAGTTAATATTTTTATTCATAGCCCCGTAAAAAATTCTTAAAAAAGTGAAACCTCTTGTGAAACATAACTGATATATATTATTATCATTTCATCTGTTTAGGAAAGTGCCTATTGGTCAGTGAATATGAATTCATATGGATATGAATTATCTGGCCTAGGAAGTAATTTTAACTATGGTTCCTTGGAGGGAAATGGCAATTTACAAACAAATGAAGTTAACGGGAGGGCTTGGGAATATGCTTCAGAAATGCATATTGAAGAGGAACCCACATGCTTGGACATGCAATATGAAGAAAATGCAGTTTCAGATCTCCAAGATAGTACTAACGAAGAATGTGAGTTCACAACTTTCAATTTTGTTATTGTTTGAATATTTATCATTTGCTGAAGCATTCATTGTAATTATATTTGATTAAAATCGAATTTGGGCTAAAAATGAGTCAAGTGTAGATGAAAATTTGTAGTTGTTAAATTGAACTAGGCCAAAGATTATAATAGTGACCATGCATAATCCAAATTATATTGGTTCAGATTGGTCTATAATATTGATAGACATTTAACAAATATTATAAAATTTTGGGTCGATTAGATTTGGCTAATAAGACAAATCGATTTTGATCATATCTATGATATCTAGTCCTAATTTTACACCATAAATGTCTAATGATTAGCAGTGACCTCTACTAAAAAAATAATATTAACCCAAAATCAAGCATGAAAATTTGATATTAGTATCAATCATGATATGTATTAGTGTTAGACATAAATAATGTAATTATGTTTGTGTGAATGAAACACAAAGAATAAATATTGTCTAATTTATTGGATGTATCTATTGATTTATTGAAATAAATTGTTAATAAAGTGACATATCATGATTTTATCATGGTATCTTAAAATATTTATATCAGAGGGTGGGTCTCCATACGTCCAAACTCTCTAGAATGCTCAATAACATCATAACTCCTTTTCTATTATAAAAAATTCTAAACACTGGTTAATAGACTATTTTTAAATAAAAATAATATTTTTTTTCTGTATGAAATCTTGATTCTTATCTAAGATAAAGATTATATGAGCTATATATGTATCAAATTGAAGAAGCCCAGAATTATGTTTTTGCATTGTCATTTGGTCTAATCTCTCTTATTTTTCTTTCCAATTTGCAGACGTTGTGAATCATGGCACTACCATTGATCCTGAGGTATAAATTTTCATCTACTGTATATCCCTAAGAAACACGGACATATTTTTAGAGTTAAAATGTCGATGCTTGATCTATGTCCAAAATTTTTATAATTTTTTTTATAACTTTGACATATTTCGACATATGTGGACACATTTTAGATACTCTTTCTTTTAAAAATTTAGATTATACTTTTATCTTTTGATAATTATAAAATATAAAGTGGTAAAATTAAAATATAAATATTTAATATATAAAAAACTTACTGTATTAAAATTTATTTTAATTTATTAAGTTAAATTATTATTATTGTTATACTGCAATAGCATGTTGGAGACATTATAGCATAGCTTATATATATTGGTGCAGTTGCGTGCTTTTCTATGAAGGTAAACAAACGATAAATATATATATTTATTACTAATTTAGTATAATATATTATTATTTATTAAATAGAAAAACAATAAGTTACTATTTTAGTTATTATATTTTCAGTGTGTTGTATCCTCATTTTTAAAATATTACTTGTTGGTGTGTAGATATGATATCGAGTTAGTATCCTGTGTCACATTAGTGTTCCATGTCGATATTCTTTGCCATGGCATGGTGCAACCAATTGACTGCTACAATTGTTCTAATTGGTAATGTAGGGGAGCATGATCAACTGCTTGTTTGTCGTACTATACTAGAATTTGCCTGTTATGGGCACCAAAACATGCTCTAAGTCTTGAACTTGAGGTTGTAGTTAAAACTAGTATCTATAAAAAGTAGAGGAAACTATGGAGAGAGTCATCTCTAGAATGCAGTGAAGACGTATATACACTGGAGCATCATCCTTTTTTCTTTCTTTCTTTTTTTTCTTTTTTTTTTGGGATAGTAAGAAAGTTGTAACGGCACATATTCAACTACTCTTTCATATTGATATTATCGATTGCTTATTTTGTTTTATTGGAATTTGGTGTTTGGTTCTGCCCTTCTTTCATCATAACAACTCCTACATAAAAAAAGACAATTAGAATCACAAATACCTAAATGTGATGAATAGATAAATCTTTTTTAAAATACGAAGAAATTTGTAATTTCAATAGGCAAAGGAAATTACATATGTAGATAATTATAAATTGTCACCACTAAAAAAAATATAATATAAAGTAAAATACGAAAGTAGAAAGAATATAATATTTTAGTAGTAAAGGTAAACTCTTGATAAAGTTGTTCATAAAGAAAACTCTTCAAATTTTGAGTCACCAATTGAAGTTCGCCATGTGAGAATAGTCAAGTTATAGACCAGTGAATAGACACATTAGATCTTCTAATCGGCTAATCCTGTAATATATGAATTTTAAATAATTATTTTAATGATGATTAATTTAATTAAATTGATAAATTTTTTAGATTAATTGAGATTTTGAGTAAAAAATTAGGTTTTAGTTCAAAATAAATTAGATTAAGTGGTGCTTGAACTACACATAAGCACATTTTAGACAGAATGTATAAACTAAAGGTATGTTAAAGCGGCGCACGTATATATTTTTGATAGAATGTTGACTTCTGATGCATACTTGAGAACGCTCGTGTACGGTATAAATTGTGTTATGCTAGATCCACGCTTGGTTGGTACACACACGTCAATTTTCTATAAATAGGCCTCTTATGAGCCAATTTTGGGTCATTCTAAACAGATTTTTTGAGAAAGAGAAAGAAGGAGAATGAAAAATTAAAAAGAAATTAAAAGATATTTAGATAAAATTCAATGAAGGCAAGTATATCCAAGTCATTCTTCTTTTATTATTGTTCATTTCTGATCCTTTTGAGTATTTTCTATTCTAAATATTTATACATATGTTATTTTTGTAGTTAAAGTGATTATGATTTGTATGCATTTGAATCCACTTTTATTTCATATAATTTTATAAAATATATATCTTGAATTCATATAAATCATAATTAAGTGCTAAATTTCTATAATATGTCTTTGTATGTCTTGAAATTCTATATAAATGTTCCTATATGCCTTTTAGTTTCAGTATATGCTTTTACATGTATTAAATTCTTATAATTATTTCTACATGTTTATAATTAAGAAAAATTATTTAAATTTTGCTAAATTTCTATATTTTTTGCAAAATAGTTTATATAAGTTTTATAAAATATAATTTAAGTTTCTCCATGTCTTCAATTTTCATTTGTAGGATTAGATAAATAAGGCTTGAAAATTTTGTTTAGTTACAATTTTTATTTGGATTTATATTTTATTTATTTTGGGATTATTGTATGTTTCACTTTATGTTATGTTGGGCCGATGATAATAAGGATGAAATTGTAATAGTTTAAACAATATTTTCAACTGAGTTAATATATTTTTTCTTTATATTTGATTAGGGTTCAAAAGGTTATTGATATTTAGAGTCACTTTTGGGTATAATATTTAGATATTATGAGAGATTTGATTTAATTATTTGATTCTGAAATCGGTGGTGTAAGTAATTAAAATTTTAAATTTTAAGAATAATAAAAATTTGATTTAAGTTAATTATGAATTAAAGAATTTATAAATTTAGCTTTAGGATTGGAGACGTGATAAATTTGAGATATGCAAGTATCTAAAACCCTTCTTAGATTTGTAGACTCGAAACTACTCAAATATTTTCTGGTCTCTTCGAGTGGTTTTTGGGTTGATCGAACTCATCTAGCCAAGGTATAATTTGATCCAATGCGTGAGCTATGAATCAAAACTCTCTATTTTACGGGATAATAAAATTAAGGTTACGAATTAGATCATATGGGAGATCTCAAGACAATTGGGGTTCTCATCTTACAAAGAATAAAAATCTCTCAAGAAAAAGTAGTTATCTCTAATCTCACAATTGCATACCAGATCACTCAAAGAAGGCTTACATAAGTTTCACAATTTAGATCACTCCTTTCTTCAATTTTTATTCAAAATAGAAGGATGTTTGGTTATTTAAGAGAGTACTGGAAACCTTCATAAAGTAGCCAAGTGTAAAGGGTAGAGAGCAGAAATCTTAGTTTCACACTGTTGAAAAATGGTCACTCCCTTGTGGGTGATTTCAATAAACTAATTTGTCATCGGGGTGCATTAGCCGGTTAACGTATGTTAACCGGCTGGAAGGCAAAAACGGTGAATAGAGTTTGACCGGCGGACAATCAGCTGAATCCTGTCAACGGGTCAACGGAGGGTTGACCGGATGAATGTTGAAGATGGTCAATGAGATGTTGACCGGTTGGGAAGGAAGAATTTACCAGTTAGTATTATTGGTATGGAATCAGCCAAGGAACGTCAGAAGACTCTTGTGATAGACCTGGGCATGACGGCCAAGGACTTGCCTTCCCGGAACGACCGAGTGACGCCGTAATGTTTGGCAACAAGTGGGCAAATGAAGAAAAGTGGCATTTGTCCACGCTGATAAAATCCTCTGTGGTGGTGGACTAGTTTATTAGTTGGTGGACAAAGTGATTGGCAACAGTTGTAATAGTTTAAGTTGGCATTTTGACCACACTCAACCTACCTATTCTTTCAAGGTGATTCGGGGTCAACCACCATATATATGTATGATGGGCATGCAAGTGTGAGACAAGATAGTGAAAGTGAAAGAAAGCATCCAAGCACGCAAAGTGTAAGGAGGAAAATTCAAGGGTGAAGGAACAAGAGAGGAGTGCACCTTTAGGAGAAGGAGAAGGAAGAAAACTTGAGAGTAAAAGACCCTGGAGAGTGTTTCACGTTTACTCAAATATGAGGTTTTTTTCTTTGTTGTTTTCGGGGTGTGTAGCGATATTCCATCTTGGAGGTTTATAATTCGTTTTTCACATAGTGGATTTGCTATCGACTCTACTCCCTGGTTTTCCGGGGTTCATAAGGGTTTCCAATTAAACGGCGTGAAAGCTTCCTCTTCCTCTTTCCTTTCTCTATTTACAAGAATCGGACTGACCTCCACAAGAAACCAACACACACAACCTGAAATTGTATGAATCTCACATGAAACAGTGCCAGGTAATTGGTTTAAGCTTCTGATGTGAGAACCATTTGGCATTCGAATCTAAAACTCCATAGTTTGTGCCACTATCTTATGGACTACTTGTAGTTCGCCTTTGGATACTAGTAACATAAGCGCTTATTTCACGTACAACTTGCGGATTTGATACATAACTTCGAGAGCTCGTGCCAAACAACCTTAAAACAAAAGTTCAAGTGCTCTACAGTTTTGCTTAAGCATAATTTTGCACAAAGGACATGTAAAAATACACTTATCAGCCATCGTGCCGGTCAATATTCATGTAAAAACTCATCCTATCACTTCAATCAAATACAATTCTAAAACTTATACAAACATATAATACATTATAATAAAATAATAGACTCAAGTTATGACCCGATATCACAAAATTTGTGTATTAAACTAGGCCTAATAATCTGCTTCTTCTATTGAAAGTTCGAGACATGATTGTGAAGCCATTATTCCTATCGATGAGGTTCATGCGGCTGATCCATTGTGTATGTACCCTATTAATGCTCATGGGTGGGTGTGATGTATTGATACTTCTTCAAAACTAGTAATGCAACGGTGATGTCATGGGACATTAAGGAGTATTAAAGATAACTTTAATTATATAAGTATGAATCATGTATTTATGGTTAATATCCCATTTAATCACACCTAGTAACAATACATTGTAATAACTAAGTAAATAACATTTGTACCTCGTAGAAAGGCCTGCCAATGAGTTAAGAGTATCAAATACATCTAGCCAAGCTTCTAGCAGTGTACCCTATGTTTTAGCTGGGTGTTTCGGTATTCATTAAAACAGTTAAATGTCCTTAGTTAGAAGGGTATGATTGGATCTTTTTTCATCACTTATAGCCTTCTGAAAATAGTAGAAGTCACCATCATCTGATGCCCATTGACATTCCTTTTTATTCTAAGAGTAAATTACTAAATTCATTATCCTCTTTATTTAAATTCTTTTCATATTTTGTTTGTTACAATCATTTCTTCATCTTTTAATCTTTCCTTCTATTTTCATATTGTTGTAGGTTGTTTGGCAAGGAAATATTGATCCTGACAACATGACCTATGAGGTTTGTATATTTTTTAATTAAAGATTGTAACGGATGGATTTTATTATTATTATTTTTCCTTTACTTTTTCTTGGGGGTTGGGGTAGTGGTGAGGGACACAATATGACTAGCTAATGCAAATTCTCTCTTTAAATTTAATTAAAATTGAACTCTTTAACAAATTTAATCCGTGTGAGTCAAAATTTTATAAAGTATAGTCGGGATATATGAGTAGTATGGATGTACATGTTAAAAGATTAGGCTTTGATTAAAATTATGGTTTAGCTGCAGTCACAGAAAAAAAATAATTGGCTTGGACCGACTTAAATTTTAATTTTTTTAACATATATTTTCATAAATTAAATATATTCCGAAGATTTTTTTTTTTTTTTTACATTACCTAATTAAACCATTTTTTTACACATAAAAAAAATGTGTTTTGAACATTTGTTTTTGTTTTGAGTTATTTTTTACTTAAATATGATTTCTTAAATAAACATTTGAAAATAGAAATGGGATGACATGAGTGGGGTTAGTTTTCATTAAGGATAAATACAGTTATAATTTTTGGTACAAATAATCGAGCAAAGTGAACTTGACTTAATAGCCATAACTTTTTTCTGAATCTATTTGAGTTAGCCCAAATTCAATTTTAATTAAGATTATGTGTCTTGATCTCTGCAATATTAAACCTTCGGATCTTTCCCAGGTCTGAAAATAACTATTCTTTAGGGTAGGGAACCAAATTAAATACACTGGCCATTCTTCTGTATTTGGAAACTGAGCTGAATAGGCTGTCTCATATCATCTTTTTTTAAGAGTTTATTTAATATCAACATACTCACACAACACGTTTGCTACAACTTTATCTAATAGGATGTGACACATATTATACAAGCCCAATCAATAGGAAAAAGATCATAAAAAATAAAATCAATCAATAATTGTTACATAATTACAGTAAACTTATATTATGAATAATATTTTTCTGTATAACACTTGTTAAATCCCGGAAATCCATCCTAATTAATATTTCGGGGCAAGAGCTTATTTTTCTATAGTGAGTTTTCTCAAGAATTAGTACTTACAGCTTGTGAAGAGGACTGCTGCTGTTTTCAAGTGTCTCTGTGTCCTCTATGATCAGCAAGGTTTAGAAAATGTGCCAAAAATGCCATGAAGAAGTGTTTGATGAACACTTTAAATGGAGAACTGTTATCTTTTTCCTATCATTTAGACTTCCTTGTATACTCAAGAACCAATATTAATAGTTAAAAAATAGAAGATGAATATT
Organism: Nepenthes gracilis; assembly: GCA_033239525.1. NCBI lineage: Eukaryota > Viridiplantae > Streptophyta > Magnoliopsida > Caryophyllales > Nepenthaceae > Nepenthes > Nepenthes gracilis. The sequence continues at coordinate 10,703,478 of BSYO01000038.1, read as the reverse complement.
ACATCAATTATCTTGGAGACTTGATATAATCTCCATCTTCTGTTTTCTAACTTTCAATCTTGACACTTGCATTTACAACGGAGCTAAAATGATGGGATGGTCATAATGACTTTCAAATGGAGATCTGTTATCATATATGCTCTATTGTATATCCAAGAGCTAATATTAAAAGTTATAGATTATATCAACTATTATGAGGACTTATGCAATATTCACCATCCTCTTTTTTTTGTTTGAATTTTTAATTTTGTTGTCCATTGGATTTATAATGGAGCCAAGATGATGGAATGATTGTAACATCTCTCAAATGGAGAACTTTTTTAGGGACTTGATTAAAGGTTCACACTTGTGAGAGTCAATATTACAAGTTAGAAAATAGATAGTAAAGATTACACTAGCAATTATAGGGACTTGATACAATCACCACTCTCTATTTGTTAACTTTTAATTTTGGTCGATGGATGTTCAAGAGAGTTAAGATGATGATATGACCACAATGTTTCTCAAATGGAGAATTGTTATGGTCCTTTCATCATTTGGGCTCCATTAAACACTCAAGAGCTAAGATTAATAGTTAGCAAATAAGGGTTGAAGATTAAATCAGCTATTGTGAAAACTTGATATAATTTTCACCATCCAATTTTTAACTTTTAATATTGATATTTAGATATACATAAGAGATAAGATGATGGGATAACCATAACAGCTCTCCTATGAATAAGATCACGAAGGATATTTATGAGAATTTAGCGGCTCTTCTGCAACTCAAAGCTTGCATAGTGATTGACACGGTCGATTTTTATGCAGGAACTGCTTGATCTCAGTGAGGCAGTTGGAACTCAAAATAGGGGTCTTTCTCAAGAACTTATTAAGTTGCTGCCAACTTCAAGGTACAAAGCGCGTGGCTTTTTCTCAAGAGGAAAAATCAAGGAAAGGTAACATTAACATAGCCCTTATCTTTTTATCTGACCATCATAGTTGAAAACCAAGTAAGATAAAATAGAAAATGATGACATTCTTAAATATTTTAGATTATAACTGCAGAGATAATATGGCTCAAGGATATTTAAGGAATTTTGAGTACATAAAATGTATGATTAAGAAGGTATTTGCTAGGAAATGTGAATTAGTTGTTAGATGAAAGAAATAAAAGGAGTAGATATAGAAGAATCTAAAGTGATGTAATAAAAAAATTTTAATTATTTATAATCTCAAAAGATATTGGATTAAATCAAGCGTAATGTCAAAAAAAATTTATATAGCCAATTATACTTAATGAAACAAAAGATTGTTGTTATTGTGGCTTACGCATTTTCTTTGGTTGCATTTGTGTTAGAATAATTTTTTATGTGATTTCTAATACATCACAATCATATCAGACTAATGTATCTTTATCGTTCTGAGTGTTTATCTAAATCCTCCATCTTTAAAAATGGTTTTTGGTCTATCTCACAAACAAAATTTATCCGTTATTACAAGAGAGTAAAAAATGTAAACATGCATGTGTGTTTTTTTGACGAAATTTAGCCGGGCAATGACTTTTGAAGGGAGCCCTTTATGTATTAAGTAAATCACCCACAATAAATGTTAATCTTTTTCAAAACACCATCTTCTAATGAATCACAAAATTTCCATAATTTTGAATCACCAAATTTTTAAAGTTTGCATAGGGAAAATACTAGAAACAGTTGGGTTAAGATTATTCATTGTTGCCCAATTGCTTGAATCTATGAGAAAGCATAGAGTCCACGCAAAAAAAGATAAACACATGAGTTTTTTTAAAAAGTTCTTATCAACTAGGAAAAAATAGCAACGTATTATTTATAATAATAAGTTCCATTATAACTCAATTATGGTTACAAATAATTTCAAATAGAAAGAACAAGATACAACAATTGAAGAAAACAATTGATGAATAAGTTCTACAATATATCTAGAACAACTTACTCAGATTTTATGGAAACCATGCCTCTATTTGAATATCAACAACTTCTCGTTCCTTCTCCCTCTTCTATCCTTGAAAGCCACTCCTTGTGTTCCAATGAATTGAAAGTCATGCCAAAATTGTGCAATTATACTCGATTAATACAAATAACCTCTCTAATGCTTAAGTATTATTCAAGTAGATATATTTAAATAATCTCTGCCAAAATTTTGTTTGAGCCAAAGTTATGCTAACATCTTCCGAAATGTTTCTTCTAAGATATCTTTGTAGCGTTCTTTTCATGAACTTCTTTTGACATATTATGTCCGAAATTCATTCAAACAAAAACACCCTTGAACTTTTTTGTTCTCATTTCGTTTGAGCAATCTATCAAATGAATATCAGGCAAGGTGCCATAGGCATCACATGAGGAGTAAACACCCATCCCAACAGGAACAACCATCCAAGTAAGTTCCATCGGGGCTTGAGATTTTCTAATGAGCTTAAAACTCACGTCCACATTTTCAACTGTCGAAACTTCCACCTACATTTTCGAACTCGCCAACAATTTCAACGGAAATTTTAGTTGCATGATCTTCACTTTTCTGGGAAGAAGTAGCCTACCATGCTCCTTGTTTCCCCGTTCTGGTTGACATGATAATGATATAAACTTGGGGGGAAATAGCTAAGACAAACAATCAAAGCCTGAGATAGGAATTTGTGTCTGTTGACCGTTGATGGCATAGTTCAGTTGATATATAAGGAGTTTTTATTATGATCTTTTTAAATATTAAAATTTCTTATCTTCTTAAATGGTTGACATCTGTCCTTATAATATGAAAAGTTATTATTAAAATAACACATTAAAATACTATATCAATATTATGAGAAAAGGTAAACCTAGCGTTTGAAAGAAATGTAATAGATTTGGACAACAAGATGTGGGTTTTGGTGGCCTGTTTTAGTGGTCGGATTTCTATATATAAAATTTTTATGTAGTATGTTTCTGAAACTCCTCAAGTTAGTAACCTTCTATCTTTACAATTTCATTTATTTATTTAAGCTAAGCAGATATATCATTATAAAAGTTAACTCTGAACTCTAAGAATAAATACTTTTTATCTACAATCTTCATATGTTCTTTGATGATAGTCATGGGAACTTAGTGAAGGGATATTATCCCTATGACATTTGCTCTTTGTTTAAATTAATAAAGAATATATTTTTTTCATATGAATAGATAATAAGCTACCTATTTTTTTTCACTAAAATCATGATTTTGGTAGTCAGATTCTTTTGTTTATTTTTGGTGATCTACTTATATCTCCAAAACAAGATATCCATGCAATTTTCTTTCTTTTTTCTAATGAGTTCACGACCTTTTACCATTGGGATTCTTTGAATAAACTAGACTGCATACAATTCCACTGAAGGTCTTTTCTTCACTTCTCACAGCCTGTCCCTGTCTTATTTGGACTCCATAATTTCACACGTAGTTAATTTCAGCATTTGGCAGGTGCACACGAGGTGTCATATTATTTTGTGTATACATGTTAACACTTAATGTCAATACCCTTCTTTTCTTGAATGCTGGTCATCATCATTCACGCTTTGCCTTTCCATGCTATTATGCAGATCTTAGAAGGGGTCTGCTGACAGAATATTGGAGTTCTAGTGGTGTGATTTTATAGTCATGCTTTTAAGTTGTAAAAATAATTTTTTGATACTCTTTATATGATAAGGCTGTGTATTGGCTCTTCCTTGGATCTCACACATTTTGATACTTTTTATACTGGGTTGCTCATTTTTTAAAAAATTCTACATCATGACTCATGGATTCAATCAACCCAAATTTATAAAGTCATTTTTTCCTTTCAGTGTTTTTTTTCTTGCTCCCTTGGCTCTCCAGTAGAATTGTCATTAAGTGATCCGATGGTCACTGATTTGAGTCATAGAAACTGTATATTTTATTTAATGTCCGGTAAGACCAAGTGCCATAGACAAATAATTCGACCATTTCCCATACTCAATGCATTACGGGAACCGGGAACTTTGTACCCTGAGCTACCATTTTCTTAAAAAATTGTAGTGCAACTCACAAAATCAGTAAATTTAGATTAAGAAATTCATCTTACCACACCACGCACGTGAGCGCAACGATAGAGTTGACACCATACGATGTGGTGGTCGTGAGCTCAAGCCGCGAAAATGTCTCATACATAATAAAGTTCTACTACGCTTTTCCCTTGTTGTAACTTTCGGAAAATTGCCTAAGATTGAATTAAGCGCTGACGGTTCTGTTTTCATCCCAATTTGTGTGCTTGACAACAGGTGTGTAATCTGCCAGCTGACATACAAAATCGGCGACCAACAGATGACATTGCCATGCAAGCATGTTTACCATAAGAAATGCTGCACCAAGTGGCTGAGCATTAACAAGGTAAAGCCTTTGTTTTACTGATACTCATTAATCTATTTATTTTTGTATTGATCCATTAGTTTAGATGGATGAATAAGGCACTGTGTCATTGTGAATATTTTAACGGTCACTAAAGAGTGTCCATCTAACACAACCCGTCACAAAAATAACTTCATTTACAAATGTCGCTGCAGACGTGCCCGGTTTGCAACGGTGAAGTCTTCAGCAGCGAACCAGGTAACTGAGACATTTTCTGCTGAACATACCAGTATGTGAGTTCAGTGTTTCTTTTTTGATTTGCTTTTCTCAATTTTAATTTCTGCTTTTGGGATGCAGAAAGCTGATATTAGTTAGGAGGCCAGTGGCGGCAGGGCGGCAGTAGCAGCCGCGGCAGCGGCTCATATTTATCATACAAGAGGCTATCTGGACTATTGCAGCAGGTAATTTTGAGATGTAGTTTTATCCAATGAAGGCTGTATATCACAATGTGTTCTCTGTTTTTTGCTCTATTGACCCTACGGGAGGCGTCGTAGCACCTGCGACCCTACCTCTATCGTTGGATCCGTAATCCAACAGTGAAGACTTTACTTTTAAAAGTAGTTAAACGTAGTTATTTTTTAATTTTTATACAATATTAACAACCGTTAAATATAAAATTCAAATATTAAAAAAATATATATAAAAAAAAACCCTATTTCGAAGGTGTTTTTACCATTTGATTATCATCCTTTAGATCCCCGATGATAGCGGGCACTGCCGGAAGGCGTTGAGGCTTCGCAACAACCTCAAACTCCTCGATTTACTCCGTTGATGATCGGAGAAAATCGGGGTGATTAACACTAAATGGTAATCAACAACACTATAACAATTTACATACACAATAAAAAAAAATATATTTTACATATAAAAAAAATATATATTAAAAAATTATAGAAAAAAAATATAATATTAAATATAATTTTCATAGATGACTATTTTCATTTTTTTCCCTCACCCACAAGCAAGACGTGCATCATTCTCAGTGTTTGTTTTATTATTACTTCATCTCATTCTACGTTGTAAGTATCACCAAAATTGCTGAAGTCCTAAGCAACGTTTGTCTTCGATGCATTCGGCCCGTCGGTTACTCGATTTATTCAATGCTGATGTCGTGGAATATATCAAAACGACACCGTATCCGGCGATATGACGAGATGGCCAAGGTCTCCCGTCTCGTCCACGTAACCCGTGTTTGAAAAATGAGGGTCTTTTTTTTTAGGAGATAATTAGATTAAAGATTTAATAATTAATATTTAAAAAAAATAAAAAGATATTGAAGATAATTCTATTATAGATTTTTTTTTTATAGTAGAACATTTTATTATATATTAGGTCTAACATTAGAAAAATTAATAAAAAATTGATGCGTACCTGTATCCGACTTTGAATAGATTTGGATTCTTTTGGATGGATCGAATCTCTGTTCACATTCGAAAGACGAATCCCCACACACCACTAAAACGAACAAGAGGTCAATAAGTTATCGGCGAAAAGTTGTCCACCGAAAATACTCCGATTTCAGTCGGTAAAGCAGTCTTCAAAAGAAACGAAAATATAGAGAGAGAGAGTTTGAGTGTTTGATCCAGATGTAAGAGGCAGCGAGGTCTTCTTGAATCGGAAGGTGGGAAGGCGAAGAACGGCCGTGGAGGCACGCTTGTTGCCTTAGGGTTTTACGGGAGAACAAGGTGGCGAGAAGGCAAGCTTACGTGAGCTCTCAATCGTCCGAGAAAGTATACGCAATTCAGTCTCAAGAGGTGTCTGTTGCTGAAAGTATCAATGAGAGCTTGAATGAGAGCGTAGACTGTTGAAAGTATCGAAGAAAGCCTTTGCAGTTGTAAGTCTGGAAGAAAGCATGCAAGAGAGCATCAATGAAAGCATGTCCCGGATGGTGAATCCATAGCCTTTTTTATGATGAAGATGGCGATCCCCCTTCTTCAGAATGAGTAATCGTCCTCATGATTTGCTGCTGGCCTTCCTTTTGGAGGTTGATGCACATTGCCAAGTTGTGGATGATTGTTTCCTTTTGAGGCGGCCAACAACTTTCCAAGTGGGTTTCTTTCCTCCTCGACAGATATTCTGGTTGGAGTACCTTGGTGCGGAAGTAATTGAGAAGATCTGGCGCTTTCATTCTTTGAAGGGCGATCTTATCAATATCCTTCTTCAGTGTAAATTGAGATCGTGGAATATCCTTGGAAGATCGTGGTTGGTACATCCGATGAGTGGTGGGCCCAAACGGAAGCAGGCCCATTATCAGAAGGCGTCATTTGGGCCCGATGTATAGGGCGCAGACGGTCAACGTACGAGTTGGCCGTCGTGTTGGCCGCCATCGTGGAGTAGCTGAGATCAACCGATGGGCCGTGGGTCGGGATAGAATAGGCCCATCACGCCAGCAAAGCCTCAAAAAGGCCAAATCGGGCCGTGCAAAGGCGGCCAACATTGTGTTGACCGTTGGCGAGCAGTTAAGCAAGGCGGTCAATCGAACGTTGACCGTCTTGGGCTTTCTAGTTCCCGAGCCGTCTTCTACCGAGCCGTCAAAAATATTGGACCGGTCTTCTTGGGCTCCGTTGACCATTCTTTGGGCCAGCCCGTTATTGGGTGTACCCATCACTAGCCCCCGTGTCTTGGTGGTCGATTTAAAGTCACTAGTATATTCATGATGGGATGCTTTTTCTTACTTTGAGGATCTCGTGGAAATTTATAAAAAGCGTGAAGGAGAGCTTGACCGGAATTGTTGACCGTTTTGGTCAATTCCGGAGCACCAGAATTGTTGACCGTTTTTGGTCAATTTCGGAGTATCAGAATTGTTGACCGTCTTGGACAATTTTGGAGTATCAGAATTGTTGACCGTTTTTAGTCGATTCCGGAGTACCAGAATTATTGACTATTTTGGGCCAATTCTGGGAATAATTTCTGCTAGATTTTGGCCGGATTGCAAGGCAGAAAACGACACGTGTCTTCCTTTGGTTGGGCGGAGATCCTGGTCATTAATGCTTCAGAGATTCGTCCTTTTGCAAGGTCAAGTTAGAAAGCGACACGTGGCTAGACTGACGGCGCCCTTTGAGTGCTTGGCGCTTAAGTTTCCCTTCCGTATTTTGAAATCCGTTACGCCTTCAAACCGTCATCTTCTTCGTTCTCATTTCTCAACTAAGTCCTTCAAAGAAACCCTAAAGCTTTTCCTGATCATGGCTTCCGTGGCAGATTTCTCATCCGATCTGAGAGAGAATGACATCAAGGCTCTATGCGTCGAGTTCAACATCCCTAAAGAAACGGCCTGGAGGGGCCCGGGTGAGGACGACAAAGCCTTTTCTCCACCGGAGGGCTATATCATTGTTTATGAGGCTCATCTGAGGAGCGGCCTCCGCCTGCCATTGACGGAGGAGTTTGAGTCAATCATGGCGGCCATGCAAGTACCCATCGCCCAGCTTCATGCCAATGCGGTGAGTATATTTGTACTTTATGTATTTTTATCCGGAAGCTTGGCCAAAAATTTAAGATGTCTGGCCTTAAGATTATATTTAAAGTGACCCAGGGGGCGGAGTGGATTTCACTCAGCCCCCGTGCGGGAATAAAAATAAACAAGGCCATTCACGATTCTCTGAAGAATTGAAAAAACAGGTTCTTCTTCGTGAAAGTGGGAGAGAAGTGGCCCATTGCGAGGAATTGGGGTAAGTTCCAGAGGTGCACCTTGGTACGCCGTCTGAGACGGAGAGCTCCGCCTACGCCTGGCTGACCAAGGCCATACGACTAAATCCTGACGAGTTCAAGAGGGATTTCTTGGTTTCCTAGGCGGAGACCAAGAAAGTTAACTGGGGCCACCGTCACCGGGTTCAGAATCCGCACCCTCCGATTAAAATGGTAAGGCCTGAGGTCACAAAGAAGGTGATTATTCGCCCAAGGCCCTCGGAGGAAGCTGCTGAGAGGGCAACTGCTACGCCCTCATCGTCCTCATCGCAGATTGACCTTGTGGCTGCAGGGATCTGCAGCGGACCCGGCAGCACTTCTGGAGTAGAGAGGTCCATCGAGGGAAGCCGGCGGATCCGGAGGAGTTATCTGGCCCGGCTGCGGCGAGGTGGTTCAGTGCGCTGCTCGGATGGATCTGCGCAGAGGAGCTTGGCTCGCGGCGTGCGGAGGTTCTCGCATTTATATTGTGGAGCCGTCGACGAGAGCCGAGGTCGCCAAAGAGCCATCCCAATGGCGGCTAAGAGGAAGAAGCTGTCGCGGTACTCAGGCAAGAGAGGAGCCCGCCGCTGCCGTTGAGGATGATGAGTTTTTGGATAGTATCTTGGATGAGGCAGCGGCGTGTTCGGCGCGAGAGGGTGCTCCTAGCTCGTCATCTCCTACTCTACCGGTCACTGGACCAGGCCTGGAGTCCAGGCCTTTGAGGCCCTACAGGAAGACTTATGAGGTATGTCTTTTTGCAACGGCTCCTTGTATTTCTTTCTTCCTTGTTTTCATAAACTCACACTTTGCTTTGGTCCTGTGCAGCCAAGAAGGTTGGCCTCAACTGTCTCCCGGTAAATGGAACAGCGTGATCGCATCATTGCAGATCGGGAGGCTGAGATAGCCTGGTTTGAGGCCAAGCTAGCCGCTTCAGGAGGGGAGCTTCGTGAGTAGACCGCCGCTCTTGAGGCTGTCATGGCGGGCGTGGAGACAGAGAATGCTAAGCTAAAGGCAGAGAACGCTGAGCTGAAGGCGGATGTTGCTCGCTTGAAGGAGGAGGATGATCGACTTAAAGTAAGCAACAAACGCCTTGCAGATCGAGCTGCCGCCGCAGAGAACGAGTTGGCCACTCGGATGAGCCCTCATGAGGTTGGGGACGCACTGCACGCCCGACTGTTGGAGTGGCTCAACATTGGACGTCGCATTGTGCGGTTGATCATTCTTGACTTCCCAGTGGAGTTTATCAATCAAAGAAACCACGCAGCGCAGCGCAAGGAAGATTTGGAAGGAGAGCCCCGAGACAACCAGGGTGGTCCGCCGCCCTTGTAGCCTTTTGTATTTCTTTTGCTTTTTCGGACCTCATGTAAATTGTAACATACTTTGTGAGCAATAAAATAGAAATCCTTTTCAGTTTGGTGTCCTCCGTCCTTTATTGCTTTTTGTGTATGTTTGTGGTGTGACGTCAGGCGGCCAACCTGGTTGGCCGGTTAACGTTGTTTGGATGCTCAAAGATCCGAGTCCTTAAGCTTGGGCAGGTGGCTGTGTTGAGCCAACCTGGTGGCATTGCCCAAGTGACAACTTGGACAAACAACGTTTAGAGAAGGAACGCTTCGTTATTGCTTAATCACGCTATCTTTTTCGTCGAGAAGGTTAGTGCGATGGGGTAGCCAACCACGGTTCACCGGTTTATAGGATGTAAGATCCCTAAGGCCGAGTAGGCGGTTGTTATAACCGATCGGTGGCGCCTGCTTCTGAAGTGTTTCTCCTTCGATCGTCGTTGGTAGCGTTCTTGCTCTTCGAGAGGAGGTCGTCGCGTGTGCCATACTTGCCCCCTAAGGTTTTTAGACCGCCATGGGCCACTTGGATGACCAAGGTTTCAGACCGCTTATGTGCCACTTGGATGACCAATGTTTCAGACCGTTTATGGGCCACCTGGATGACCAGAGTTTAAGACCGCTTATGGGTCACTTGGATGACCAAGGTTTTAGACCGCTCATGGGCCACCTGGATGACCAGGATTTCAGACCGCTCATGGATCACCTGGATGACTTGGGTTTAAGACCGCTTATGGGCCACTTGGATGACCAGGGTTTCAGACCACTTTTTGAGCCACCTAGATGACTAGGGTTTAATGAGTGGGTGAAGACCCTCCCGACTTAGGGGCAGTCTAGGTCGGGTAAACCTGCAAGGCAAACATAGTTCGTATCAGGCCTAGGATCTATATGCTAAGTAAACCTCTCTTTTTATCAAATTAAAACAAGCACGCGAATGAATGCACATGAGTGAGTAAGTGCGTACCTGGGTTCCCTATTGGAAGTAGCGCTTGGTGGGTTGCGTTCCATGTTCGCGGGACCAACTTTCCGTCCGGTTCGGGAGTTTGTATGCCTCGTTGCAGACGACGGAGACAAGAAAGGTCCCTCCCGGTTGGAGAGAGCTTGTTTCGGCGATCCCGACTTGCACCTGTGGCCTCGATGCCTCGTAGGACCAAGTCCCCAACGTCGGGTGTCGGACTTTCACCTTTTTATTGTAGTACCGGATAACTCGGTGTTGGTACGCTGCTGCCCGTATTCTGGCGGCGTCACAGGCTTCATCTAGCAAGTCTAAGTGCTCCCTGATTTTCTGGGAGTTGATCTGTGGGTCGAAGGACTCCACCCTGAGACATGGAAGCCCAATTTCAACAGGAATTACTGCTTCAGTCCCGTAACAGAGGCTGAAGGGGGTCTCCGTGTTGGTTCTTTCGGGGTTGTACGATAAGACCAGAGGACGGATGGGAGCTCGTCAGCCCAGGAGCCCCCGGTGTCCTCCAGCTTAGTCTTTAACCCGTGGAGTAGTGTACGGTTCGTGACCTCCACCTGCCCATTGGCCTGGGGGTATGCCATCGAAGTGTGGACCAACTTGATCCCAATGCTGGTGCAATACTTGGTGAAGCGTTTCCCCAAAAACTGGGTCCCGTTGTCGGTTACCACGACCTTTGGGATGCCAAACCTGCAGACAATGCTCTGGCGAAGGAACTCCAGGGCATTGTGTTCTGTGATCTTTACTAGCGGGGCCGCCTCGACCCATTTAGTGAAGTAGTCGATGCCCGCTATGATAAACTTACGTTGCCCCGTGGCGATCGAAAATGGGCCGAGGATGTCGAGCCCTCATTGCGCGAAAGGCCACGATGCCTGAAGTGACTTCAGGTCTGCGGACGGCCGGTGGTGAAGGTTGCCGTGAAGCTGGCAGCTTTCACACTTCTTCACAAACTCAAGCGTGTCCTTTTTCATCGAGGGCCAATAGTAGCCCTGTCGCACGATCTTAAAGGCTAGCTTTTTTCTCGCCTACGTGTGATCCACAGATCTCGAGGTGAACTTCGCCCAGCGCATAGTCGGCCTCCTCGGGAGTTAGACAGCGGAGATAGGGAGTTGAGTACCCGCGGCGATACAGCCACCCATCGACTACTGTGTACCAGCCGGCTATCTTTTTAATTTGCTTGGCCTTTTCGGTGTCCTCTGGGAGTGATCCGTGGGCCAAGTATCTGAAGTAGGGCGTCATCCAGTTTTCCGTCTCGGAAATCTGCACTGGCTCCTGTTTCTCTATGCTAGGAGCGTTCAGAATCTCCCGCATGTCCCTCCAATATTGTTCTGGGTTCTCGGCAGCAGCGGCTCTAGCCAGCCGGTCTGCCTTCCAATTTTCAGTTCGAGGAACATGAGTCGTGGTTAGTTTGTTGAAACCCTGGATGGCTTCCTTGCCTTTGCAGTGCACGGCGAGGATATGTTGTTTGCCTCGAAACCCCCATTGACACAGTTGACGATTAATTCGGAGTCGCCAGGAATCGCTAACCTCTTGTGAGCACTCCTTTGCTAATCGCAAGCCACCAGCGTGGCTTCGCTCGGCCGACGTTGTTGGTATTTGGTAAAACAAGTTTCGAGGAGTACTTGATCTCGAATACATCAGGGGTCGTTAGGATCACCCCTGCTCCACTGCCACTGTCCGTGGACGATCCGTCCACGTGGAGTGTCCATTCTGGGATCTCGTCTGACTGTTCTTTGTTTTCCGTGGGCTGCTCCTCTTGAATTGGGGTCGTGGTCTCAACGATGAAGTCAGCCAGAGCCTGCGCCTTTATGGCTGTTCTGGGCCTGAATTTGATGTCGAACTCTCATAATTCAATAGCCCACTTCACCAGTCGTCTAGAAATGTCTGGTTTCTGGAGTATGCCTTTCAGTGGCTGGTCAGTAAGGACCACTATGCGATGCGCTTTAAAGTATGGCCTTAATTTTCGCACTGCGAAGATAAGTGCCAGTGCCAGTTTTTCAGCTCGCGGATATCGAGTTTTTGGGCCAGTCAATGTTTTGCTTACATAGTAGACCAGCTGCTGAATATCTGATTCCTGGCGCACGAGGACGGAGGCGAGGACACTTCCGTACCGCCGGGTAAAGGCACTGACTCCTCTCCGTCTTTGGGTGATGCTAGCAACGGTGGGGTGGCAGGATCTGCTTGATTCATTGAAGGCGATTTGTGATCGGCCGTCCATCGAAATCTGTTGGATTTTATCCCTCTTAGTGCTTTAAAGAAGAAGGGTGGTACTTGTCACAGGACTTCGCGAGGAAGCGGGACAAAGCGACCAACCGCCCGTTCAATGCCCCGGGCGTCTTTTTACGTTTAGGGGGAGCCATGTCGGCCGGGGCCTTAATCTTTTAAGGTTTGCCTCGATCCCTCGCCGGGAGACGATGAAACCCCAGAACTTCCCGAGGCTATCCCGAAGACACACTTGGCTGGATTTAGCTTCATTTGGTGCTGGCGGAGCACTTCAAAGGATTCTTCCAGCTCACGTATGTGGTCGCCAGTGACTCTGCTCTTGACGAGCATGTTGTCGACGAGACCTCCATGTTGCGACCAATCTGCTTTCCGAACATATTGTTGACCAGCTGTTGGTAAGTTGCTCCAGCGTTTTCCAGTCCGAAGGGTATCACTTTGTAGCAGTAGGTGCCCTGGTCCGTCATAAACGAGGTATGTTCCTCGTCTTTCGGACTCATTCGAATCTGGTTGTAGCCCGAATAGGCGTCCATGAAGCTGAGCAGCTCATGTCCGGCCATGGAGTTAACGATGAAGTCGATCTGGGCAAGGAAAAAGCATCTTCGGGCAGGCCATGTTGGCGTCGATAAAATCAACGCACATTCGCCATTTTTCGTTGCTCTTTTTAACGGGACGGCGTTTGAGAGCCCAATCCAGTCTTGGACTTCTCTAATAAACCCGGCGTCGTAGCTTTTTCACCTCCTCTCGGATGGCGATTAGCTTTTCGACGGAGTGATTCCTCCGTTTCTGCCTGACTGGCTTTCGGTCGGGATTGAGGCCCAGCTTGTGGACCATCACCTCAGCCGAAATCCCGGGCATGTTTGCGGGAGTCCATGAGAACAAGTCAGCGTTCCATTGCAGGAACGCAATCAGTTCAGCGCGTAGTGTGCCAGTGAGTGAACCGCCAATCTGCACACACTTCTCCGGTTCCTCTAGATTTAGTTGGACCATATCGGTGGCTTCCACCGACTGGCGCGCTGTTGTAGGTGGTGGTCGTCTCGGTGATCGAGTTCTCCCACCGTGCGCCCGCCACTAGGGCGTCGGGGACATATAGCATGTCCGCCCGATTATTTGATCGCCTAACACTTCACCAACACCGTAGGGTGTCGGGAATTTCATTTTGAGATGCAGAATCGAGGTAATCGCCCGAATGCCGTGAGTAAGGTCTGCCTTGATATAGCGTTGTATACTGATGGCAGGTCAACTACCAGAAAGGTTAGCATGCGACTTGCTGTTTTCGGATAGGTGCCCAGCGTGACTTCCAGTTGGACTGTCCCTTGAACGGGCACCGATTCATTATCAAGGCCGTATAAAGGTCATTCAGCAGGTTTTAGTTGATTCTTTTTTAGGCCTAATTTAAAGAACGCATCCAAGTAAAGCAAGTCTTTAGAGCTACCATTATCAATAAAGACTCGTTTCAGCTGGTAGTCTGAAGTACCATTTGAAACGAGTGCTGAGATTACAAGGGGATCAGCATGGGAGGAGATTACATGGTTCGAGTCACAATCACTGAAGCTAATAATGTTGTCTACTGTGCACGGCTTCTTCGTCCCAGTCTGCTGCTCTTTGCTGTCCGTCGGGCTCCTGGCAGGTCGGGTGGTGACCATGTTAACCACTCCTGCCGCAATCCTGTTCGGGGAGGAGTCTACTCCTGCCCCTCTTCACCAGCCGCTCCTGAGTTCTGTCCAGGTCCTCTAACAAACTTTGTGAGATGGCCTCTGCGAATCAGGTCCTCGATCTCCCTTTGCAGCGTTTTGCAGTCTTCGGTTGAGTGGCCAGTAGAGCGATGGAAGTCACAGTACTTGGACTGATTTCCCGAGTCCTTTTTCAGCGTTTTTGGCCACGTCAAAAACTTTTCTCCACGGATTTGCATTAGGACGTTGGAGCACGTGTCTGTCAAGGGCGTGAAAGTGGTGGGCCCGTAGTCTCTGCGTTCTATGGGCCCAGTCCGGCACTGCTTCTGGCGGGGATGTTGTCCGCCCTGAACTTTCTTTTTCCTTCTCCAGGGAATGGCCGAGGCTGATCCGTCCGTTCTGGACGTTTTGCCTCGTTGGCCTCTTCTGCAGCAGCGTAGGCCCTGGTAATGTTTGAGGATTTTTGTGGGCTAAGTGCTTAAAAAAGTCACGGAAAGTAAGTGCTGAGATGAAACTGCCCAGTTTCATCTCCTCTGTGATCCTGGGAATCCTCCTGACCTCAGCCACGAAGCGATCTAGGAAACGCCGTGGGTTCTCTCCCGGTTTCTGCTTGATGTGGGAGAAGTGCCACGGCTGTTTCTCTTCCCATCGGCTCGATCGCACCGAGCGGGAAGAGGTGCGTGAGCTCACGGAAGGCTGGCGGCGGTGCACGAAAGGAGGTGATGGAACCAGATTCGAGCGTCTCCCTTCAGCGTGAGCGGGAAGCAGCGACACATCGCTGAATCTTCTAGCCCTTGTAGACTCAGATGGGTGCGGAAGTGATCCAGGTAGTCAACCGAATCACTGCCCCAATCGTATAAGTCAATGGACGACATCTTGAACTTGGACGGCAGTGGGCGGCTCGAGGATTTCTATGGTAAAGGAGACTCCCAAGTCGATGGCGCGCTCCTCCTCTTGGAACACACGGTTCCATATTTTGTCCACTCGCGGATCGGCGCGAGCGACGTTTGCTGATCATTTGGAGTTGGTAACCCCTCAACTCGTCTTATTCAGCGAGTTGTGGCCGGCAGTACCTCTCATGGATCGGCGATCTGGAGGCTCGCTCTGGGCTGTGTGGTGGTCTTGCCCGAGTATCGGGGATTTCTTCTTCTGGGCTCTGGCGGAGACGTACTCCCAGGCGTTCCACGAGGCACTGTTTCGGCCGGGAACGTGGGAGGACGCCGGGAGCAGATTGTTTCCAATTTTTTCGGGCCTCTTGGCGCCTTCTTCCTCTGGCCACCCCTTTTGGTGGCAGGAGCAGGAATGACTGCTGGTGGAGCCGCTTGTTGTTGTTGCTCGTTCTGTGCGCAAAGCAGTTGGAGCAGGCGATTGTTGGCATGCATCTGCTCCACCATTTGTTGAAAGTAAGACGGTGGAACTCGCTTTGTGGCCCGTTGACCGGGACGTCGCCGGCATGGTCTGGTGGGGTTAGCAGCCGGTGTCTCTAGCGGGGTCGCTAGTTTGAGCTCTAGTGTTCACCATTGTAGAAGCAGAAGGTGGCAAAAAGCTTGAGCAGATTTTAGTGGTAGGCTTTTTGTAAGCGCTTCCCACGGACGGTGCCAATCATGCGTCACGGATCCGACTTGAGCGATTGGATTCTTACCGGGACGGATTATATCGGCTCGTTTCATTCGAGCACGAATCGCACACCACTAAAACGAACAAGAGGTCGACATTATCTGAAAAGTTGTCCCCACAGAAAATACTTTCACGCTTTCAAGTCGATGTCTGATCTTGAAGGAAGCGAAAATATAGAGAGAGAGAGTTTGAGTGTCGATCCAGGATGTAAAGAGAGGCGAGGTCTTCTTGAATACGAAAGGTGGGAAAAGAATGGGTAGTGAGGGCACGCTTGTTGCCTTAGGGTTTCGGGAGAACAAAGGTGGCGAGAGAGCGGCAAGCTTCGTGAGCTCTCAATCGTCCCAGAAAGTATCATGGTCGGTCTCAAGAGGTGTCACATTCTTTGAAAGTATCAATGAGAGCCTGAATGAGGCGTGAACATTGAAAGTATCGAAGAAAGCCTTTGCGGTTGTAAGTGGAAGAAAGCATGCAAGAGAGCATCAATGAAAGCATGCCCCGGATGGTGAATCCATAGCCTTTTTTATGATGAAGATGGCGATCCCCCTTCTTCAGAATGAGTGATCGTCCTCATGATTTGCTGCTGTCCTTCCTTTTGGAGGTTGATGCCTGTTGCCAAGTTGTGGATGATTGTTTCCTTCTGAGGCGGCCAACAACTTTCCAAGTGGGTTTCTTTCCTCCTCAAGATATTACTGATTAGAGTACCTTGGTTGCAAGTAATTGAGAAGATCCGCGCGCTTTCATTCTTTGAAGGGCGCCCAATCTTTCAATATCCTTTCCAGTGTAAATTGAGATCGTGAAATATCGGGAGGACGTGGTTGGTCATCGATGAGTAGTGGGCCCAAACGGAGCGGGCCCGTTATTGTAGAAGGGCGTCATTTGGGCCCCATGTATAGAAGTATGAGACGGCCAACGCCCGAGTTGCCCGTCGGCGTGTTGCCGCCATCGTGGGTAGCTAGAGATCAATGACTGGGCGTGGTCGAGAATAGAATAGGTAAATCATCATCAGAAGAAAGCCTCTAAAGGCCAAATCGAGCCGTGCAAAGGCGGTCAATATTGCGTTGACCCGTTGGCGAGCAAGTTAGCCGCCAAGGCGGTCAACCTTGGCGTTGACCGTCTTGGGCTTTTAGTTCTCGGGCCGTCTTTACTACTGGGCCGTCAAAAATATCGCCCGATCTTAGGCTCCGGTTGACCATTCTTTGGTCCACCATTATCGACGCATTCCATTAAAATTATTATTTATTTATTATAATAATTAAAAATTTTAATCCAATGATCTAAATAAAATAAGAAAAAATAAAATTCTATTTCTCGTCAAGGTAAATAGATGTTAGGGTGGCCAAGCGGCGCCTCTAATCATTTATTTGAAAAATGAATGAGTGTAACTGACTTCAGAAAAGGATCCGTTTAAAATTTGCAAAATATAAATATAGTTTGTATTTTATTAAAATTAAAATTAAGTAAAATTTAAATTTTGTTGCTTGAATTATATAAAGAATTATAATTTAAAGATAAAAATAAATTTAATATATATGATTAATTTTTAATTTATGTATAAAAATAAAAGAAATAAACAATCTAATATAAAAATTATATTTTTAAATGTAAATAATATTTTATAAACATATGTATTTTTAGATAATATTTTTTCATAGATGAGCGACTTTTAAATTTTTATCTAATACTATAAATATATAATAATTTAAAAGTAAAATTATAATTGATCCACTTCTATTTAATCCTGTTGGGTCCCAATATAAGGGTATGTAAAACACGGCCCAAAAGAAAGGCTCAGGTGAAAAGACCAAGAATGTGTCCACGGACCAAGACGGCTGGACGGCCCAAGAGGCCTCAAAGCACAGGCTAATGTCCCAAGGGCCGAGACTACAACAAAGATCTGAGAGGTCTGGTCAGCCCGCAAGAAGCACGAGGACATCGCGAACGGCTGGCAACATCCAGATACGAGGATGAGAAGAAGTTCGAGAACCCCAAAAGTTATATCAATTCTCAGATCAGTCCGAGAAGTCAAGAAGAGACTCGAGGACTTTCCATAAAGGTCCTCCGAGCGCTGCCTTCTCTAACAAGTTCGCGAACCTACAAAGCAACAAGGCATGCCACGCGAGGATGATGACTATCTCATACACGGCCGAGAACGCCAGCCTAAGTACTTCGTCGATTCCCAAGGAACCTGTAACGATTGCTAGTCGCAGTCTCCACAGGATACGCCTGATCAAATCGAGACTGACGCCTAGACCCTGCGCGCCTGACATACTCAAGCCCTTCCAGCGGCGCCACCCGCGTGCTATCCCGCACACGTCAGCAGCATTAAATGTGGCCAGTGGGACAATAGACGGCCTCTCGGCCATCTGCTGGCCGCCACGTGTCCCCTCCCAAACAGCACATTTTTTCCTATAAATACTGAGCAAGGCTCTTGCCTAGGGGACTTTTCGGCCCTTTCCTTCCCACTCACTCCAGAGGAAAAAGTCTTCTTTCCGACTCATCCTAGACACAGAAAAAAGACTCAGATTCTCCCTTAGCACCTTCTACCTTCCTTCCCAACAAGAAGGAACAAAGGAGTGACAAAGCTTCCCAACAAGAGAAGTCCCTAAGGAGAGAAACACAAAACAAGAGACAAAGAAGGGATCCACCCTAAATACTTATACTTTGTAAAGACTTCGATCTAAATAGTGAAGTATTTCTAAAGGCCCAGAGCCTCGTGGTATTTCCTTCTCATTTAAGAGGAGGTTTTTCACCTAAAAATCTAATCTCAATTTCTCCCTCTCTACATCCATCACCCCTAAACACTTGTGTTGCTCGTGGACCCCAAGTCTCCGGACGCAACATTGGCGCCGTCTGTGGGAAGCTGACAAAAGGCTCACAAACTTTCCACCCCCACAGGACAACCAGCGCTCCAAAGATAGTGAGCAGACAAGACAGTACGTCCACCCGGGAGGACCGCTTCGACAGGTGCCTCCCATCAGGCGGCAGGATGAGTGGCACCCCTGTACTAGCTTGCGCAAGCTAGTACAGAAGGTGGACAGCCTTTCAAGAGCCGTCTGTACCCTCCGCGAAAGGGTGGAAGAGCAGTCCAGGGGCATGCACCCCGAAAGCCCGCATCCAGCAACGCCCCGGAGGCGACAAGCGGCGTGGGCTTCAGGCTAGTTGAGGGACTACCTCAACAGAAAGAAGTCTATGAGCCAGGCCCCAACGAAGAAAGGGCTCAAGAGGCTCTGGAAGACGGTCTTCGGACCCAAAACCGGCGAGACAAGCCAGCCAGAAGGACGAGAAGACCCCCTGTCTCCGAGGACAGGGGAAGGAAAAAGAAGGGCGAGCGCCCAAATGAAGACCCCGGGACCATCCTGGCAAAATGACCCCGAAAGCGATTGGTCCACGGAGGAGAGGGGGCCATCGAGGCCCACCTGCTCTCTTGAGTCCCTCACCAACATCCTAAGGCCGATCGGGGACGAAGAGTTCCTAAGATGGCCAGCGTTCAAGAACCCGAGGAGGAAGGCGACCGGTGGGAATCTTTGCCATTACCAGCGCAACCGCAACCATGACACCGAGGATCGCATTAAGCCTGTGCGAAAAATCGAGCGGTGGTAATGGAAGGCTATCTCGAATAGCTTCTGCCATGACACAGGCATGACCCTGAACAATGAAGACGCGGCAGGTCAAGGTTGCTCGAATAGCAAAGCCATAACGGGCGCGTGAGCACGCGACCACCATTTGAGGGCGTCCCAATCGGCGAGGCCGAGTGCTAAATGTAATTGTCGAGAAGGACGAGGGAACAACAAAGAGGAGCATGAAGGCCCAAGCGCGCGGACTGATGTAACGTAAGGATTTAAAAGGGCCCTAGAGGCCACGCAATGTAACACGTGTACATTAATAAAAATGTCCCTTCATTATGTCTATTATGAAATATTCTCATGCTCCCTCATCAACAACAAAGCAACTCACAACTTAAAGTCAAAAACTCGGCTGTGACCGAGCGGCCCCAGAGGTCGAACTCCAAAAACTTGGCTGTGACCGAGTGGCCCCGGAGGTCGAACTATAAAAACTCTGCTGTGATCGAGCGGCCCCGGAGATCGAACTCAAAAAACTCAGCTGTGATTGAGCGGCCTCGAAGGTCGAACTCCAAAAACTCGGCTATGACCGAGCGGCCCCGGAGGTCGAACTCCAATGCCGAAGAACCCGATAGGTCAAAAGGCTAAAAAGCTAGAGGATCCTGAAAGGATCACACGCTCAAACCCGAGAAGTTAAAAGGCTAAGAATCCTAAGGAGATCACACACTCAAAGCTAAGAGTAAGGCGCTGTG
Organism: Nepenthes gracilis; assembly: GCA_033239525.1. Classification (NCBI taxonomy): domain Eukaryota; kingdom Viridiplantae; phylum Streptophyta; class Magnoliopsida; order Caryophyllales; family Nepenthaceae; genus Nepenthes; species Nepenthes gracilis. Next base: position 10,683,319 of record BSYO01000038.1, on the reverse strand, counting down.
CATCGCTCCACAAAAAAAAAGAGAGAGAGAAAACAACACTTGTACAAACAAGACAAAAGAAAAGTCCGAACCCCCGATGCAGAAACGATAAGTCTTATTCATACAAATAAATTCATGTACAACGTGTGACAAAGTAAGAAAAGAAACAAAATGTCAAGGGAGCGCCTATTGGCTCCCTTCCCCTTGAGCCTCTTGAGCTCCTGAAGACCCTGCCTGATCCGCCGGAATTGGCTCCTCGGGCGTAAGAGGTTCACCTTCAGCCCCCGCCCGAGAATGCCTAGGGAAAGGCCTCTCAGCAACGCCATATAAGTCTTCTGCGCTTAAGGCACTAGTGTTCCTGGGATCGAGGACAGCCACAGGAAACCGCGGGCAGATCAATCGCAGCACTCGGCGGCACATGCGAATGCCATCCCAGTACTTGTTGTTCAATACTGGTGCCATCTCAGCCAATCTGCCAGACGTCCTCAACCTCTCCTCCTGGCGAAGGATCCTATCCCGAAAGAGGCCCTGCTGGAATCGCAGAAGCTTGACGGTATCCTCCAAAAAGACGATCTTCCCCTTTGCTTTAGCCAGCTCCGCTTCTGCCCGTTGCGCGGCTTCCCGAGCGGCCCTCAAGAACCCCATTTCCAAGCGGGACTGGGCGACCTCTCCCACTAGCTCACTGACGCCTCCAATTAGACCCTGGAGCTGTAACAGAAAAGCCCATCAAAACACAAGCAACTTAAAGCAAGGCGAAAGAAGAAACATTAGGTTACCTTAGAAACGAGAGGATCATTCGCTATGTCATGCTCCCCAAGGGCCTCGGACTCCTGCAGATCGCCCCCAAGCGCCGCAAGCGCTCCCTCAGGCACAGGCTCCGCAACTATAAAAGACACTGAAGAGCTTGCCTCAAGATCAGCATCCCCAAGAAGCTCAGACGGTTGCTCAACTTGGACTGCAATGGGGTGCTCGGAAGGATCAAGGGACATCAGGTTGTCGACGCCTAACTCCTCAGCCTCTACAACCTCTTGGACCGTCTCAGCCATCGTTCCCCTCTCAGCACCCACGGCGGAGTTCCCGCCTCCTATGTCCTCGGAAGGGTAGTCAATCTTATCCGAGACGTCACCAGGCAAATCAACGGGAACCCCATGGACAAAATCATCACTGGGGGGCTGGACGTCCGGGAGCTCCACGATCGCCCCCGAGGACTCAGTAAGAGGATTAGCAATGGAAGTGAAGACGAGGCCTTCAGTCCCCGAGGACTCAGGTAAAGTACCAGTCCTCGACCTCTTAGGTAGAGGAGCAATCACATCATCGTCGCTCAAATTATCGATGCTAAAGTCATCATCATCATCACCATCATCATCACTGGAAGGGAGCTCAACAGCAACCGCTCAACGTTCCGAGCTCTCGGCCGAAATGGTCTTATCCGAGCGGTCAGTGAGACCCCCAACCCTCAGTGTCCCCGCTCTCCTCCTCGGTCTCTTTTTCTTTGACTTATCGGAAGGAGCTGCGGCAGAGGCTTCGGCATGTGGTCCCCATTTGGCTTCTTTAAATTTCTCGGGCGACAACCAGATGTTACGCTTATTCAGGTGGAAGCTTTCTAGATTGGCTAACACCAAGTCTGTGAACTCCTTCACACTCTCCCTGTCCTCCTTCGAAAGGTCAGAGCTATATTTGCTAGCCACCTTCCCCTACTTAAATGGGACGGCCCAATGCTCGTGAATGCCAATGAAGAAGAACTTATCCTTCCACCGCTTCGTGGAGTCCGGGTTTCCCCGCACATCAAGGAAAAGTCTGGGCGGGGGGTCATTGTAATCCAGTCAAGGTTCTGTGTAAAGCGAAACATGACCTTGACTATAAGGGCATTCAAGAGCTTATTCCGACACCGGAAGAAGACGCACAAGGAGACCAAATACCTAACTGCATTTGGCTGAAACCTGACGAAGGGCACTCCAAGTGCCCTCATGACCTCGTAAAGCTCCTCCGCCACAGGGAACCGTAGCCCACCTTTGCGGTGGACTTCATAGACGGTGATGAAGCCATCCTGGGGGCACCACGCCCTATCGTGCGACTCAGGGATCATCATGGCTGTGGACTCAGAGATCCGATATCGTGTTCGAATCTCCGCGAGCCTGTCAAGCGTCATTGTGGAGGCAATATCCCTCACTCCAGGCGCCATCGACGTCGAAAAGCGAAGACAGAAAAGTAGAGAAAATCTCAACACAAAGGTGGAGGATCGGAGTGAGAAGGCGCTTAAATACTCCTGAAGTTCAAAAAGGCGCACTCATTACCCATGCCACGCGTCGCCCAGCCATTCGTCTCAGAAGAATGATGGCCTTGCCTTCCCGAGACGCCTGTCAGTGCATCACTTCAGCATTTAATGCCCCGCAGAGTCACAAACGACGGCACTGGGAAGGTCTCAGACTCAGAAGAAGTCATGGGACGATCTCCCACCAAGCTTAACGCCACGTTCATCCCGAGGACACACACGTACTCGGACTGCCGCTATAAAAGGCCTAAGCCAGAACTCGGACTGTCAAGCTCCTGCCTACTCGAGAACGTCCTTTTCGAGTTACAACACGTGCGCAGACAAACTTGAGGAAAAGGAGGCCAACGTCCCTAGAAGAGCAGCGACTTCATGCCAAACGGTCGAGGCCCTCGAACCCTTTGGCATGGGGGGCTATGTTGGGTCCCAATATAATGGCCTATAAAACACGGCACAAAAGAAAGGCCCAAGTGAAAAGCCCAGGAATGTGTCCACGGACCAAGAGGACTGGACGGCTCAAGAGGCCCAAAGCCACAGGCTAATGTCCCAAGAGTCGAGACTACAACAAAGATCCGAGAGGTCCCGTCAGCCCGCAAGAAGCTTGAGGACATCACAAACGGCTGGCGACATCCAGATACGAGGACGAGAAGAAGAAACCCGAGAACCCACCCCAGAAATTATATCAAGTCTCACATTAGTCCGAGAAGTCAAGAAGAGACTCGAGGACTTTCCATAAAAGTCCTCCGAGAGCTGCCTTCTCCAACAAGTTCGCGAACTCCACAAAGCAACAAGGCTTGCCACGCGATGACGAGGACTATCTCATACACGGCCGAGAACCCGCCTAAGCAACTTCGCGATTCCCAAGGAACCCGCAACGACCGATCCGCTGTCTCCACAGTGGCACGCTCTGGTCAAATCAAGGCAGCGCTAGATCTGCGCGCCGACATGCTCAGCCCTACCGCGGCGCCTGGCCGTGTGCTATCCCGCACATGTCAGCAGCATTAAATGTGGCCAGTGGGACAGTGGACGGCCTCTCGGCCACCCGCTGGCCGCCACGTGTCCCCTCCCAAACGACACATTTTTTCCTATAAATACTTAGCAAAGGCTCTTGCCTGGGGGACTTTTCAGCTGTTTCCTTCCCACTCACTCCATAGGAAAGAGTCTTCTTTCCGACTCATCCTAGATACAAAGAAAAAAGACTCAGATTCTCCCTTAGTACCTTCTACCTTCCTTCCCAACGAGAAGGAACAAAGGAGTGACAAAGCTTCCCAACGAGAGAAGCCCCTAAGGAGAGAAACACAAAACAAGAGACAAGGAAGAGATCCACCATAAATACTTGTACTTTGTAAAGACTTTCTTCTTAATAATGAAGCATTTGTAAAGGCCCAGAGCCTCGTGGTATTTCCTTCTCATTTAAGAGGCGATTTTTCACATAAAAATCTGTCTCAATTTTCTCCCTCTCTACATCCATCACCGCTAAACACTTGTGTTGCTCGTGGACCACGAGTCCCCGGACGCAACAAATCCAAACAACTGAAATTATTTATAGCTATATATGTTGGGCCTAGGACACCAAATTTCATAATTAAGTCAAAAATAAATCTTTACATGAATTGAAAAATTAAGTCAGTTGATTGAACCCGTGAAGAATTAAAATGACAATTTAAACAGTTATATTAACGAGTAAAGCAAGACACAAGAAATTTCTTATAATGATCCCTTAAAATAAAGGAAAGAACTAAGAGAATTCAAATCTATAAAATATTTACTATTATTATAAAATTGGTCACACCAACTTCCAATATTTTATTTAATACACAATAATATTAGTAAACTATAACAAAAATAACAAGAAAAGAAAATATCAAAAAACTATCCGTAAAATATTCAAAAACAACAAATAGAATAATATGCCCAATAATAATAAAAGTAAAAAAAAAAAAGATTTAGAGTTTAAACAATTATAAAAAATCTTCTTATTTTTCTTCTTTCTCATGCTCTCCGTAGCCATTACCAAAAAAAATATTGCAATATCTCATAGTATATGCCATAAAAATTGCGTAAATCTTTTCTATTGCATATCAGTATACGGATCGTGCGCATGGGTGATCCAAGGACCACCGGCAATGGTGCATGCCTGAGGTGCGCGTTTACTGTTATCAATCTACTTATGCCCTCACGGGCACCCATCATGTGCAAGGATACAGCTACTCACATATGTGCGTCTCATATCATGCAAGTTTGGGGCCGTCTAATTTTCCTTTTAGAGAGACTTCTTCATTCAAGTATGGATCTTTTGAACCTTATGTGAGGCTCTATCTAATGAGATAATGAATCAAAGAATGTGAATATGTGTCGTTAGAAAACATTTTCTTCGTAGGAAGATGGTAATTTCTGCAAATTGTCAACTCAAACTTGTTCATTTGCATTTTCACTTATCCGTGGGATTTTCATTGCTCAAACACTTTTAGTAACCCCACGTTCAAATCTCCATGAAATCCATTTCGCTAAATAGGTAAAAAGTCGCAATAAAACTAAAACAATGACAAAAAAACCTCATCCACAAACAGTCTGTCAACACTTATTAGAAATATTATGTTGGGATATGAGTTACTTTTTTATAGATTTATATTCGATTGACAGGCTAATAGGAGGTTTGGCCGAACACTTACAGAAGCACAATACTGAGGTAGAGAATTGTTGAAGCGCGTGCGGTGAATGGTCAAAGGGCAACCAAGTGTCGGATTTAAATGACGGCCAATCGGACTGCCTAATCAAAGGGAGATAAGTTAGATTGTCGATGCCGAAAGTGACTGGACTGCTGAGACCGAAATAGAATTGGATTATTTATGTTAAAGGATGACCAGTTATTAGTCCTAGTGGTCTGCAATGAAAAAGCACTAGAAACTCATTTTAGAATTTATAAAAGGAAGCAAGATTAAAAGAAATGTATGACTTTCGAAAATTAGATGTCTGTGAGCGTGCCAGCGAGAGAAAATGAAAAAAAGAGAGAGAAAACAGAGAATAAAATTTCAAACCGAATAAAACAGAGCCATTGAATCGGAATCAAGATTTGAGAAAAAAAAAGATGACACTTTGTTAAACAACAGCGTATTCGCCTAAAGAAGATGGAAAGGAAGTAAGTACATTAATGCCTTAGAAATTCTCGCCCTTGAGTCTCCAGCAATACCGCAAAAAAGAAAATGGCGAAATAATCGATCTTCACTCGAACTAGTCATTCAATCAGAGAAACCATGACAATAAAAACTGCTCAAAATCACATAACTCAACCTATCAACAGTACATCCGCAAGTAGCGAGAGGAGAGAGAAGGAGACGACAACAGAAGCCTATGAAAATCCGGGGATACAAAGATGCTCACCTGGTGTTAATTGGTTGGCTGTCAATCGCCAAAAGAAGCTAGGAGCTTCCATCGACGTTGAAAGCGAATTTGATGGTGATCACACCGCCGATTCGACGCCATCGACGTGTGGAAACAGAAAATTCAGGAGGGGAGAGAAATTGAAATGAAATGAGTATGAATTTGGGCTTTATTTATTTATTTATCGAAGAGCCTTTTGAGAGGACACCGGGTTGTTCCCTCCTATATTTTGACTTTAATCTAATTTTTTAAATAAAATTATATGCGCCTAATAAACTTTGTGGATCAATATTGTATATTTATTCAGGTTATCTATTTATAAATTAATATATCAACATAACACATTTATAAACAGATCATACCAGACAATGTCCGAGTTTTAGAATTTTGGTCCAATATGATATATGACCCACAATGTTTCGACCAAACATACCTACATGCCATGTCGTGCCATACTGCCCATTTCGTGCCTAGCATAACAGCTCCTAAGCCATCTACCACTCAAGCTGATACAATTCAAAATGTTAAATCATGCACAACCCGATTTTTGTGCCAATAGATGGTACGATCACACCACAGGCTGACAAGGCCTGAGGGACATTTATTATACAGTCTGATATAATCCAAAATATTAGATTATATTATACAACACCCGACACTATCCACCACAGACTTTACCATGCCACAAACGATCCAGCCTATTTAACACATTTCAATAAAACCCTCTTTTGCTTTTTTTTTTTTTCACCATTTTCCACAAATTTCACAATTTTGTTCTATTAACTAGATCAAATTGAATCATCAATAATAATAATAATAATAATAATAACAATAATAATAATAATAATTGATGGGTCCCGACACCCAATGCCCAGAAAGGAAGGCCCAAAGCCACGACTACGAACCGAGAGGATCACGAGAACAATCTTGCCCAAGAGACCCAAAAGTCCAACTTAGCCTAAGAGGTTAAGTTGGCCTTAGAAGCCCGAGGACCTGCGCTAGCGTCCCAAGAAACCCAAATGGCGACAATGGTCCAAGAGACCAATAGGCACGAGGACGCTATGAGAGGCTGACATCATCAACGAAATCCCGAGGATCTTTCTTTAGCAAGCGAAACGTCCGAGAACCTAACTCAATAAACACGAGGATCAGGCGAAGACCCAGAGGGCTTTCGAGGATGAGGACAATCTCATCGCCTCCTGGCCCCTCGGGACAAAGGAAAAAGAGGGTCAAGATGACCAAATCGCCAACTCGGATGATTCATCGTTCTCCCAAAGACGCGCGTTAACACGCCACCCCCGCATGAGAAAATCATGCGCTCAGAAAGACACGCCATTATGATGGATCTAACGGCTTTTGTGCGCCCGATTTGTAGAGTTGTGGCGGGCAGCTGGCCCCCGACACGCCGCATCGCGAGTTGGTGGCAGGCGTCCCTACACACACCAACGCCACGTGTCCCCATGCCAACGGCATAATTCTCCTCTATAAATACCCTTGCAATGACGAGAAAAATGATTCCAACACTTATCATTGTGCATACATACTGTGAACAGCTTCCAAGAGAAAGAGAAGGAGAAAAAAGAAGAGAGAACAAGACCTCTCGCCTTGTAACTCCCTGTGACAACAAATAGTGCCACAGTGTCCAGTTGTACTCCATTTTCACAATAGTGGAACCTTTCGAACCTAGCGTCCACCACCGTGATTTTTTCCTCTTTCATTTAAAAAGAGATTTTCCATATAAAGTCCTCGCTCCTTGTGCACTTGTCCCCTTTTTTCTGAAACGTTCTTGTCAAACTCAACAGTTTCTCTTGTGTTGCACTATTTCGTCCGTCCAAAAGCTCAAAAAGAGGACTCGGACTCTGATTGTACGGCAGTCGAAATACGCGGACGCAACAATAATAATAATAATAAATTTAATATTAAAAAACAAAAATAGATAAAATATTAGATAATTATGTTAAATAAGAAGTATTCCCAACAGAAGGGTTTTTCTTTTTTTTTTCATTTCTACAACTTCAGCATTTTTTGCTATATACGGATGGATCCCAAGCTTTCTTCAACCTCCGCTTCGCCATTAGCAGTTGATTCCGCACTGCTGGACGTCTGGGCCAGTAACCGTAGTGACGAAAGGATCGATCCTCACCCACAGCAGAGAGAAAATGGAAGCAAGAAGAACGGACCACACAACAACTATGGTCGGCGTTCGGTTTTGGCGGCCCATGAGCCCCTTGAGGAAGGGATACAGATGAAGAATCACCCAAAGCGCGAAGAACAGCTTCCCGAAGAGGGGCCCCACGACTGGTAGCCGCTGTTGATGGCGGATGAGATTCCGGCGACGACGCCGACCAAGTTTATGATGAGGAGCGTTGTCGGCGGGATGAGGAGGGTGGTCCATTTGAACATGTAGAGCTCCGCGAAATCGCCGTCTTCATCGGAAGCTTTGGAGGTGACGGTGAAGTTGGTGTCGATGCCGGCTAGCACCTTGAGAAGACCTTGGAATACGGCGAAGAGATGAGAGGAGACGCCGCCGATGACCCAAAACTGCTCGTTTCTCCACCACTCGTCGATCCCAACGCCGCTCCATCTCATCTCCAGTATTCCGGTGGCAAAGATCAAAAGGAAGAGCGATATGAACCAGATGCTCGCGAGATTAGTAATCTACATGAAGAAATAACAATTTTTAATCTATAAAATATATAAATACAATATATTAATTTATTAAATAAAAATATATTTTTTATTTCAAAGAAATGTGCAAATTGGTTTCAGAGGGGCATGCATCTACAGATAAGATTTATTACATAATTTAAAATTAAGAAAAAATTATCCAAATAATTTAAAGAGGTAAAAATTATTTTTCTTTTAATTTAAATTATTTATTTTTAAATAAATAATTATAATTTAATTATTTAAAAAAATAAAAATTAATTATTAAATTATAATTACCTATTTAAAAAAAAACCGCAAAAAACCCCTTCATTCTATGTTGCGACTTAAGAAAAATAAAAAATAAAAAGCAAACACCGAACAAACGGATTGAGGGGGCGTCCTTTTCCCTAGTGGAGAAGGATCGTCCTTCTCTTAATCTGGGCCGTCGGATGTAAAATCCGATGGTTACATGTTTTGGATGATTAAATTTAAAATCGAACGGTCCACGTTATATTATCCATTCAAAACGTGTGGGCCGTCGGATTTTACATCCGACGGTTTAGATGAGAAGAAGGACGGTCCTTCTCCACAAGGGAGAAGGACGCCCCCCGGATCCCCGAACAAACACCAATGTAAAAGACCAGTTTGGCTGAGGGAACGCACCTGTGGGATGATGAACTTTCCGGTGAGGAGACAGACGGCGGGGAGTGTGCAATAAACAAGCAGCGGTATCGAGGTGACCGGATAAATGGTGGTGTTGACATAAGCAAACCTCTCGAGCCATTTCAGCCTTCCGCCATAGCCATACCAAATGGGACAGTGCCGGCTGAAAAGGATTTCAATCGAGCCTAGAGCCCATCGGAGCACCTGGTTCAGACGATCGGAAAGATTGATCGGAGCAGAGCCTTTGAATGCCGGCCTCTTTGGCATACAGTAGATCGAACGCCAGCCGCGAGCGTGCATCTTGAAACCGGTAAGAATATCTTCGGTCACTGAACCATAGATCCACCCAATCTGCATGAGTTTGAAGAAGATGGTGAATTCAGAATTCTTGTAGCTTGTCTTTTTGGACAAGGAATCAGTAACTGCAGGGAGGATTGAATAAAACATTGACCGATATATACAATATCAGCTGATATATTAAATATCACTGAACCATCTTTTTGGATAAAGATGTCACTTTATCGGTTGATACAGATGATATTTATCATCATTTTTTGCTTCACTTTGATTTCAAAGGATTCAATCCACACGTTCTAAATATATTTAAATCATAGATAAAAAATTTTGGCATAATTTTTAATGACCTAAAAAGATATGAAAATTAATTTTTAAAAAATTGATTTAAACCCCTCAAATATATAAATAGATAATTAAAAATGATCCCTAGGTAGTATATAACTCGCTTTTGATATGTTTAATAAAAGATACTGATACATATAACATAATATCGATACCAATACATTTATTGATGGACCAAGAACTCGATGAACTCAAAATTCCCATGCTTCTCATCTTTTCCAACAAGAATTGATGCTCGGTATACATAACGCAGACAAAAAAAGAAGGAAAATCTGGCATTAGAAATTTGTGTGTACCTCGCTTCCCCATTCGGTTTTATCCTCGTAGCCACAGCTGATGACATGAATAGCCTCTTTCAAGAGAGTATCTGGGTCCGCAAATGAGGGAACACCGCCATTCTCCATGAGTGTCGACTCCACAAAGACGGTCGACTGACCGAACCTCTTCTCTAAATCCATTCTCGACATTAGCAGTGATTTCTCATCATCAAATCCCGCCCCTGATTCAAAATCGACATCTCAAATGATCAACAATCTGATCCATCAAAGAAGGCAGTAATCAACACCGATTCAATCCTAAATCTCTTACTGAAAAATTGCCCATTCAATGAACATTCTCAAGCCAACGTGCACTTACGGAATTGGCTTTTTAAGATCAATTCTGGAAATACCTGTAACGGTTGTCTTCTTACAAATCAAAATTCAAGTTCGAAACTCATCAAAACTATTTGTTTGGAAATTTCTCGAATTTCAAATTTGATGTTAACCATAAAGCCATGAGGCAAGAGGCAACCGAAGTTGACACAAAATCAGAAAAAAAAGACAATTGAGCATATTATTGTTTCATGGGTAGCTCCTGTTACTCATTCGTATTGCCCTTGAATATCAATATTTTTCAACATTATGACTGAAATCATGATGTGCCATAGTACTGACTATTCATCACAATCACTAAATAAAATATTGACAAATATGCAAAATATTAACTGATATATAAAAATATCACTCCTCCTTTTTCTCCATACCGCAATAGAATTGCAATATATCTTTTATTGATAATATGTTCAATATTTGGTTGATATATCCGTCAATATTTTCTTTTAGGTTACAACTTGCAGAAAGTTTTTATAATCGATATCAATATGTATTGTTCAATATATAAAATACCAATACGGTCATAACCAATACTGATACTGATATTTTCATCAATGATCCCAATATATCATCAGATAAATTTGATATTCAAAACATCGGCTAACACATCCAATATTATCAACTGACATTCCTCCACCACCAGTTTTGATTTGCAAAATAAAATTTGCTTCCAATACACTGATGTCAGTACGTACCACTTGACATGACCAATAACCATATAGATAGTGATACCGATGCTTTCAACAATAGTTGACACAAAAAAAAGAAAAATAAATCATTGTCAATCATACCTTCGACCCCTTCCTCTATATCCTCCAAGCTGAAAATTGGGACAGTGGGATCTACATGCTTGTTAGATTTCTTCTTATCCGAACCCTTCTTACTTGATTTGGAACTCTTTTTTTGGGTGCGGCCAAAGCATGAGGATAGCCCGGTTTTCTTGTTCTTAGGCTTATGAGGCGGCTCATAACCATATAATGCAGTCCGGTTGAAGACACAACCTGTACCCACGTAAACCGGACCTTGAATCCCATCCAAACCTCTCAAGTTTATCTGATATCCATTAAAACCAATAATGTTAAGAGCAATTGATAGACAAAAAATGACAGCTGCCCCCAACACCAAGCCGTATGTGTTAAAATTCAAACTAAATCATGGAAATTGTTACATTATCTTTTTAACATCCTTGAATTTTTCTAGGATTTTAGGTAAATTTAGCTTGAAGTTTAACATTATAAAAAAATTAGATACCCTATTTGAGGACAATTCAAAATATATTTGTACCAAATGTAAAAAAGGCTCAAAACCCTTTATACGATGGAATGAATTTAAAAAAATTCCTTTACATCCAATTGTTATCTATAACTATATGATTGCTTATTTTTGTTTCCGCATCTTCAAATAGTGGTTTATTAGGTTTGACGTATTCAACATTGACTGCTTGCCTATAATTGTGTCCTATGATCAATCCTCACACCTAAGTGTGCCTAAGGCTTAACTTGGCCAGCGCCTGGATCCTAACAGGAATGGAAGTGCCGCATGGTTTTTGGGCTATTGGACCATGACACTAAGCAAGGACAAATCTACATTATACAGTGAGGTTAGTTGGCTCCACTGTAAACAAATATATATATATAGAGAGAGAGAGAGAGAGAAATCAAAATTTATTACAAATATATTAATAATTGCACTAAATTTTTTTTATTGATCTCACTAAACTTCTTTAACCAATGTGACCGACCTATCTCTATGAGATTAGTCAATCTTTCACCATCTTAATTTTTACCACCAAAAAATAATAAAACAAGTTTCTTTTTTTAAAGGTGTCGATTTTTAATGATAAATTTTTTTAGAGAAAAAACAGAGTGTAATGACCCAACTGGGAAAAAAAATACTGGATCCACCATTGGTCCTAAAAAGCATGATAAGAAGGCATTAACAATTTGATAAAATCATATAAGAGAAAACATGGATAGACAGTTGGAAGGATTAAAAAATCTTACATCAAAGAAGACGGTATTACGGTTGGCATATCGATCATTCTTGTCAATTCCGTCAAATCTCTGTGGAAACTGCACATAACAAACATACTTCCCAAGGTTCGGATCCATCATAAAGCACATTGCTTCCCTCAATGCCTTACTATTATTTATGTAGTGGTCACAATCAAGATTCAACAAAAACGGTCCATTAGTAAGAACAGCTGAGACCCGAACCTGCAAACAGCCAAGTTGCACGTCAAATTTGATATATATAGCCATTGCATGTTGAGTATATGGAACGAAATAATGGCCAATGTAATCAATATCGGCACCCCAATTGTGATAAAACTACGATACATCGTCGTATAATTGATATATCATGATATTTCCATGGATATTTTTCCTAGGTTCCGTTTCATGTTTTTTTTTTTTTGCAATCAATATATCCGATAAAGATGGAATAAAATATTAACTATTATACAAAAATATCAGCCAATATATATTTATATTGACCTTCCATACCATTATTCCACACATTGTGACTTAGTCATATCGGGTATATTGCAATATATCACCATTTGGCCAATATTTCATCAATATATTGATTGGTTTCTCCCACTATTTTCTTGACAGGTTACAATTTACAAAAAATTTTTACATTTGATATATTTGATACCGATATGATAATGACTAATATAGATCTCAACATCCATTGTATCGCTTCAATAAGGCCAATACCGATACGACTATGACCGATACTAATATCAATATCTTTATCCATGATTGGGAGACATTAACAATAAAAACTCACAAGGGCATTCATAGCACCAGCTTTCTTGTGATGTTGGAAGCCAGGACGCTTCTCTCGAGATACATAGACTAGCCTAGGCAGCTCATTACCCATGCTGTCCAATCCTCCACTTTGGCCTAAGAAAATCTGCAATAACTTAAGTTAGCAATGGTAAAATGATGACTGCATAAAGGGATCTTCTTTTATATTTGAGTAGCTTATTAAAGGCACATCTGGAGAACATGAGCATTAAGCAGAGAGCAAGTGCGCAAGAGACAGAAACCCAATGAGAGCAATAGGTCCCTTCATCTCAAAGACAAGCCACATATAGAAACAAGGGGGAGAGTGTGAGAGACATGTAGAGTTGTGTGTTGGTAGTTGTGGGTTCAAGTTGTGGAAACAATCTTTTATATAATCAAGGTCATGTATAATCTTGTACAATAGACTAAAAGTAGGTTCGTGCACCAGAAGAAAAATACCAAGTCAAACAACAATCCCAATCAGCAAAATATCACAAAGGAGAGAGTATGACTGACAAAAGAATGGTATTATCGGGACACGTTTCATTTATCATTTCGACACCCCTAATGATGTGACATCTCATCTACCTATCTATATTAACGGATCCATATAAGAATAGATAGATAGATGGACGTCATACCATCTAAGGGCGTACCTAACCATTTCTCTAGATAAAATACCGAGACAAATGGGATTCCTAAAAACACAGTGTATTTACATACAGCACAGCAGGATTTAACCATCACAAATGCTAGGTATATTTTGCACAAATGAAAAAAACACAATCTAATTACCTGGATCATTCCTGGGTGATCTCTAATATTATTTCCAGGCCATGGTGTACCATCTTGCATGATCCATCCTTCTTCTGGTACTTTTTGCGCCTTTGCAACAAGAGCATTGACACGAACTTTAAACTCTTCGTATTCCCTCTAGATAATATATACACCAAAAATAAGTAGCGATTGAGAAACATTCGTAGCCTGATATTTTATTCAAAAGAATTCATGAACAAGCAAAGAAACCCATGCATACACTGATACAAGCATCTGTGTAGAGCCCCCAGTTATCAATATTTCCCAATACTATGACAATAACGCAATATATTATCATATTGGCAATGTCAGGTCACGACTTTGAAAAATATCTTTTTTTTTTTTTTGACATATTTGACACCCATACATATTGCTAGTTATGTCTGATACTAATACGGCAATGACCGATACCGATATCGATATTTTCATCTATGCATACATATTATAAATGAGAGACATCTTGCCTTCATTGCTCTACGATCTTTAACAAATGACGGATGAATTTTATCCTTCAGATAATCAATCTTCAGAGCAAAGTAAAATTCTGGAGCACGGGGCTCGATGTTATACTTCTTGCAGAAAGGAACCCATAACTTTGCAAATTCTGCTGTCTCTGACAAAGCCTCAAATGTTAACATGGCAGCTCCATCGTCGGAAACATAGCACGATACTTTGTCAACGGGATAGTCGACTGCAAGAATGGACAAGACAGTGTTGGCAGTAACTAGAGGAGGCTCTTTCATCGGGTCAACGGTACTGACAAATATGTCAATGGCAGCTAATTGTGACGGCTCCCCTTCATGATCATACCTGCTCCCAAACAGTAACTGAATTTATCTTGACAACAGGATGATGGAAAATCTCAGGCTTTGTTTGTTTGTCGAAAGATATTAATCAAAAGGAAAATATTTTCCATAGAAAATATCTGCCTAGAAAAAAATTTCCACATTGAAAATATTTTCAAAGAAAATAACCTCATTAAAATATTTTCCGACATTTGGCATGTATAAGAAAATATGGAGTATGACACAAATCCGTCGACATTGAGTGTCTGCTGTTATTGATTGTAGTAATATTTTAGAATGGTGGTGATATTTCACGGTTAAAAAAATATTTACTCACCAATAATTGGTCTTTAATATGCTCATTTTCAATCTAGCAGTGAGGTAAGGGACACCATCAGTGACGAATAACTTGGTTGGGGGCGTCAACAGCTAGCAGACAATGTCATCGACAATTAGTGGGACAGGGTTGGGGCAAGCCATCCAGTGACCGATGTGGTGGCCTGATGCATTGTCAGTGTGCTGGTCAACAAATGTCTATGGTGTCAAAAGGCGTCACTGCCCGATGACTAGTTACTGGGTCGGGGATGCTAATGGCTGACAGCTAACTGTTGAGGCTTGAGGCATCACATGCTGGTTGATGATCTACGATGGAGGCCTAAAGTATTGTCGTTCAATGCTCGATAGCACGTCGAGACATCATGGGTCGCAATGGCATTATTATTTTTGGGTAAAACTTTATTAATGGGTGTTGGTGGTCATTATTTAGTAGATGAGCTCTGAAAAATGGCTTCCCTTTTTGAAATAGATAAAGTCATATTCTGAAATTTAAACCTTATTTTCCTTTAACCAGGAAAATATTTTCCGTTGACTCATTTCCTATACACACCAATCATAAAAAAATGTGAAAAATTATTTTCCCTTATGTGCCAAACACGGAAGATTGAAGAAAATAGTTTCAAGTTAGTTTTCGAAAAACAAACAGAGCCTAAACCTCAATTGCTCAAACAAGACCAAATGACCAGTAAATGGAGAAAAGACGAGGAGAAATTGGCCTACCTTAGTGCAAGCCTATCGAGGTATGTTTCACGATTTATGGGTGCCCATTTAGGGAATTGATCCAATATCCATGATATTGCAAACCATATCTCACAAATCACGGAGAGAAGCCAAAGAGCAAAGGCGTTAGACACTGGATTTGTTATTCGGTAATGGAAGAAAATGCCGAGAATAACGAGTCGCATAACGATGACCATCCTGTATGGGTTTATCCTAGATGATGAAATGGGCACCTTTCTCGAGAGAGGCTGCCTCGCTTCATCATTCCTGCATCAAATGGAGAATTCAGGCATTATGTATAGGCTGACACAGGACATAATTCAATTGAAGAAGCAAAAGGATTGTGAGGAAAAATTACGAAAAAGAAACAGCCGAGGACAATGGATCTACTAACTTTGGATAGCTTAGAAATGAATTTCAATCTAGCAACAACAACCAAAAATGTTTATCCGATAAGCAAAATATCAGTTGATGCACATCTTTATAGCCCTGCTTTGATATTAACATCATTTCTCAATGTGCAACAAAATTGCAACATGCAGCTGTATCATGAAATATCAAACTATGTCCCCTGATCTCCTTGTTTTCTTCTCCTCTACTTACAGTTCAGCATCCTGAACGGCTGGAAAAACCGTTGCCACTATTTTTTTCCTTCCTTTATTTATTGCTTAATTTCAACTTGTATAGTATAATTGTATTTCTTTAGTAATAATTGTTGCTTATTATGGAGTTATTGTTAGAATTAACTTTATTTTGTGTTCATTTTGTATTATTTGTTATAAAGGTGTTGATTCAATTAAATTAAACTGATTATAATTCTTCAAATATGTAAAATATTATTAACCATGGTCAGATTTTAATATATAATGTGTTGATATGGTCACAATAAAAATATTTATATCTAATCTCGATATGTATTGCCCTATATTGTAAATATGGATATTGCCGCGATCAATATTGATACCAATACCGTATTTTATCAAAGGTGAGATGTCAAGAAGGCTCAAATTGAGACAAGGCAGCAAAACAAAAGTAAGAACTTAAGGAAAATGAAAGAAACCAACTTTACTTTGACAATATAATAAGGCAAGTCCCCCAAAAAAAAAAAAAACACAAACTATATCAGGATTATATGATTCATTAAGTGAATTTCAAGTATGAACTTACAGCAAGGATTCATCCACTAGCACATCAGTACTTGCATCAATATCTCCTCCTTCCCTGCCTTCAGATTGAGCCTGGCCAGCACTCATCGGAACCACGTTCTTGTCATGCTTCATCTTCCAGCCGTCAACTCTCTCTTTCCAGGCAATGTTGCCTATTCCTGGTGAACCAAACTCTCTCCCTGGGTCCACGACCCTGACATTGGCTGCAAAAACAATATTTATAGAAGCAAAATCAATATTTACCTTACACATACACAGAATCAATATTTACCTTGCACAAACCAAAAAGGGCCTAGGAATAAACAATATTAAGTGTTGATCATGGATAAAAATGTCAGCATTAGTCATAACCACATCATGCGATGTATATCTTATCAAACATATCCAATGGAAAAATGTTTTGCTAATCAGAACAAATGAATTGGGATAATATCATCCGCATTGGGTTTGCCGTTGATCGCTATATATCGCGGTTTTATTGCAGTATGAGAAAATATCAGTATCGGATGGCCAATACTGATATATAGCAGCCAATATTTCATTCCATGGTATTATTGATGTATAAGAAAGTGGGTGCATACATTTCCCTCCAATTCCAAGGGACCCCATAGAAGATCGATCGGGTGAAGCTGCAGAAAACTCCCCTGAAACCTAAAAGTAAAACGAGGAGATAAGATTCACAGCAAATCTTTTTGTTCAAAATGAATAACAAGTACAAGCTACAGATTGTACCTCACGACCATTAGTAAGATAAGGAATGTGGCTAAGAGATACTTCTTTATCATAGTTTGTTGCCATGTTATTGTCCCCTTGCCTGTTATTCATATGCCAGCCTAACATGCGTTGAGCGCTCTTTGGCTTCTCATTTTGATTTTCTGATGAGTAAGTTAAATCATTGACGCCATCAGCATCAACATCTTCCTCCCTGTCACCATGAACAGCAGGGCTCCCTGGAACCAACATTGAGAAGGGGAAAATGATTCACAGAAGGATAACTATTGATTCATTAATTTCACGTCACATAAATCTGAAAATCGTGACTTACAGCATGTCAACCATAGATGAAAATGTAAGCTGATATTTGCGGATACCAAGACAATATCATGATATGATGCCATATCGATGACATATTTCGATATATTGGCCGATGATTATTTGGCCGATATTTCCCTATAAGTCTACAATTTTTTGAAAATTTTTTCTTTGATATATCAATACCAATATATATTGTCCATATTGATATGGCTGCGATCGATATTGATACCGATATTTTCATCCAAGATATCAACACAACCCTAGAGTCAGATCTGAAGTACTATTATGAGAGACAATTACAGTTAGAAGCTTCTTGGAAGATGGTGGCCTCATTGATGGCCAAAAACATGTCCATTCTTAGCATAGCATTTGTTCATGCATCCATGCCAATTAAAGCAACAACTCACATTGCATTTTGCAATAATAAACAAAAATCAGACATGAAATAACACACAAAGTAGCCAATTGGGAGATATCAGGTCAAGTTATAAATAGGCATAGAGAAGTTTTCTTTTTATTTTTTAGGTTTACAAGGCTAATAACCAGCAAAAAGAGAAGGGGATGACACTCGAACCCATGTCAAGAGCTGGTCCATAGGGATCAAGTGTCAACTGAGTTACACTTGCATATTGACATGCTTTCTTTTCAGCTTGCCATAATGGCTAACAAATTAGTTCAGCTGACTCTTCGTGACAACAACAAACCATAAATTAATAAAATACATAAAAACTGACCTTTGAGCCTCTTGTATCTGGTTTTGCACTGAGGGCAAGATTGATTCCCATCTTTCCTCTCATATTCATAGCACGGTCTACACACTGGGAATGCACAAACATCACAAGCCACAAAGGGTTCACCGCTCACAGTGGTACCGACTTTATCACTACAAATCTGACAAACTTGGCCTCCTAGGCCCTTCACCAATGTTACCTGTTCAATCAATTAACAAATTAAATACGAAGTCCACATTAGGGGTGATAATACTAGATGCAGGAGAATATGACACTGGTAAGACGCGGAAATGGGTTTGTGTCATTAACGAGTAGATATATCTATAACATGAAATAATCATGCCATGTTTCATTTTGACACGTTAACCCGAAAATAATACAATATGAAGCAATCAATAAAGCTGTCGGGTTAACACAAATATGAATTAGCACGATTAAAACCTATTTATCCATCCAAAGTTTGTGAAATTTTGAGTTTTGACCAGCATTTAAACATGTTATGTATATCTTATTATGTCATATGAAAATGAATTATTAATTAAACAGGTTATGTGTGATGAGTCACATTATTCATTCATTAGCGGGTTGTGTTCATGTTAGGTTTATTGAAATAATTACTAATCGGGTAGTATTCTTGTTGGTGTTTAATCTATTATACCTATTTCTTGAAACAACAAACACGTCAATACATGTAGACATCCCTAGCCCACATTGATTTGAATCTCTACGAAATCAATCATCCTACCAAATTACACATGAAATAACTATCGAGATCCTTGGCCAAAATAGAGTGTAAGTCAGTAGAAAATACTAACCACATTTTCTCCTTCTGACTCCATTGGCATTAACTTTTCTGTAATATAGCTCAAACAATGGAACACAATGGCACTGTCCTGTCAGTGAGTCCTGCAACCAACCAACATCTACATAGGGCTATATGAATTTTTTGATTGAAAAAACAAAAGGTCAACATCTTCAAAAGCCGCCGTCTGTCTATCGCACACACACAAATGAGTTGCTCAAGTCATATAAACAATAACAACAAAGTCTTAGGTCTCACTAAGCTTAGAATTAGATGTATGCTCTAGTATTGATTGCTGGTTCGACTAAACAGTGGTCAGTTTGGGTGCACGTAAAACATTTCTTGAGAAAATATTTTGTTCAATTTTCCCAGAAAGACTAGAGAATGGAAATTGAATTCCATCTAGTGAAGGGAAATTTTATTTTCCACCACCAATACCGCTGCGGTCCCATTGCCTCATCACTACCATCATTACGGACACAAATACTACCATCAGCCACCGCCACTACCTACTTCTCTTCAAATTAAATAATGGACACTATTTCAAAGGTAGAAAAAACGAATGAAAAAATAAGCATTGCTACTTTCATTGGAAAATATTTTGAAGAAAATGTTTTCTGTCTAATTGCAGGCTTTCATAGAGAAATTACGGGGATAAGAAAAAAATGCAAATGTTATTTTTTAAACCCCCAAAAAAAAAAAAAAACTGGTCGGGGTGGGGCGAAACACAACAGCAGCAGCCAAAATATGTCTTTATTGATTTAAAAACTCTAAGTTCGATGACAATTTCTCAATCATAATCTATTTCCTCTTTTCATCAACAAAGAGATATGCATTTATCCAAAATCAGTCCAAGGGGATAGAACAAATCACCTAAAAATCTCACCTTTCAGCTCAAATTCAACACTGCAACCCCTCAATTTCCCTGAAAATTGAAGCAAAATGCGCCAGATCCGTCAAGGAGAGTCACAAAACTCTCTTAATACAGAGAATGGGGACCGAACGGATCAAGTGACGAAGATTGAAAGCATAGTCAATCGGATTTTCTAGAGCAAAATAGCGCCGGATCCGTCACAGAGAGTCACAAAACTCTCTTTAGACAAAGAATGGGGACTGAACGGATCACGTGACGAAGATTGAAAGCATAGTCAATCGGATTTACTTGAGCAAAATAGCAATGCGACGCTCCTCTGCTCCGTGAGGAAAAAGAGAAAACAGTACGCTTATCTCTGACAGACACACACACGCACTCTCTCTCTCTCTCTAGAAATCCTTCTAGCTTGACCTCGCTCACACAGACATCCACTAGCTGTCCGTGTACAGCTGTAAAGAGAGCGCACATGGAAGGTGGCTTTCAAGGGACGAAAGCGACCGACCAGCTGCCATTACTAATTTGCTTGGTGTTATGAAAGGAACCCTCCTGCTACTGCATTTTATCTCCACCGACAGGATATAATGAATTTTTTTTTCCTTTTTTCTTTTTTCTTAACTAATAATTTTCAATTTATTTATTAAAAAAAAAAACTTACATAAAACAATAAATAAAACTCTAAAATCGACCTTTGTAGTTAATTTATCTTAAATATTTCGTAGAAAATATAAATAATATCAAAATAAAAATTAAAAATAAATTTAGGATTGAAAAAGTGCAAAAAATAAAAATAAAAAATTTATTTTGGTTATTTCTCATCTTTTGCAATAACACATTTTTTGTTAAAGGAATTTTAGTTAGGTCTAATAATTTAAGAGATTTATGCTTAATATTCTTTTAGGATTCATGGGTGAGGTTTTAAATTTAGGCATTTGTGGCCATGATTTACATTAAATAAATACATTTGAATAAATAATTTGATGGTTGTGTCGGAAATGGAACATCAAATAATAGTCAAAAGTCCAAAAAGCCAGTCAACACTTTAAAGTAGGAAAAGGAAAAGCAGTACGAAAATTTAAAATCGCAAGGCGGTGATTAGCATAACGCTGACGGTCAACTCAGCGTTGGCCGTCCAGCGTCTTCGTCTAGGCCGGAGGCTTTGGAGAACCTGCGATGCGGGTTTGGTCGTTTGCGCCATGTTAATCATCAAAAGGCAAGGCGCCAGGGATTTTTCACGGTCATTCCAACTGGCCCGACCAAAAAGATATTAGCAACATTCGCGCCACCCACATGGGAAAGCAAAGATTTTCCCAAATCCTCGCTAACCTCGCCTGGGCTCTCAACGATGCTGTGCATGAAGGAAAGTATCCGGTTTGGAAATTTGTTGGCCGTAGGAAAACTATCTTTCGCAGCCTAACAAGCTGGCGCCTACTTGAAAAACCGGTAAAAGAATTATACAAAGAATCTCTCCTTCCAAAAAAGGAAGACGCCCTCTACGATCATAAATAATCTCTTGAATTGTCATTCAGGCACGCTCTCAATTACGCTTTTCAATCACGCACACTTTCGTTCATACATGTGCCTAAAAACGCAAAATAAGTGCTTTCGGTGAATCCCTTTCTCGCCATTGAAACTACGGAATTGCCCTGCTTTCCACTACATAAACAGGACTCACGTAATCAATCCTAAGGCAAACAAGCGCCTTTCACCGTTCTCGCCTTCCCGCTCCCAAATTCAAGCGTCACGTTTTCTTACAATTGGGAAAAGACTCTCTTTGTCTCTCTTTCTACCAATTTGATTCTTTTCTTTCAATTTGTTTGCCGATCGACTTAGCGTCGGAGTGTTTCGGTGGGACAACTTCCCCGTCGGCCACACTGGCCTCGCATTGCATTTAGTGGTATCACGGAGATCCAACTCGAGAACGGTTCGGAACCGCATCAGAGGATCATCCGAATCTGTTCAAGTTCGGATCAGGAGAACGCATCATGATTTTTTAAATTAAATATTTAAACTATATTCGAATTGACTTTGTCTGATTAATTAATATATAATATACATTAATATATTCATATCAAATTAATTGATAAAAAAAATATCTACCAAATATTCAATATAGATAACATAAAGCTTGTACAAATATCCAAGTTGATAAATATGATTTCCAACATTACAAATAACAAATAAAACAATTATTAACTTTCAAATAAAAACTTAAATGAATCCAAATATATATTGAATAATAAATAATAATAATAACCAATGCCTTTGATTGTTTCTATCCAAATTCCTACAAATAATCCCTAAAACTTCTAATATAAAAAGTCAAAAAATATAGTAAAATTATAAATTTAAAACTCAACAAGTATATATATGTGTATATATATATATGATAGTAAAATATGTCTATAAAATAAATAGGAGCAAAAAACAATAAAACATGTGCAAAAATCCAATATATAAAATAATTTGAATATATCAAATGTCAAAATCTAATTTTATACGTAAAATTTGTAGTTTATATAAAAATATTAAATAATTTAAATGTATGAAATGATAAAAAAATCCAAATATTACAAATCAAGAAGGTTTAAAAGTCCAAGTTTAATAAATCTGAATATTGAGTTAAACCTGCAAATATTAAGAGGTCAAGCTACTTCAATTAACAAATATAATGTAGATAAAGTTCATAAAAATTTGAAACATGCTAGAAAATGAAAAATTAATGATGTGTGATTCACATATTTACTAATTAAAAAGTCAACTCTAAGAATATTTAAAAATAACAATCACAAATAATAAGAAATATACAATTTTATATAAAAATTATCTTTTAAATAAGAGAAAAAAATCACGAAATTAAAAGTTCAAAAGATATATTTAATATGTGACAAGTTAAGTTATATATGTTAGAAATATGTCACACATAACGAGACATATGAATTATTAATTTTTATTGAATTAATTAAATAATCCTATTAGTTTATATATATTTAATTATTTAGAAAAATTTTACAAAAGACGTCATATTGAGATATATCCTTTGATGGAAAGGATAAAGGCGTTTTAGTAATTTGGGAATGGTCTCTCCTCCTACAAAGGAAGTCTTTGGCCATCGTTTTGGAGATGGCGTTCACATAACTTGTTTTTAGAAGTTAAAGGAGAAGAAATCATCTCCAGTTCTTGAGAACAAAACAATTCCAGATTGCAAAAAGGATTATCGATTTATGGATTAATGGTATCTTATTCACTCTTTATATATGATTGATTGGTGAAGAAATATGATAATAAAGATCCTATAAATTATAAAATTGTCTCACTAAAGATTTCTTACATGTGGTATCAAAGATTTTGTTCTTATTATTGTATTTCTTCAATGAAAGTGATATACATATTTTTGTTTTCTGGATTCCCGAAATTCTTCTCGGCCAAATATGTCAATTCCATTCATTCTGCCTTTGTGAATGATAAACCGTAAGGGCACTGGTTATCTTCGGCGACGGTATATGCCTACTGTCGTCCACTGTTTCCTTCTATTGTCTGTTTTCTACAATGATGATGAAATTAAAAAAAAAAAAAAAAGGTTTCTGGCATATAGATGCAGTAACGCCAATCCCCACTATTTTCATTTCATGGTGGCCTAAGTGGCAGAATCTGCCACCATTCGCCGACAGTATGGTTTTGTTTTCATCACGTCCATCGCTGATTGTCGCCGGCCGACATGAACAGTTGCTGGTTTTTGCGCCAAAATTTGACGCAAAAGTGTTGTCGGTTGCCGATATTTGAAACCGGTTGCCGTTGGATGAAATCGGATAATAGTCCGCTGAATAGGCATCGATTGAATCCGATTAATGGCGATGGTTGGCGACGGCAGTGGGAGCGGCGCCAGTTATTCGTTTTCACTGGCGCTGCAGAAAGAAGATGAACAGGGGAGATGAATTTTGGGGCATGGATGTCGGCAGATGAAAAAGAAAACTGAAAATACAGGAAAGAAATAAAATAATATATTTGTTTCATGTTAACAGGAAAGAAATTAATATAATACAACATTTGTTTATTGTGTTTAATATGATATATTAATATAATATAATATATTATATTTTGTAATTGTTTATTTAATATCTGCAATTTAATTATTTGTATATATGATGTAAAATTATTAAATATATCATTTTATCATGATTATATGTTATGTGTTTAGATTTGTGTAGATATTATTGTACAAAGTAATTGTGATTGAATATCTATGTAGTGAAGTAGTCTGGTAGCCGCCAAAGTGGCCCGATTAAATGGTTTTATAGATATTAAATCATAGAATAGAAAATTGATATAGTTATCCCATATATTAATTTAATTACTTTGTATATTTAAAGTGTTCTGATTTACCGATCAAGTAAATATTATGGTGGTAGATATGCCTTGAAACACACGTGATTGATTAATTGAATAGGATGATTAATAAGTATTCATTATTTGAATAGGATCTTTGCTACCCAAAGGTAACAGACTTATTTGAATTTGCAAACATTATTAATTATTTACGTAAGTATTTTTAATTCTTATAATAGTTAATTAGTATGTTATAATTCTGTTTGAAAGGTGAATTATAATGATTTATTTATGTTTTATGTTCCTATATTTTAATCCCAAAGTATTAATATTGGGCGTATTAATTTATTGCGTATACATTGGATTTACATTCGTTAACGCCTTACGTTTGATATTGATAGAACCAATTTTTTTGATTGGCAGCAAGTCAGGTTTAAATCTGGTGTCTGTGGATGCGATATTACATTTCACAGTGAGGGTTCCTCTGCTATTGATGATTGCCGGTGATGAGGAAAAATCTTATTTTGGAGTATGGGAAAATCGAACGGAATAAGTATAATGTTTTATGAGAATATTATGGCGAATAATATTAAATCTACACTTCCTCGAAATCAAAACGCCAGAATTTATCAAAACTAATTGAAAATCGCTCTCGTCTGCGGATAAGTCTCTTCTGGAACACTGACGAAGCAAAACTTACTACCTGAAGTTTGATGGTACTCGAGGAATCATGAACACATTCTTGAGATGGCCAATTACATCAAACTTAAAGCCCTTGGTATGGATGTGAATGATGGATTCCTTTGATTTTATAATGAATTCTCTTCCTAAATTATGGATCTTTTCCAGTCATTATAATACTATAAAAGATAAATGGAGTGTTAATGAATTGGGAAGCATGTTAGAGGAGAGGAGGCAAGGCTCAAGCAATGAGGAATTCATTCGATTAATTTAACGAGGTTATGGTAGAAAGGAAAGAAAGAGAAAAAGAAAGAGCATTAAAAATTTGGATTATCAAAAGAAAATGAGTCCCATTTAAGTACAGGGACTCAAAAGAAGGAAGAATGCAAAATGTCACTTTTGTAAGAAAGTGGGACACTTTAAAAGGATTACTATAAAAGAAAGGACGGGTTTGAAAAGAAAGGTGAAGCGTTTGGCATGTATGTTTTGAATCAAATCTAATCAAACCTTCAATACGGTGGTTTGATTGCTCTAACGTTTATATTTCTAAATCGATGCGGGGATTCCTTACAACCCAGGATACTAAACCAAAATGAAAATTTCATTGTCCGGGGAATTGGTGTCAAAGTTCGTATTTCATTGTTGGAACTTTTGGTTTATTTCTTAAATCTTTTTGGGATGTATTTAGATTTTCTGAAAACTCTTTATGTACCTTCTATTTCTAGAAATCTTATTTCCATTTTCAAACTTGATGTCCAAGGCTACTCTTTAAAGTTTGAAAATAAAAGAGTAAGCATATACAAAAATAAAACCTTATTTGGTTCTGAAATTCTTTCTGATGGTCTCTACAAAATAAACCTTGACCAAAATTTTACTGAAACTCTCATGACCCTGCATCATAATGTTGGAACGAAATGTAAACATATGAATGAAAACTCTTCTTTCTTGTGGCATAAAAGATTGGGTCATATATCTAAAGATCGTATAAAAAGGTTGGTAAATGAAAGAATCTTACCTAACCTTGATTTTTCTGATCTTGATGTATGTGTAGATTGTATTAAAGGAAAACAAACCAAACATACAAAGAAAGGTGACACAAGAAGTTCAGAACTTTTAGAGATTATCCATACAAATATTTGTGGACCTTTTGATTCTCCGTCATTAGGGGAAAAAAAATATTTTATCACCTTTATAGATGATTTTTCACATTACTGTTATATCTATTTATTGCATAAAAAATCTCAAGCCGTAAATATTTTGAAAATATATATTTCTGAGGTTGAGAGGCAATCAAATAAAAGTGTGAAACTTATTCGATCTGATAGAGGTGGTAAATATTATGGTAAATATAATGAATCAGGACAATGTCCTGACCCTTTTGCTAATTTATTAGAAAAGTATGGCGTATGCACAATATACTATGCCAGTGCGCGCCACAAATGAGAATAGTGTTGCTGAACGGCGTAATCGTACATTAATGGACATTGTTAGGAGTATGTTAAGTTATTCATCTTTACCTAAATTTTTGTGGATGGAAGCCCTTAAGATCATTGTTTATATTCTTAACCAGATTCTAGTAAAGTAGTTTCAAAAACTCCTTTCGAGTTATGGTGGAAGGAAACCAAGTATTCAACACCTACATATTTGGGGGTGTCAGCGAGAGAAGTAGGTTAGAATGATAATCCACAAGAAAAATTAGATTTGAAGCAAGTATTGGATACTTTATGGTTATCCAGAGAAATCTAAAGGGTATAGATTTTCTTATCCTAACCATCTATTTGAGAATAATAGAAACCGGTAATGCTAGATTCTTTGAGAATGGTGAAATCGAGTGGGGTGATATTTCACAAAATGTGAAAAATAAAAGAAATTAGGTACATGTCCCTATCGTAATTTCTAAACAAACTATTATTCGATTGTTATTGAACAACGATTGACAATTCTACACTCCATAATGAAAATATCACCATTGAACATAATATAGAACAAGAAGTAGCATTAAGAAGATCTCATAGAAAATGAGATATCTTATTTCAAATGACTATTTGGTTTATGTACGAGAATACGAGTATGATATAAGGGACATACGATGATCCAGGTTTCTTTCCAACAAGCCATAGAAAGAAATGATTCTTCTAAATGGATTGATGCTTGAAAGAGGAGTTAAAATCAATGGCACATAATGAAGTTTGGGATCTTGTCGAATTGCACGAGAATCGAGTAGTTGTTGGTTGTAAATGGGTATTTAAAATCAAACGTGATTCTAAAAGCGATGTCGAGCGATATAAAGCCGGACTTGTTGCTAAAGGTTATACTCGAGAAAGATGGCATCGATTATAAAGAGACCTTTTCTCAGTTTTCAAAAGGACTCCTTAAGAATTATAATGACATTGGTAGCACATTTTGACCTAGAGTTGCACAAATGGATGTAAAGACTGCTTTTTAAATGGAAGCTTAGATGAAGAAGTTTACATGAAACAACCTGAAGAATTCTCTATCAAAGGACAAGAGAACTTAGTTTGTAAATTAAAGAAATCAATATATGGACTTAAACAAGCCTCACGACAATGGTACCTTAAGTTTCATGATACCATTTTATCCTTCGATTTTATAGAAAACACCGTTGATCGGTGTATATACTTGAAGGTCAGTGGGAGCAAGTTTGTATTTTTAGTTCTATATGTTGATGATATATTACTTGCAAGTAGTGATCTTGGGTTGTTACATGAAACTAAGGGTTATCTCTTTAAAAATTCTGATATGAAAGATATGGATGAGGCAACTTATGTGATAGGAATAGAAATATTTCGAAATAGATCACATGGATTATTGGGATTGTCTCAGAAAGGATATATCAAGAAAATTTTAGAGAGATTTGGGATGGAGAACTGTGCGGCAGGTGATTACTCAGTCGAGAAGGTGATAAATTGATTTAATGCAATGTCCACAAAATGAATGGGAACGAAATCAAATAAAAGATATTCCTTCGTGCTTTGTAGGAAGTTTAATGTATGTCTGTAAAGGACTTTGTAGACCGGATAAGTTTCGCGGTTGGTATCTTCGGACGATACCAAAGCAATCTGAGTATGGATCAATTTGGAAAGGTGTAAAGAAAGTGATGAGATACTCACGAGGAACTAAAGATTACATGCTTACTTATAAGAAGTCCGATCATTTGGAGGTGATAGGATATTGATTGGACTATCTTTGGATGTTCGGTCTGGAAAGTCCACATCGGATATATATTTCTTTTATTGGAGGAGCTATTTCATGAAAAAGTGCCAGCGATCGGTGGTGCTATGTCGATGATGGAACGAGTTTGTGGCGGGCTTTGAAGCCCTGATACATGCGTTATGGCTACGGAATTTTATTTGGGACTTGGAATTGTTGACGGTATAGCCAAAGTATTTGAAAATTTATTGTGATAATTAGCAAGAAGTTTTCTTCCAAAGAACGACAAGTATTCAAAGGGTGCTAAGCATATGGAAATAGAATACCTTGCCGTTAAAAGTGAAATCGTAAATAAAAAGTATCGATAGAGTATATTAGTACCAAACTTATGATTACTGGATCCTTTAACTAAAGGTTTCACTCCAAAAAGTATTTGTAGATCACGTAGGCAGTATGGGTCTTTATCGTTACCCATAATATAATGATATGCTCGATATTTGAGATCTCACATAATGTGTTTTCGATATATCATCATTTTATTTTATATTGTTGAACTTAAAAGTTTTGATTGATAACAGGACAGTCTCTCACTAAAGACATTATTGTTGGACCGTATGATATTTACCATTTAAGACTTAATCGTATAATTTGAGGTGTTGTGGTACATGGAAGGAACTATGTTTGCGTAATGATATGGAACCGCCTATGACTCGCATTTTGTCGATTATTTGACTATAGTATTATGACATATAAACTATTAATGGATTGTAATGTTGCGCACTTAAAGTTTATTTTAATTAATTCAGATAAATATTATTGTCGTATGGGTAAGTGTGAGAGAATATGGAAATATGTCCGCATAACGAGACATATGAATTATTAATTTTTATTCAATCAATTAAATAATCCTATTAGTTTTATATATTTAATTATTTAGAGAAATTTTTAAAAGATATCTTTTATTGAGACATATCCATTTGATGAAAAGGATAATGGCGTTTTGGTAATTTGGAATGGTCCCTCTCCCATATAAAAGGAAGTCATTCGCCATCATTTTGGGACACATTCACATAACTTGTTTTCACAAGTTAAGAAGGAGAAG
Source organism: Nepenthes gracilis (assembly GCA_033239525.1). Taxonomy (NCBI): domain Eukaryota; kingdom Viridiplantae; phylum Streptophyta; class Magnoliopsida; order Caryophyllales; family Nepenthaceae; genus Nepenthes; species Nepenthes gracilis. The sequence goes on along the minus strand of BSYO01000038.1, from coordinate 10,653,752 downwards.
AGAGAGAAATCATCTCCTAGTTCTTCGAGACAAGAACAATTACGGTATTACAAAAAGGATTATCGCTTATGGATCCAGGTATGTTTATTCACTCTTTATATATGATTGATCGGTGAAGAAATATGATAATAAAGATCCTGTGAATTATAGAATTGTCTCACTAAAGATTTCTTACAATATAAAGCCCCAAAATACAAAAGTATAATATTTTATAATAGATGAGCCCGAACAATAAAGAATATAAAACAAATAGAAGAAATATGATCGATAAAATGTTATTTTAAATATTAAAAAATAACATACCCAAGATTAGTAAAAAATAAAACTTGAATCAAAATTCAATTGGATGAATAAATTTTCTTCTCACTTTTCTTCCTTTTTATCCTCTTTTTTGACTAAGTTGATGTTCCTTTTTCAGAGAAATTACAAAATGTAGTACTAAAAATCACGTCAAACGCATTTATATCAGTAATGGCACTTGAGCGCCGATTGGGTGGATGTCGTGCGCGGATCTACTGTGCAAATGGCACACGAGCGCCCCTTGGGAGCATATTGTGTAATGTCATGAATATTTAGAATATATTATAAAATTAATTTTTAGAATTATTTAACAATTTTAATAATTATTAGGCTTAAAATTTGTATAATTGGACTGATACGTGGGTCCAATAAGTTAGAATATTTGAATCAAGGGATTTAGGAATAAATATTTGGACCACTAAATTAAATTTAGATTAATTAATTAATAAATAATAATAATAATAATAATAATCATAATGCTCGGTGAAGGAAAGAATAGAAAGGAAGAGAGGAAAGGAAAGAAGAGAGGAAAGAAAGGAAGAGAGTAAATAAAGGAAAGAGAGAGAAAGGAAAGAAAGAAGAGGAAGAGAGAGGGACGCGGTCAGTGGTAACGAAGAAGGAAAGGGGGGAACGGCGCTCATGCGAAACCCTAAGCAGCCCTTCTCATTATTTAAGGCGGTAGTAGGGTTAGGAAGGGGAGGAACGAAGCAAAGAACGCTTTGCCATTGCCATCGTCGTCGGAGAGTGAAGAGAGGATTGAGGCAAGAAAAATTTGACCTTCACAAAGATTAATTCTTCTTTTTTTCTTTCTAATGCCAATCCTCTGATTTCATACTTTGATTTGGTGAAAAATTGTTGAAAATCTAGGGTTAGAAATTTGGAAAAATCTAATGTAGGGCTTTGGCTTTGTGAGGAAACGATTGGCCCTTTAGAATTAATGATAAAATTGGGGCTTCGTAAACCATCTAATGGAGTCATGAAGTATCGATTTTGCTTGTTTCCCCCATTTTGAAATTTTGGGCGTTGCCGTGAAAACAAAGCCTGTGCTCTGTTTCTCGATTTCCAACCAAGTCCGACGACCGGAGGTAGTGAACGGGCTTTAACCCATTACTTTGCAAGTAAAAATCTTCTTCCTGTAATCGAAGCCTTTACTTTCTGATTATTGTTGTTAATCTGCAAGAAAATGGTAAAAGACAAAGACTTGGGCAAAAACAGAGCCTCATGCTCTGTCAGTCGACTAATCGTCGGCGCTATGCTCGGTGCGTGGGTATGTGTGCTGGTATATACATGTATAAATACGTTACAGTATGCTGTGTGTATAATATATACATACATATAAATGTTTATCGTGTACGGTGTGTGTATATATATAATTGTGTAAATATATGGTACATGTACCGTATGGGTGCAGGTGGCTGTTCACTGTGCGTTGAAAACGTGAGGCAGTGTGCGTGCATGTGGCACTGTGTTGGGTTAATATATATATATATATATATATGTGTGTGTGTGTGTGTGTGTGTGTGTGTTTATTGTTTGTCGGCAGAAGATATATATATATATATATATATGTATCTATAATTGCTTTGCTATGCAGTGGACATAGGTAGTTTGGTGAGTTTAGAATAATAATAGCCGATATGAGGATTATTTTTGTATCTCGCTGATAAATTTCAGTAAATTATTCTTTGTGTTAATTCTGTTGGCGTGCGTACGTTTTATTGGTATTCTATAGATAAGTAAAGGAGGGTGTGTGAAGACTCTACGGTATTCGGGTGTATGGGAGTCCGTGGGACCATAGAGTAGTCTATACTTTTATCGATTCTATTCCGGAGGTTGAGGTCGCTGATATTGAGGAGGGATGCTTATAACCATGTGACCATCGTAGGAGATAATATTTGAGATATCATCTGGTAAGGGTTATCATTGGTGGTATCGGCATGCTACGGGTGTAACCTCTGGAAAAATTGTAGGGGTAGTTGGATACTATGAATAACCTCATTGCACTTATCCAACTATTAAGGACATAAATACGCAACTTTTGGTTCACTATGGTAAAATAAGAGCCAGAGAGATTCTTATTATCTCGTACAGTTGTGATCTCGTACTAAACTGATGATCGGATTCAGTGAAATCTATGTTACCTTCTAAATATCCAGTTGTTTATATGACTTTGGGGTTGTAGACCCAACTTGTTGAATCTCGGATAGTAGTTGGTATATCACCTATTATTATTAATTTTATTCATCATTTTATGTTCAAGAGATTTTTTATTGTCTTTGTGTTGTTGTTGGTTTTGTTGGCTAAGAATGACAGGTTGACGTGAACAAAAGGGTGCGTGTTATTATGGGCTAGAGTAAAAGTGCAGAATTGAAGCTTTCGGGATAAATTTTTAGATTTTATTTGGTTACTATTCGACTTTTATTAAATTTTCTTTATGAGGGTTGATAATTCGAACATTGATGTCATTTATTAAAATTATTTGTCATTATTATGAATATTTATATAATGATGCATTTATGATGATAATTGATGGGTCTTAAATGATATTATTAAGTTCATCAATGATGTGTAATTGGTGATTTCAGCTAATTGAGATTTTCACCGTGACGGTTCAGGTCGGGTTCGAGGATCCGACCTCGGGTCGTTACACATCGGGTGTTAGATAATCTGGAAATCACGCTCATGGATTTCTTGGGCGCTCCTCGAGCATCTTCCAATCTGGAATTGGTACACATGTGGCAATCAAGTGCCCATCGTGTGCTACTTTGTAATTTTTTCGGATCAGTTCGACATACATGTATCCTCGAGTGTGCTATCAAACGATACTTCAAATGGGTATGGGATTTACACAGGAGTAACCCATAACCTAATAAATCTATAATTCTTAAAAGTTTTTTCATTTAATAAATATTCGATACCGATATATATTATCTGATATCACTATAATTATGACTAATACCGATATCAATACCAATTGGAACTTAGAAGTCAAGAGTTTTAAACCATTGAAGTCTGCAATTTAAAGGCAAGACTGTTATATTTGACCCTTCATAGACTCCCGGATAGAGGTATTGATGAACTAGATCACTCTTTTTATCTAGAAACATCTAGTCCATCCAACATAAAATATAAAAACACATATATCCCTATTCCAGTAGACCTAGTAGTAGCTGATAATCTAAGCCAAACTGGCCTAGCAAGATGGATATGTAACTTGTCTATCTTCCTCAAAATAAAATTCAGAAAAAGGGGAAGAAACCTGATGTGACTGTGGCCAATTGCAGACAGTGATAAAGAAAGATAGGTAAGAGTTTGGACAAATAAAACGGTGCATTTAACTTTGCACCAGAGAGAGGGGGGAGGAGGGGATGGGTGATGCATAGCATCAATCAGTCACAAAATAGAACACAATACTGGTTGAAAAGAATATAATAAAAAGCAACAATTAATCGTATGGAGGGATGGAGATTTACAGAGCATGTCCTTGACAAAACTAGACTTTACATATGAGGTTCAGTTCCATATTGAACTAAATAGGGTATAGAGAAATTATAATTTGTCCTTGAGAAAATACCAAAAAATCACATTTTAGAATTTACAGAAGCACTCTCTAACAGAAATTTTTCAATGTGTAAATAATACAAAATGTTTGCTATCGATTTTCTGTTTCCATAGAAATTTCCACAATGAAAATAGAAAAATGTTTTTTAAGTACAATCTCCATATTTCAACTTGAGTTGGCCAGAACACAATAGTTAACCAAGAGCCTCTAGTCTACTACCAACCTTTCTTCCTCCCAATAACTTCCACTACCCTGAGAAAGATTTCATCAATGGTCATTACTGTTCACTAAGGTCACTGGAAGACCCTGTCTAGCACTGATAAAAAATTGCTGCTTTCCAGAGCAGTATCTATGCAAATTTTAAGTATTATTGTAGGTGTTCTTAATCACCCACTGAAATACAATAAAAAAGAATGAACTCATCTTGGCAATTCATGTTGCTTATTTAACGTAACTCACAAGGCTTATCTCCCTCTGACAGATCCAAAAGTTTCCCATGGTGATAGACAAGAGCTACATTAGTTGGGAAAAAAACAAGAAGGCATTAGTTATGATCAAAGTTACTTTAAAGGAACTTTAAACAGGATAATACATAAATTTCTCCTTTATTGTTATGTCAACACTCTGAAATTTCTGCAAAATACAATACTAAAAAAAAAACACCCTGTCCCAGTTCCATACAAGACATCCAAAACTTTCAGTTTCATTCTCGGAATTTGGATGCTAACTATAAATAATCCAAGCAGGCCATTAAGATCACCAAACTGCAAAAGACATGGAAAAAGACAAATAATTGGCAGACTTTGAGTTAAAGATTGAGAGAGAAATTCTTTCTGAAATTAAATATTCTGTTTTATAATTCTCCATTTCTTGTATGCAGCCAGCACAAACGGGTTAATTTGGATGTGACAGACACAGTACTTGGCAATGAGGTTACAAAAACGAACCCTAATGGCATGTTTGGTTACAGGAATTGGGGAAAAAAAAATTTTAATTCCCACGGAAATTAAAATTTCTCCATTTGGTTAGTTATAAGGTGGGAATTGTTATTCCCACATTTTTTTTGTTTTATTATTATTATTATTATTTTATATTATTATTATTATTAGATATTATTATTATATTATTATTATTACATATTATTATTATTAGATATTATTATTATTATATATTATTATTATTATTATATTTATTATTGTTATTATTATTACATATTATTATTATTATATATTATTATTATTATTATATTTATTATTATTATTATTAGATATTATTATTATTATATATTATTGTTATTATTATATTTATTATTATTATTACATATTATTATTATTATATTATTATTATTTTATATTATTATTATTAGGTATTATTATTATTATTACATATTATTATTATTATTATTATATTTATTATTGTTATTATTAATTATTAAGTATTATTATTTATTTGTTTTATTATTATTATTATTAATATTATTATTATATTTATTATTATTATTAGTTATAAGGTATTATTATTATTATTATTATTATTATTATTATTATTATTATTATTATTATTACATATTATTATTATATTTATTATTATTATTAGTTATAAGTTAAGTATTATTGTAGGTGTTCTTAATCACCCACTGAAATACAATAAAAAAGAATGAACTCATCTTGGCAATTCATGTTGCTTATTTAACGTAACTCACAAGGCTTATCTCCCTCTGACAGATCCAAAAGTTTCCCATGGTGATAGACAAGAGCTACATTAGTTGGGAAAAAAACAAGAAGGCATTAGTTATGATCAAAGTTACTTTAAAGGAACTTTAAACAGGATAATACATAAATTTCTCCTTTATTGTTATGTCAACACTCTGAAATTTCTGCAAAATACAATACTAAAAAAAAAACACCCTGTCCCAGTTCCATACAAGACATCCAAAACTTTCAGTTTCATTCTCGGAATTTGGATGCTAACTATAAATAATCCAAGCAGGCCATTAAGATCACCAAACTGCAAAAGACATGGAAAAAGACAAATAATTGGCAGACTTTGAGTTAAAGATTGAGAGAGAAATTCTTTCTGAAATTAAATATTCTGTTTTATAATTCTCCATTTCTTGTATGCAGCCAGCACAAACGGGTTAATTTGGATGTGACAGACACAGTACTTGGCAATGAGGTTACAAAAACGAACCCTAATGGCATGTTTGGTTACAGGAATTGGGGAAAAAAAAATTTTAATTCCCACGGAAATTAAAATTTCTCCATTTGGTTAGTTATAAGGTGGGAATTGTTATTCCCACATTTTTTTTGTTTTATTATTATTATTATTATTTTATATTATTATTATTATTAGATATTATTATTATATTATTATTATTATTACATATTATTATTATTAGATATTATTATTATTATATATTATTGTTATTATTATATTTATTATTGTTATTATTATTACATATTATTATTATTATATATTATTATTATTATTATATTTTTATTATTATTATTATTATTAGATATTATTATTATTATATATTATTGTTATTATTATATTTATTATTATTATTACATATTATTATTATTATATTATTATTATTTTATATTATTATTATTAGGTATTATTATTATTATTACATATTATTATTATTATTATTATATTTATTATTGTTATTATTAATTATTAAGTATTATTATTTATTTGTTTTATTATTATTATTATTACATATTATTATTATTATTATGTATTATTATTACATATTATTATTATATTTATTATTATTATTAGTTATTATTATTATTATTATTATTATTATTATTATTATTATTATTATTATTCCCACCTTATTTCTCATACTATTTTACAAACCAAACAATGGAATACTAATTCCCACCTTATTCTATTTCAACAACCAAATATAAGAATAACAATTTTAACTCTATTCCCATCTTTTTCTATTCCCTGGAATAACTATTCTATTCTCACTTTATTCTATTCCAACAACAAAACGTACCATAAAAATTAAAAGTGGAATCCCAAAGCTCTCAATCTAGATTCCAAGAAGATACCATCATCATATTTAGGCGAAACCTGATAGTCTTTGTTATCAAGTTAATAAAGTATTGTGATAACCTTCAGTTCCATGGCCCTTGGCGTAGCCTTGTAAATCCAAGTATATTCCGAATATAGAGTCACTTCATCAAGTGACCTATGCCATCCATATGCAGAACAAAATGGGATATAACAAATGCTATATACAGAAAGATTCCTAACATCAAGCAGCATAGCTTCTTCAAGTACAAGAGAAGATACTAGCTGATGGAAAGTTGGCATGCAAGTAGATTCAAGTACCAATCTATATTTTTATTGATCCAAATCTACAAAACAAAAAGCTTCCTTCATTTTTACCAAGTATACATTCGTAAATTTTGCACCTCCAAAGAACTCTTCTTGTATAAGTTGTGATGTTCTCACATCTCAGGAGACATATGTCGCCTTCCCATCTTTTGGAAAAGACAAGCCTCAGTTTACAAGACAGCACTCATGAACACTATGGATGAAGTTCCCATTATATAGATAGAATTGGTTTATTACCTTCTTGTCTCATATAAAATTGAAGTCAGTAGTCATGTTTAAAACTTGTACAAAAACACAGCAACATGTGAAGTGAATGCCTCTATTTGCATCACTTTAGTTAATTTTTGGTGAATTGGACATCAATTATATTTAGTATAGTTTGTAATAGGTAACCGGTTTATCACAAGGTTAAAAGAGGCTTGAATTCTTGTTGATAAGAGTGCAGAAATTAAAGCTCAAGTGAGAAGTAAAGAGAAGAGAAATAGAAAGGTGCGCATGAGATTTAGAGTAGGTGAAAATGTTTGGTGTTGATCTTTACGAGGAAAATTGAATTTGTACATTTGGGACTACTGTAGTCATAGATGTAAATATCGGCTGATACGATACGTATTGGCCAATACGTATCAGTATTGGGGCCTCCTAATATCAATATTTTCCAATACTATGGCATTATTGTAATACATTTTCGTGTCGACCAACAAGAATAATATATTAGCTAATACAGTTTTGTCAATTTATAATCTTTAGAAATTTTTTTCCGACAATATCCGATATCAAGACGTATTGTTTGCTATACAATATCGATATGATTGTGACCGATATTAATATAAATATTTTTAATTATGATTATGTTACGTAGACCAAGGGGTCTAGAGCTCAGTTTGAGACCTCGGATTCAATTGATCTTTAGACCATGTGATGCTAAGTGTTCACTCAAAAGGGATCTCCAAGTCCTTGAGTTCCCTCTTCTAATGATTTCACAAAGGGAAAATAACTTTAATATTATGTGTCAGGAATCCCCAAGTCAACACAATGAAAATAGCTAGTTTGATAAGCAGCATTGATAAGCTCAATGACAACCCCAATCGGGCAAACCTGGTGAGCACTAAAAATTCGAGTTTTACCTCCACTTATTTATATATATTCCTAAGTAATTTTCATATTATTTATGTGTATAATGTTATTATTTTGTTTTATAGGTCCAAAGATAAGAATTGCTGATAAAATGGTTTAAAGCGTGTAAATGGGACAAAGCTAGAAAATGGGCTAAGGTACACATTTATAGTGTCGGCCAACACATTAACTTTCTTTAATTATTCATTCAATCACGCGCACGTACACACACACAAAAAGATGTTCTTTAATTTACTAAGGATGCTTTAACTTACTAGTTAAAACTTCACAGCAATCTCATGCATTTAGGAGAATAAATACATAACATTTGAGGTCGGTGTAGATAGTGAAGCAAAATAATCAATGTATTTTTTGTACCAAAATGTGGAATAAATATATAACATTTTTAATTTTTTTAAAAATAACTAAATTATAATAGTTCATAAAAAATAAACAGTAAAGATACAAACTGCGAACCTCTCCATCTCTATGAATGTAAAGCTCTCTTGAATCATTCTCTTTCGGACCTAAGGAGGGCGACTCCTCCAATGTGGGGGGGTAGCCTAGCCACCTTTCAGATATTCATTATAAAAAAAATAATACGTGTATATATATATATGTTGACTCAATTAAACTAATTTAAAAAATTAGCTAAATAAGAAATATAAACATATTAAAAATTAAACTAAAGTTTTTAAATTAACCCCACTAAATATTTTTCATTAATTTTATAAAATTAATCTATTAGTCATTATAACTCCCTTTTTTTCATTGAAATTAGTTAAATATCAACGAGTCTTTCAATAAAATAATAATAACATAACTATTTTAAAATGAACCGACGAGAAGTTCATCTCTCCTTTCCACCCTCAAAACCTTATAGCCATCGACACGGCTAAAGCTTTAATCTTCATCTTGCCGTGGCCAAAATTTAATCGAGAATTTTCCAAAAAAATTAAAATACGGGAGGATCCTCAAAGAATGCACATACCGAGGGCAAGATTTAAGCTAACAACATTACTTTATTAGATTTGAACCATGAAAACAACCTCTTTTTAATGTCTCATAGCCCTTACGATGCGAAAGCCCCGTGGACTAGGCCGCTCTTGCTTGTTGTCTTAGCTGCTCCTGCAAGCATTAAGAATGCAATGAGTCAGAGCAAGTAGAACTGTGTGGACAATTCAGGAAGAAGCCAATCCCTAGGTGCTAGCTTTGAGGGATAAGACTGTTGTTATTATCATGGTAAGAATTAACTAATAATATCACTTAGTAAATTTTTGATATATAGATCTTTGAGTGTTATTTTTTATCATAGACTTTCACTTTGAGCTATGGTTATTGAAGATTTTACTAACCTCAGTCAGAAAGAAAGCATGGAAACCATATGGAACTCTGTTAGGCAATTCGACGACAGCAACAGGATCAGCGGACATTGTTTTTGCATCGATCACATTCACTGATGATTTTCTGCACATCCCGAATCACACTTAATATATTTAGTAATTTAGTGCACTGATTTAAAATTATATGAAAAAATAGATTCTTTAATAGGTTTAATCTTTGATAGAAAGAACGATATTTATATCATTAAGTGATCAGTCCTCTTGTTGCTCTCTGAAAGGCGAAGACGACCTGTGACAAGCCTTAGCAAGAATGTCAAGATTGAGGAAAGAACATTTGGGAAGAAGAAAAGGAGCGGGATGAATATACCCTGTATTCTCATCGTGCACGAAGAAGATCAAGTAGCCATCATCTTCTTCGGTGGTCGTGCCAGGTTTTCGAGGAACAAAAACAAAATCTGACCCAAATCGTCCATGACCTAAATCAAAAATTCCTTGAACATTTCCTCCAACTTCAAGTTTCGTTTTGCTGGTGTCGGGTTCGGCATACAAATCAAACTTGATAATTCCTTTGATCTTTGTGTTGTAGTCCAACGCAGCTCCATACACATATTGTTGTCTCCTATAACCGAACAAGATGAATGCACAGTTAGATGTTGATTATAGAACAAAATATCCATTGCTACGCAAAATATTGACCAATATACGTCATTATTAGGCTCCCGGATATAGATATTTCCTTAAAAAGCGACAAAATCATCGTCCAAACAGATGCTAATCATAAAACAAAATATAAACTCAAGCAAAATATTAGCCAATTAATTGGTATGGGCCCCAGATGACAATATTTATTGATATACTGGCCAACAAACTTTATATACTACTACAACCTTTCAAGTCCAATTTAGCACTTATGGGTATATAATAAAAGTATCAAATGCAGCATTTCTTAGTCACCCTTTTGGGCGTCACCTTGTCACAACAACATATTTTTTATCCCCCATCATTCTTACTCAACCAAGCTTATTTTGAGGCCCCCGAGTCCTCTACAAATTTAAATATATAATTCAATTTTAAAGATATTAATATATAGTTATTAAAATATATTAAACATGATTAAATAGAGTCAAATTTATTTTAGTATATAACTCAATTATAATATGGTCAAGGGAAAAAATTACATCATATTGACAGATACTGATATGTATAACCGAATACGACTATGAACGATATTGATATTTGAATCTATGATTCTGAACAAAAAATAGTCGCATGAATACACTAAGGGAGGGAAGTTCATGAATGGAAAAGGATTGACTCATAGGATGAAATGCCGAAACCCCAGTTACCTGCCAGTGTAGTTATCATTGATTCGAGGGAACTCTACAGTGGAAGCTGATAGTTTCCTTTGAGAAGCAATGCCCGTTTTAATGTTGAATTTCATCTCATACCTGTCAAACACTAAAAATATGGAAACCTCATGGAAAAATAAAAAATAAAAATAAAAAAGAATTTGATATCTTCATAAAAGTCGAAATTCTCATACAGCTCAGTTGAAAAATTTCTGAGCTTATCTTTGACAGCTCCGCTGAACATTTCTAAATCCAGCTTCTCCATGCGGCAAGTGATTAGAACAACTTCATCACCTTCCTCCCATGCATTGGCTGTAAAAACAGTCATGACAAAAATAAATTAATATAAACAAATAAACAAAACAAAAAATTGGTGTTTGGGATCCCACATCACGTGCAAAAATAGAGTAGATGTGCCGTATAGTATTAAGGCTTAGACATATCCATAATAACAATTCTTTTTTCCTTAAAAAGTCCAAGAGGAACAAAAGCACGTGGGTGTAGACTCATACTTGCAACCTCAAGCTGACAATGTGTTATCATGTGGATACTTGGGTCGCTATATAATAATATCAAAACTAATCACAGCTGAAAATGTACAGACATAAGTCGAGCTAGTCTTGATCCATGCCACATGTGACAAGACCATCATTCCTTAAGCCAGGTACAGTGTTTGAACTGATGTTTAGAATCCCACATTGCTTGGAGTAAAGGTAAAAGAATCCGCCTTATTGTAAAGTTCAGATATCTCCATAATAACATAACCTTTCTTAGGAAAGCCAACGAGGAACCAAAGAGCTTGCTAAATCATCTAACTTACAGAAATGTTATGGTCACTGGGTATAAAGATATTAACCTTCCAACTGTGAGTCATATATTGTATCTTCAACATGTAAGTTTCAGGTCAACTTCATCTAAACTGATAGGTTGAGTAATGCTATGTAAGGTAGATATGTGTCTGCTCCAATGGACTAGAAATGTGTTCATGCATACACATATGTACATGTTTATATGTATATATCTATTGACCCAAACTTGATAGAAAAGAAAAAGGACTATCAGACGCACCATTATGGAATATGAAGCAATTTGGGAGCTCAAACCATTTGATCAGGAGCTCATTCTTTGAATTTCGCGGAAGTATACCAAAGCGAGACTTTTTCGTTGCATCGAAATTGTATATTAATTTGTTTTCCTTCACCATTCCCTGGATGCAGCTGAAAAGATGTTACTTTGGTGAATCATAGACACTAATAACTATATATGTCTACTTCCATTGGTTTCATCAATATGCATTTAGTTTACTCCAGATGCCTTCAACTCTTCCTGCATAGGCCTTCGCTAAATCTGTTTATAACTCAACAAACTTTATCCTCTTTCTGGATGGAACATATGTTGTCGATCCTTCTTGTAGCTAATTAAATTAGAAAGAATTCTAAACGTGGATGAAAATATCGGTCGCAATCATAATGGTAGTAGTATATCAAACAATATGCATTAGTACAGGATATATTTGACGGAAAAAATTTTTTGAAAATCATAAACAAATAAAATCATATCAGAGATATATCAACTATATTGGTCGATATTTTAAATATCAGCTAATATATTGCAATATCGGACGATACAAAGATATATCGCAATATTGTCACGATATTGGAAAATATCTGTATCGGGGGGCCTGATACGATATGTATCGGCCGATATTTCCATCAATGACCCTGAAAGAATACGGTTCGACATGTTCCTAGGGGCATGAGAAAAGTTAGCAGATAAGCTTCAGCTTTCTGCAAGTCAACTTCTGTGTCCATTACACATCAAGATGCACCCTTCCTTACAACATTCGATGAAGTGTCATTATTTTTAGAAGAAATATAAACTTATCAGTATGCTTAGAATATAATTTCTCTTTGACATAGCCTTCTCTGAAAAGGAAAATCTAAAACTGATCACTTGAAGTTTTCGACAACCCACTAAATACATAGTTTGAAAGAAAAGAGGAGACGGATGACAGATATAAAGATATATGGATAGCTTTATCTGTGTGTGTTTAATAAATGTAACCCACTTTATAATTATAGTTTACGAATTCTACTAAAATTTTTTGAGAACTCTACTAAATAATATAATACTAAATAGGAAAAAATATCTCTTTTCTCAGCAATTTTTTTTAAACAATGGAATCCATTAAAAGAGTGAAGTGAGAGAAAAATCAGCTCTCTATTACTTATTATTTTGTTCGATCAGTTGATGGAAGATGAAACTACAATACCTTTGGGCTGAAGTACAAAGGAAGATCCATGAAAATTGCATAATTTTTGGTGATGGCAAAGTCATGCATCATGAGAGGTGCTGGTACAGTAATCGGAACTGGGTCCTGCATGAAACCATCCTTTGAAACAACTCTATATGTGATATACGGTGGTTTGCTAGCATAGCCAAAAGTAAACATCTCGCCTGCATACAGGATAGTTTAGTCATCAGAAGAAACTATAACTTGAAAACAAGCATCAAAAGCAATAATTCTCTCAAAATTTATCATTGCTGTCGAATCCATGTAAGAATGGACTTCACCTGTGAAGGGATCAACCTTTGGGTGAGCTGTGAAGGAGTGGGACAACCTTTTATCATAGTCATGCAAGCCAAGAGTTTGTAAATCTCCATCTTCCAAAACTCTAAGAATATCTGTATTTGAACAGCAGAGCTGCAACTTTTAGTTCTACACAGCAATAATCAAGTTCGCACTCAGAGTTACTAGAAGAGTAAAATGATAAGATGTTTGATACATATTATGCCATAACAATCAATGTTGCCAACCCATCCGCAAAACTAGTGAAAGCATTGCCATATAAGAAATACAAGTACTCTTCTCCACCCGCAGTAATAGAGATCAAGGTTCTATTTACTTCATATTTTTCTATGCTCAATCCACAAAACTGATGTTGATTGGACTAATTGTCAAGATACTCGTCATTCCATTATGGGTAAGCGTATGTTTCTAGGTGACTCCTTAAATCATGGAAGAGTGAAGAGTAGGATCTTGTTTTCAAATCTTCCATTGAGTCCGAATACCATATAATGTCTGCTGCTTGAACTGACATTGATTGGCTTAGTTGCATTCTTGTTGAGCTTGGCTTCTGTCGGCCTACTCGTACAACTCTCTATACCGACAATACTAGTGTCGTTCAAATTGCCACTAATATCGTTTATTATTGAACAAACCAAACATATTGAGGTAAATTGTCCTTATATTCAAGAAGTTATGAATACTTGTGTCATTGCTCTTCTGCATATTTCCAGCAACCTTCGGATCAATGACCTGCTTACCAAGGCCATGCCCTAAATCCACTATCAATTTCTCGTCAACAAATTAATCCTTCTAGATTTACCATTATTAATTTGAAGATGAATGTCAGTTGACCATAAATTATGCAATTATTATATACTCAATCAGTTAATTTTATAATTACCAGGATTACACCCTTAACTAGATGAGTGTAGATTAATTAGGATTATATCCTCAATCAGATGATTGTAAATTGCATGATTTGTGACAATCAATCCCATGATTTTAGGCATGTAATATTTTTGCATAATTCTATAATAGAAGAAAACTCTAAAGGGAGGGAATTGAACCTTCTAAGAAATCTTTTCAACAGAGAAACCTCAATTTGTTCTTTGGATAATACAAAAAACTATCATGGAATAGTTTACAAATCATGCTTAAAATTAAAGAATTTTCAGGGGACTCTTGAATAGAGCTCTCTCATTCTGAAAGCGGCATAGATGTTTTCCATTAATTTTTCTATAATATGCAAAATTTTCAAAAAAAATTAGATAACTTCCCGCAGGAAAACACGCCTACTAGTTTACTACTAACCTTCTTTTTCTCCAAATAACATTCGAGCTACTCCCCAGCCCCAACATTTTGTTCTCTCCATTCTTTTATATAGAACTCTCCAATCCATGAGATGAAGTCATCAAGAGAACTTAAAGCTGAGGACTGCTGAGTCCTTAACCAACTCTTCAACTTCCAATAATTGCAATAGCACTGCATAAAACTTCTACTGCTTTGAGAAATGTTTCATCAATCACCACCATTGTCCACCACGATTATTTAAAAACCCTGATGCATACCTTGAAAACAGATTCTACCTCAGATATTCCTAGACTAGCTCTTGGATCAAGTAGCCTGGATCGTAGACACCACAACCTAAACAAGAGGTCACATGGGAAAAACTTCCCAATCTACCCTCTAATGCTCATGTCAATAATCACACTAAACAAACTAAAAAGCAAGTAAAGAAAGATCTAGGAAGAAGGGATGATGGTTTCTGAAGAATAAGCTCCTACCTTGGAATATTTTTCATGGGCGAGAAAGTTCATTGGTAAGTAAGAACACTTTGGAGTTTTTTGTTTGTATGCTGAAGTGTTGTTGGGACTTGTATTTGAACAAGTATTTTTTGGCGTAAGCAAAAGAAGCTCAGGATGTAAAAAATGCCCTTTTATGTGCTAAGGGGGCTTGTATTTATAAAGGTGCAAGACCTATATTAGTAGTGGTTCAGTAACTCGTTACTCTCAATAACCACTCTTACTAAATAACCAATCAAAATAAGTAGCTACTCAGTCTTAAAAACCACTCAATGCAAGATCACCCTGCCTGAAGGTTGTTTCTCTTCCTTATAAGATAAGGCCTTTATGTTTTGATCAACTAGTTTTAATAAGCCTGGCAGTACACTTTCCAATTTGACTAGTCTACGTATTTTTAGGGGTTTGGTGGCTATTTCTTTAACCATTAGAATATGGCCTTGGTGTAACACCACATCTCCCTAATTTTGAGACCCAAATTGCAACTTTTGATGATTGTAGACTTAGTGGCAAGTTTGTGAGTAGTTTGCCACATGAATAACTCCTTAAATGACATGTTTTGATCAATGATGACATGGCATGCCAGCTCTCATGGGCCATTTTAGCATTATATCCAGACTAACAGGTAGGTACTCAAGCAAAGCGGCTCTTTGACAAGATCAATCTCCAAGGGCTGAAATGTACTTCTGCCAATAGAACCTTCTGACAGCTTAGCTCTTTGCAGATAATCTGGATCACCTGACAGTGTAGATCACTGATGTTGTATCCCACTGACAAAATGCACAATATCTGATGTTGTAGCTCACTAACAATATGCACTTTGGTAATTCGGATCCTGACAGTTAAGTCTTTGGCAACTAGGATTTTGTTGACATAGCCTTTGGACAGTATGACCTATATTATAATGTGGTAATCTGAGAGCAATCTTCTAACAATCTAGACCCTTCCAACGTGTCATCTCTGACAATTCAAGCTTGTTCCAACAGTCTGGATTTAGACATTTCAGGTCCAGATCATTTTGTCTTGTTGCTAGACCCATCACCCTTTCTAGCAAAGATTAAAAATTGCCATTTCACTCAGGCAATACATATGCACATTTCTAAGTAAGATAATAAAGGTCGTAAATCAGCCATTATATTATATTATTTATATATATATATATATATATAGAGAGAGAGAGAGAGAGAGAGAGAAAAGCCAATTGATAATTCATGCTGATTATTGAAGTAACTCACACGGTTTATCACCCTCTTGAAGAGCCAAAAGTTTCCCATGGTGATAGACAAGAGCTGTATTAGCTGGACAAGAACAAGAGAGCACTAGTTATGATTAAAAGTTACCAAAAGGAACATTAAACAGATTAACAAGTAGATTTTTCCGTAATTATCTACATCTTCCGTGATATTGTTGGAGGATAACAGTCATTTTGTTACAGCTAGTTGTGGAGATTATTACAAACTATTTTCATTCATATAATTTCGCTTGACTAAAATTTTGTGAAATTGAGAAAAACTTCAAAAACCTGTCGATAATCCATATGAAAAGTCCAATACTTCCAGTTTCGTTCTCAGCATTTGGATGCTAACCATAAGTAATCCCAGCATCCCTTTAAGATCACCTAACTGCAAATGACATGGCAAAAGATAAATAATTGGAAGGCTTTAAGTTAATGTATGTGAAATGAATTCTTCCTAAAATAAAATCCCCCAAATATTTCTTCAACTCTTGAACGTTGCAATACAAATTGGCTAATTTGGGTGTGCCACAAGAACAAGGTGATCAGGTTCAAAAAATTAAAACGGAAATATGGGAGTGGAATTCCAGAATTTCAATCGAGATGACAAAAATGCCGACACCATAATGGATTAGACCAAAAAAAAAAAAAAAAAATGAATACTTTCGCTATCAAATTAATCAAGGATAGACATGCCCTTCAGTTTCATGCCCCGAGAAACTACCTATTGGATCCGATTTGCTAAAATCTTATGAGATTAAAAACGTTATACAGATCGTTAAATTATATATTACTTCTCAATAAGGTGGAATTACACATAAATGACATACCTAAATCCTTACAACCTTTTCTTGAAGAATCTAGAATAGGTTTTCTGCCCTTCTCCCATTATTTCTTTACAATAATACAAATGCAAGGTTTGGAGCTGAAAAGAGCCTTTTTCTTTTGCTGTCCGAAAACTGAAATGGCAAGTACGAAGGATATCATGATAGCCTTGTAAATTACGCATTTATAAGGTCATGAAAAACATGTCCCTTCAACTATCTAAATGATGGGTCAAAACATTATTTTATAAAGCAAGAAGAAGACTGACCCCTCAATTACTTTAATTTCATTCTTTACATCAAATTTTGGGTTTATTAAGGAAATAACTTCTCCAATAACAATATAATTAAACTATACGGGATTATAAGCTCTAATCATTTTAACAAATTACTAAATATGTGCTATATTATGTAGGACCATTCTAACACAATTATATTCGGAATGGAGCCATTTCATCACGTGACCCATGCCATCTATATGCTGAACAAAGCAGTGGAAAGAACAAATGTTATATGCAGAGAGATTCCTAACATGAAGCAGATCTGCAAGTGCAAGAGAAGATACTGACTTTTGGGACAAAATGGCATCAAAGTAGATTCAAGTAACAATTTATGATCTTATTGATCCAAAATCAATAAAACAGAAAAGCTTCTTTCATTTTGAACCAGTATACCTTTATAAATTTTGCACCTCCAGAGAACTCTTCTTGTCTAAGTCGTGATGTTCTCACATATCGGGAGACATATGTTGCCTTTCCATCTTTAATGTGCAGTCCATGAACCATGCTGTTCAAGAAGTGAAAGATACAAGCTTCAATTCACAAGAGAGGTACTCACGAACCCTACTGATGAAATTCCCATTATGTGTGTGTGTGTGTGTGACTGGTTGATTACCATCTTAAGTTATATTTACAAATAGACGTCATTAGTCATATAATATGGCAGTGCAAGATGTGTCGTAACTGTTAAGTGAATGGCAGTTTATGGTGTTGCAACCGGGATACTACAGTGAAAATTCTATTTTATTTTGGGAGAGATTTCACACGGACAAATGTTACACTTGCGGAAGTAGTTCCAGGTAAAAGAGTTCAGAACATTCTCATACCCATCACCGTCAAACCTGCAGCAGAGAAATAGTGCATCTCAGCATAATGATTATGAGAAAAGCAAAGAAAATGAGTGAGGGATAAAAGGCATAAAGCATACATTGCACACAGTCAAGAGAACAGTGCATGCTTCAAGCATGTGAATAGAAAATAATTTGGAGTCCATGTTGAATCAATTACAATCAGGGCATCTATAAAATATGTGAGTTATACTATGCAAGGAAATAACTATATCTTAGGAAAGAAAGTAGGTGTTTAGAATTGATGTTGGATTCCCAAAAGCACTATTCAAAGCCCAAATGTATTTGGCTATAACAAAAGAAAAAAAACAAAAAGATATTGGCCAAAATCACCGAGGCTGAAATTGGCCATAATAGATTTCCAAAGAATGCAAGCAAGCATAAAAATAGATTTCGAAAGAAAGAAAGCAAGCATAAACGAAAATTTTGGTATCATACAATATATATAAATATTTGATATATCAAAAGCCAAAAATTTTTCGTGAATCATGTCTAGACAATAAAATCGGGGACTAATTTCATGCAGTGTGAGGTCTCAGAGTAAGTACTCCGGAGGCAAAATAGATAATCAATTCATGTTGGAATGAATAAGATTACATACAAAAAATGTGGGAAATCACTCGCAATTCAAAAGGAATCACTCATCTTTAATAGTTGGCTTAGGGTCTTACTCGTCTAAGTGTCGGTATTCATTCACCAACAAGTAGAGTAACTACTCTTTAGAGATTTACTCTCATGTTTTCTGATTTTCTCAAGCTACCTAAATATCAAAATAAGTGCTCTACTTAAAGAAAGAAAATGACATTGGAAGAAAACAAGTGGAGTTGCTCCACTCAGCTGGCATTGCTGCAGTTGAAGTTCCCATGCTTCACTGGCTAGCAGTGGCTGCGGTTCATTTCTCATGTAGGGCTATCCTTCTTGGAGCTAATTCTTTGGCAGGTTGAAATTACTCCACTAGGTTGGTATCACTCGTATTGAGGTTGATCATAACAGCAGGTTGCAATAGTGATTTCCAAGTGGGGCAGTCAAGCTCAAATTGTTGGTCTGATGTATGAAACCTGTCCTACGTCAAAATTGGCTAACAGACAAATACCAGCTGATATTTTAAATATATATTGATATGTTATCATATATATAGATAAGTCGACAACCATAATTTTTCCACTAGACCGAGAAACATCAATATCAGGGAAGCCTGATACCGTTACACATCTGCCAGCTTTTCATTCCATGCAAGCAGAACATACTTTTTGCAAAAATTAGATTTTGACATGGCAAAAAATCTTGTCTTTAACTTTTCAGCCACCATCACCCCACCACCGCAACCACCCATCACACCACCCACCACCACCATAACGTGTCAATAACACTAGCACACAATATTAAAAATTCTGATTCTAGTATACCAAACATGCTCTAAAAAAAATTAATTTCACCAACATATGTATAAACATATTTTAATTTGATTAGTTATACGTAAAATATCACATGTTATAAAAAGAATATATATTTGTATTGCATAGTAAATGTTACTTTGAAAATAACAAAAATAACTTTCTATAGCAATATGAAAATTATTTATGAAATTTTTAATCATTTTATACTAGAAAAGCACTTGAAACAGATTTTTAGATAAATAGTCAGTAAATTACAGTTTAGTTCAACATTAATTCTCATGACAGTTTACCAAATATTTTATAATTTACACAACACTTTTTTCAAAAGTGATTTCAGGCCACAACACCTTTAGTATGCAGCACAAAAAATCCAACACAAATGCCAAACAGACCAATAAGTGCACATGAAAAGAAATAATTACATAGTCAAAACTAAACGTATAATATATTACCATACATCAATTTGTTACCACATTAACGAATGGGTCCGGTTTCCACGTCTCTCAACCTGGGCCCCACACACCACAAACTATAAACAAGAGGTTAGAAGACGGCAAGAGGTTGTCCTACCGTAAACACTCCAACGCTCAAGTCAGAAATCTTTCCTTGATAACGGAAAAATGCACGCATGAAAGTAAATGTGATGAAAATGCAGGGATGCTAAAATGCGGGGAGTGTGTGGGATGCTTGGAGGAGGCTTGTGCTCTCTTTGGTGCACTGCTAGAAGTGGCTCACTATGTAGGGAGGCGGTGGTTCTAGAGAAGAGAGCTGGTTCTTTCTCCTCGTTACTTTGAGCGCCGGGTGCAAGGATCAAGATTTCGATATTAGGACACCGCTTAGGCAGTTTGTGAAAGTGGGAATTCTCCTCTCTCCGCTGCTGGAGAGAGTATTTGTAGGCTCCTTTAGAGAGGCTTTGGGAGCCAGGATCTCTGACAAGGGGCTTGCCGGGATTTGCAAGCCGCTAAGCGCTAGCGATGGCCAGCGATATCAATTGTCGCCATGTAGAGACGAAAAGACCATTATCAGGCATGGCCAACGCAAGCCTGTTTGACTTCGCTTGGATTGGCTAAACAGCTACTGAGGCAATGTGTGCTGCGACTTGTCAACGTTGACCTTATCTCCCATTGGCTGACACCCCCTAAGCCGGCGCCTCCTACGCCGGTGTCTACAGTCGCCTCTGCATGATTTCGAGCAATGCTGATTAGTTCCACATCAGGGGCGCCCAATGGGCCTTACTTTTGAATCTCCCGGGACGCCGTCATTGGGCTGGGCCCCTCTACTGATCGGACCTGTCTTCTTCCAGCTGGGCTTCATTAGTTCCGACCCAGATCCATGCTAAACCCATCACCAATCCCCTATGCCTAGGGACGGTCCATTGTCCAGGCCTGGCATGTCAAAGGTGGGTCCCACCGTTGGTTCCCGTGGGCCTTCTCAAGATGCGCCAATCTCCGATCCTCAGGAGCGTCGCTCCTTCCCCATGTGAATATGCAACCTTTCAGGGGTGTCATAGGAATTCGATGCTCTGTTAGGAAAGATTCGCGGCCTAGGAATCGGCTCTACATTAATGGCTTTCTTGTTTTCCAATTGACGGTCATCGAGTAATGCGCCCCTTTGGAAGCTCGTCGGGCCTTCTGCGCGGCTATAAATTGAACGGTTCCGGCTCTACATTAATGGCTTTCTCGTTTTCCAATTGACGGTCATCGAGTAATGCGCCCCTTTGGAAGCTCATCGGGCCTTCTGTGCGGCTATAAATTGAAAGGTTCCCAGCTTAGGTGACCCAAACTTATCCCTTCGTTGGTGAAGCAATGCAGAGTCCTTGGCTGGTATTGTGACCTAGGGAGTTCCGCAAAGGAATCGAATGGATCTGTGGGAGATTTGCTGCCGCTTTTGAAGCCTATCATCATACTCCTCTCGTGGATGCTTCCTCGTTGTAACGAGGGTGGCTCGGCCACTCTACAATTGTCATGTGCCTTCTCTCCGTCTAGCCAGGGTTCCCAGTTGCAGGGGGAGCGTTGCAAGGCCAGCATGCTGATTCGGGGGTCTCCGTTACCTCAAAAGCATGCCATTGCCGTCTCTTGCTTCGGCTGGTCATATTTCTGTGCTAGCTGAAAAAGGAGGCAAGTCCCGGAGTTCCATCCGCGAGGACATGCTCCAATGGGACTCTTGATGGATGCCTTTCCTTCAAAGCCTGTCTCGCCGGGAGCCAGAGATCAACATCCACTCTATCTCTCCGGGAGGGGAATCGTCGCCAGGGTAGATGCTACCAGAATGAGGTGATGCGCATCTATCTTAAGGGTGGAGCCTTCCCGGCGGCACAACTTTTCCGCTGCTTCTTGTACTCTACTTTATTTCTCTTTCTTTTGTATTTGAGAGGACGCAAGCCTTGTACTTTGTAAAGAACATTTCAATGAATAAAAGAGTTAATTTTTGCCTTTTTTCTCTTATGTCATGGAATTTTCTCTTTACTGCTCAAAGAGTATGACTTAAGGGTTGTAGGGCTCTCTCGCAACCATACATGCTTGGTCGCTTGCTTATTTTGAGTGCTCAGTGGCTTTTGGTCGCCTTTGCCAGTGCCCATCTCTCAAGTCCGTTCTTGGACAATCGGCAGGATGGTCAGGCTGGAGCCGCTTGAAAGCTTGCGCAGTTCATATGCTACATTGGATGACTGAACGATATTGATGGAGGGCGCATAAATTAGGTTGCATATGCACATTTAATGCGGCGAGAACCGCAGGGCCGTCGCATCATAATTGCCTTTCTTAAAAAGGTGCAATGCTTCAGGGCGTCGCCACGTGGAGGGATTTTGTTGGGCGGAAGAATGTCTTTCCTTAGTCAAACGACGCCATCTCCTTAGGGGAAGTTTTGGCTATTTAAGCGCCAAAGACTTCTCCAATTTGGGCATCCATTTGCTGTTGTGAGACGCGAAATCTGGGTCTGCTGTTGTTCCCCCTTTCCTTTGGTTGTGGTCACGATAATGGCTAACGGGTTGCGCAACGTTGCTCCAGGAGCGTTAGCAAG